>CM039122.1:62910713-63155166 GCA_022036555.1 Microstegium vimineum
TTTACTCGTTGGTGGTCTTGACCCCCGGGTCATAACACCGACAGAGCGGTTACCGAGGCTCGGCGGCGGTCCGGGCGGCGCGCGGGCGGGAGCGAGCGGCTGTGGGGCGGATAGGGTTCGGGGCGCGGCTGGGATCCCCCCCCCCCCCCCCCCCCCCCGCCGACAGCTCTTTAAATAGGAGGCGGCAGGAGCGATTGGGCCCTTAATGGGCCTAACGGTTTTTTCTTTTTTCTTTTTTTTTCAAACTTAAACACGTTCAAAAAAATAGCAAACGAAGTCCAATTTGAAAAATTTTTACACCATTGGACTCTATAAATCGTGAACTATTTTTAGGATTTTTTTAGAATTTTTTTTTAAAAAAAATTAAATTTGAAATTTGAATTCAAACCGGTACCGAAACCGAACCGGTCCCGACCGGTACGTCGGTTACCGAGCGGTTACCGCGGTAACCGAACGGTTTTGAATTCCCTGGATGAGGGACACCACCCCTGATTCTGATTTCTCCTATTTTTATTTTGTTGTATGTCCTACAATTGTAACTGTTTTTATATTTCCTCACCTGCAAGTAAAGTTACCTATGAATAAATCTTGGGAATTGTTTGGAATTCATGGATTTTATAAAAATCGGTTCAATTTTGCATGGAAAACACATGAACAAGAAGGGGAGGAAAATTCCACACTTCTATTTGAGCCGCAGCTTTTGAGTTTTGCCGACCTGCCGTGAGACGTGAGCTAAACACGATGTAATAGCAAACCGAATTTAAACAAGGGCCGTGTGCCGAATCGGGAACAGTGCTCCTCCGGGGCACTGTAGCACTTTTATTTTTTATGTTAATAATTGTCTAAAAATTGATTAATTAGACTTAAAATGTCCGTCTCGTAAAGTATAACAAAACTGTACAATTAGTTTTTGATTTCATCTACATTTAGTACTCTATACATAGGTCGACATTTTGATGTGATGAGAAATCTTCTTTTTGCATAGTGAAATTTGGGGTTGGATTTCAGGAACTAAACAATGCCAAGAGCACCTGCCTCGTAGCATAGTGGTATTGCGTTCGCTTCGGTCGCGAGTTCGATCCTCGCCGGGGGTTTTTGTTTTTTATTTTATTTTTTTGACGTTTTACTTTTCTTCTTTTTTTATTTTTTATTAAAATATATTTGGTTAAGACGGCGCATCATGCATCACCCTATTCGCTTGGGGCTTTGTTTTTAATTCTTTTTTTGACGTTTTACTTTTCTTCATTTTTTAAAAAAGGATAATTGGTTAAGACGGAACATCATGCATACCCTTTTCGCTTGGCTTATAAGCCAGCTTATCAGCCATCAAAACAGACAACCAGAAACAACATCAGTCGACTTATGAACCAAAAAACAGCAAAACAAACAGGCTGTCTCGTAATATGTACTTGCTCGGCCCGTTCAGTGTGTGTGTGGAGATGAAGCCAATTTTGCGGCATTTTTCTTCTTCTTTCAAACTCAACATACTACATTCTTTTACAACGTACTCCATGGGATATATTATCCATATATACACACACACATTTGAACACTTAAGTTTTGCTTGCAAGCTTATAGTTATATATAATTGTATGTTCCTGGTATACAGTTGTTGTGGTTTTAAATTGAATTTTTTTACGGTAATACTAAGGAGCATACGTTCGACGCGTCGAATGCATCGCACACGGCCCGGCCCATCACCGTCACTCGCCCACCCACTTGGGTTTGGCCTCCCCCGCAGCGGCGGCCGTCCCACTCCCCACAAGCACGGATGCTGCCACCCCCTCCCTCTTCTCCTCCCTCCCTCTCCCACACCGTTCCACTACGTGCCTCCCTCCTCTCCGGCCAACAACCGTCCAGGCTCCTCCACACCGGCGTCCGCTGCTCTGGCCTCCTGCACCCACACCCTCCTCTGATCTGGTGCCCACCAGGGCCGCTACCATGGTGGATACGGCGGCTGCTGCATCGACGGCAGCGACGACGACGACGGCCATGGATCCACCGGATCCGGCGGCGGTGGCAGTGGATCTGAAGGCAGCGGGCGGGATCTGGATCCTGTAGTGGTAGGTCATGAGGGTCCTGCATCCTATCTCTCCTCTCTCCCCTCTTCTTAGTGCTCATCTCTGCTAGTTGCGTGTTGTTGTTTTCATTCTTCGTGTTTTTTTGCATCATGTTTGTTTCAAAGTATGTTGTTTCAAATTCTCAAATTATATTTGTTTCAGCACGCAGCATGTGTTGTTTTAAACACGCAAGATCCATGTTTCAAACTCTTAAATAATTTTGTTTCAATAGGTTGCTATGTGTGTTCTAGACACATTATGGGGTTTTGTTTCAAATCCCCAAAAGCAACATATTGTTGTTTTTTTTGTTTCAAACACCGTTTGACATTTGTTTCAATTTTTCTCTTCTTATTTTGTTGCAACAGATGACCTCCATATTACCACAACAATCTGTTTTTTTCCAGGTTTTTTTGTTTTAGTAGAACAACCATTGTTGTTTCATATGCTTGAACATCTTGTTTCATTAGAACAATTTTGAATATATATTTTTGCTATTGTTTCATTTGTTGCCTTTGATTTGTTGCAATAGGGGTTTGTTGGTTGTTTCATCCGATTGTTTTTCTTTTTTTGTTTCAGGACGACGACTTTGGTTTTGGGGCGACCGCGAGGGGCGGTGTGTGCGACGACTTTGTTGTGGGCGATCGGGCGAGGGCAGTTGCAGATACGTGGGCGCCACAGGCGAGGGCAGCTTGGAGACGTGCGAGGCTCATCGGGGTGGAGTCAGGGACAAGGACCGAGCCGCCGAGGTGGGTGCACAGGTTTTTTTTGGATAACGGGTAGTTTGCGCGAGCGGACCTTGGGAAGAAGGCGTGTGCGGAGCAAAGGGCGTTCGGGCGCACGCCCGCACCCGGATGTTCATGTGTTGGGTTTCAGCCTAATGCATGGCCGCGTTTTACGGTAACGTTCGTTCGCTGGGACGACCGATTTTTTTACGTATTTATTTCCTAGAGCGGGAGGCCAGGAGCAAAATGGGTGAAGGAAACAGGCCCGTGGGCCGTGGGCGCTTTGTGGTGAGTAGGTGGGTTAGTTGACTTGAAGACCTGCAAGCGAAGCGACCCGATCGCATGGCAGTCGGGGCGGGCGGAGAAGAGAAAGACGACCGGGCCAGCCTTGCGTTGCGTCGGCAGCTCTGTCTATCTCTCTTCTCCTCCCCTTCCATTCAACGCCGCACGACGGGAACGGTAGCCGAGCTCGCCTCGTTTCCCTCCGAGGCCGCCACCAGCTCAGGCGCGGAACTGTCTGTTCGCCGGCACGCCGTCCCCCTCTCCGCCCTCGCCGCTGATTGATTGGTATGTACAGTAGAGTTGGTTGGTGGGTGGGTCATGGCTGAGGTTCGTTTCCTTGCTGTGCTGAATGAAGCTCAACAATGGACATGGGCAGTCCCATCCCTGGCTGATCCCTTTTTATATTAGGCCTAATTAATTTCTCTCTTACTATTGACTATACGGACTAGCTTGTGATTTGTATTTGTGTCCTCATCAACCGAGAGAGGGTTAAGAAGAAGACGATGAAATCATCCATATCTATCGGAACTTTACTTTCCATACATATATTGTTCATAGGATGCTTGTTGTTTTGTTTTGACAGAGAAACAGAGAACCAGACAGAGAAAGAAGTAGATATGGCTCCTGTGGCACACGATGATTTCGGTGGCGGCGACAGCTACAGCGAGCAATCGAATGAGGGTGGGTACCAGGAGGCGGCGTTCGAGGCCTTCATGTGCCCTCTCACCAAGCAGGTGATGCGCGAGCCCGTGACCATAGAGACCGGGCAGACCTTCGAGCGTGAGGCGATCCTCAAGTGGTTCAGGGAGTGCAGGGACAGCGGGAGGAGGAAGCCGACGTGCCCGCTCACGCAGGCGGAGCTGCACACCACCGACATCACCCCCAGCATCGCCCTGCGCAACGTCATCGACGAGTGGAGGGCAAGGAACGAGGACAAGGAGCTCGAAAAGGCATTCGCCGATATCCAGTCTGTTTCTGCTGCTGCTGCTCAGGGTCAGGGGCACGACGACGTCGTCGCCGACACCCTCACGACCCTCCTGCGCGCGCTCCTCTTGGTCTCCCAGATGTGCCACAGGAGCGCCGCCAAGAAGACCCTCGTGCGCACGCAAGGCGTCATACCCACCATCACCGGCCTGCTCAAGAGCAGCAGCAGAAGGGTTCGACTCAAGGCTCTCGAACTCCTTCGTCTCATCGTCGAGGACAACGACGAAAATAAGGTCCGTCTCCTGTTGTGCCTTGCATTGCTAGTCTTCCTTCATCATTCAGACTCGATCCACTGATGGAAAACTGTTGATGAATGATATATAGGAAGAGCTTGGGAAAGGTGACACAATACGCACCGTCATCAAGTTCCTGTCCAACGAGAATTTCCAAGAGAGGGAGCTTGCAGTGTCGCTGTTGTACGAGCTCTCAAAGCTGGATCCAATCTGCGAAAGGATCGGCGCAATCTACGGGGCCATACTCCTACTGGTAGGGATGGCGAGCAGCAAATCAGAGAACGGTGTGGCGGTGGAGAAAGCCGAGAACACGCTCAAGAATCTGGACAAGTACGAGACGAACGTGAAGCAGATGGCTGAGAACGGAAGGCTTCAGCCTCTGCTTACGAAGCTCATTCAAGGCACGCCTCAGGTTCAGGTGGCCATGGCTGAGTACCTCGGTGAGCTCGCGTTGGCGAACGACGTCAAGGTGGTGGTGGCAGAGCAGGTCGGGGCTCTGCTGGTGAGCATCATGAAGACGACGACGAGCCTTCCGGCGAGAGAGGCCACGCTCAAAGCCCTGAGGGAGATATCCTCAAACGACTCCAGCGCTAGGGTCCTGCTCCAGGCGGGTATCCTGCCGCCGCTGGTGAAGGACCTCTTCTCCCTGGGCGCCGGACACCTTCCCATGAGGCTCAAGGAGGTGTCGGCCGCGATCCTGGCCAACCTGGTGGCGTCGGGCGCCAGCTTCTTCCGGTCCATCCCGCTGGACAACGAAGACGGGGAGACCACGCTGGTGTCGGAGGAGATGGTGCACAGCCTGCTCCACCTCATCAGCAACACCGGGCCGGCCATCGAGTGCAAGCTCCTCAACGTCCTCGTGGGGCTCACCGCCGACCCGTCCACGGTGGCCGACGTGGTGTCCGCCATCCGGAGCTCTGGGGCCACCATCAGCCTCATCCAGTTCGTGGAGGCCGCGCACCGGGAGATCCGCGTCGAGTCCCTCAAGCTGCTGCGCAACGTGTCGCCCTACATGGGCGCGGAGCTCGCGGACGCCCTCGGAACCGGCCACCTGGGCAGCCTGCTCGGGGTGGTCACCGTCGCCGAAGACCACCACCGGAGCGGCGTCACGGAGGAGCAGGCCGCGGCCGTGGCTCTGCTGGGGGACCTCCCCGAGAGGGACTGGAACTTGACGCGGCAGCTGCAGGAGCTGGGCGCGTTCCGGGCGCTGGCGACCAAGCTGGTGGAGCTCCGGCGGGGCACGATCCGCGGCAACCGCCACGTGGCGCCCTTCACGGAGGGGGCGGTGAAGGTGCTGTACAGGGTGACGTGTGCGCTGCAGCTGCAGGAAGAGGAGGCGTACGTGGAGCTGGCGCGGGAGGTGGGCCTGGCGCCGCTCTTTGTGGAGCTGCTGCAGCAGATGAGCAGCAGCGGGCAGGACGCCGTGCTGCTCTACTCGGCCATGGCGCTGGAGAACCTGTCGCTGCAGTCGCCGAGGCTGACGGACGTGCCGGAGCCGCCGCCACCGTCGTCGTCTCGGAGCCTCATGTGCGGCGGGTGCTTCGGGGGCGGCCGCCCCGGGCAGCCACTGCCGCCCGGGGCCCTGGGGACGTGTCGTGTCCACGGCGGCTTCTGCTCGCTGCGGGAAACGTTCTGCCTGGCGGAGGGCGGGTGCAAGGCGGTGGAGCGGCTGGTGGCGTGCCTGGAGCACGCAGATGCCCGCGTGGTGGAGGCGGCGCTGGCGGCGCTGTCGACGCTGGTGGGGGACGGCGTGGCCAACACGACGGAGGGGGTGCTGGTGGTCGGGGAGGCGGAGGGGCTGCGCCCCGTGGTGGAGGTGCTGGTGGAGAACCGGACGGAGGCGCTGCAGCGGAGGGCGGTGTGGGCAGTGGAGCGAATCCTGCGCGTTGAGGACATCGCGCTGGAGGTGGGGGCGGACCAGACCGTGGCGTCCGCGCTCGTGGAGGCCTACCGCAACGGCGACGTCCGCACCCGGCAGACGGCGGAGCGCGCGCTGCGACACCTGGACAGGATCCCAAACTTCTCCAGCGCCTTCCAACAGGCCAAAGTAGCCAGGGCATGAGGATGAATCAACTTCAACTTGTTTTTTCTTTTCTCCATTTGTATTTGTTGATTGATTTGCCAAACAATATACTGTAATTGTGTATGTATATGTATGTATGTCCATGGCACATTGACATTCATTTTCTGTTGATACCGTGCGTCTTGTGTTTATAAAAACAGCCTTTCCATTGATCTGGGTATATATATATATATCATGTCAGCACAACACTGATCTAACCTGTCGTACGTATGCAGTGAGCTCTACCGCTCCAGCAAGGCTGGGCGACCAAGCACCTTTTTCCCAAGAATGTTGCGTATTGGGAACTCAGAAACAACTACTACGACTCATCAGTTTGAACGGTCAGATCCTGTATGCCCAAATCTTGATACAGACCATGCGTGTATTCAACGACTCCACGGTCGTCAGCGCCGCCCTTCACCTATACAATGCAATGCAAAACAACCAACATCAGGCATTGCTTCAGTGCAAATAATGGGCTTTTGCAGCTCTGTGTCAAGGGTTTTACCCTGATGGAGACAGATCCAACTGCCTGACCAGGAACAAGTTCCCAGAATCGACCTTGCCATACTTCGGACACGTCTTCATAAGCAGCAATCTGGAGAATATCTATCACTTACTCATCTGTCTTGAGTGCATTTTTCTTTTTCAACCAAATGAGCAACTACTTGAGGCATTGCTTACCTGTCTGGAGCACTTTGCAAGGGCTGAAGGTGGCACATTGCTAGGTGCAATTTGCAGTAGGATATTACCAGTGGCTTTAAATAACGGCAAAACCAGCATAAAAACTGCCACCGAGACAATTCCCAGGCACAGAACTTCAGCATTCTCAATCCTACAGATAGGAGCACAACAGGACTAAGCGGATGGCCACAAGTCACCATGATAAATGGGAAGCACAGGAAAAGTGGAAACAGTCAAAAATAGACTTACCCCAATGAAAGAAACCAAGAAGCTAGTATCAAGCCTGCACTGTGAAAGAATTAACAAGAAAGTCAATCAGAATCAACGTATAACAACCAGCAAGGCACCCAAAGTATAAAGTGTACAAGGGAAGAGCCCAACAATGCCTGGGAATGCATGTACCTCCGTATTGAATCTGCCAACACATGCAAACAGACCGAGTGGTAATTCATATCCTCTGCATTCCTGTAAACTGCCAATCACAATTCTGTTTAAGTTTCAACTCTTACCTTACAGAGAAATAAGTACAAAACAGCCATTTGCACCATAAGCATCAGGATATGAGTTACTCCATACCTATGTTAACACGAGCGTAGCTCCGAAAGAACCAAACACCAAGTAGATTAACCAAAAGATTGGTAACAGCAGAAACAATGAGATAATGCCTGGAAGATAGTTTTTTAGAAGATAAGAAGGTGTCAGCACGAACCCACAGAAAGCCAGTGGAGAAAGACCACTAACAACAGAAACAGCTATCATCCATCCCTCTGAAGATACTTGACACAAATGCCACTTACTTATGCTCCGATTCATCTTGCATAAATGCATGCAATGCTTCAACAGCCAAGGAGAAAGACAGGAACAATAGAAACAGCTGTCTACACAAAGAACCATATGGTGGTGGTCAAAATGTTAGCACAAAGCAAAAGGCAATAAAGGGTTACAATCTAGTGTTGCTGAAATAAGACTTGTGTTCTTGATATTTTGGAGCTCCATCTCTAGGATAAGTAGGAGTAGTTAATGCCTATGTCATGGCACCTTATCTAGTGCTTTAGCATCTTATCTTCTACCCTATCTCTACTTACATAGTTGTAATCCTATCTATACTTTCAGTTGTAAAAGCAGACTCTGGTTCTATAAGAACCAACAAGCAGCCATAGTTGGCTAGCCCTCCATCCCAAATTATAAGTCATTTCAAGAATCTTGGAGAGTCAAAGTATCTCAAGTTTGACCAAAATTATAGAGAAGATTATAGAGATTTATGACATCAAATAGGTACTATGAAAACATAATTGATGAAGAATCTAATGGTACTTAGTTGGCATCATAAATTTATTATATAAATTTAGTTAAACTCGAGATACTTTGACTCTCCAAGATTTTTGGAATAACTTATAATTTTGGATGGAGGGAGTAATATAGAAAATTCTCAAACCTGTGTCTTTGCCACCAACAAGTGTAATACTTGAAACAGCTATACCATATGTAAGCACATGAACAGAGTGCTAAATTTTTGTTGTCGGCAAGATGTAGGGACACAACACATGATAATCAAGCGAAGATGTAAACCATGGACAGATTTCAGCTCTATCACCAAACAAATGTTTACATTAACTTGAAAGTTGGACTTGAAGACATCATTAATATAAGAGAATTTCGTACAACCGTATGAGAACGTATTCAGAAGATGGAAGGGTTTTGAAGCTTACGGCATTTGTAAAGGCAGCCAGAACCTCCAATCTCTTGTACCTGAAAGAAAGCAGGCATCAATAAGTGAGTGTGAATCAGTGCACAGATGAACAGAACTAGAGCCTGAAAGACGACAGGGAATGAGGAGACTGACCCATAGGTGTAGAGGTTATCAGGCTTGGTTCGAGATACCGCCATAGCGAACAATGAGAAAGTTAACAAGCCGCATCCAAAGGTGAGATGGAAAGCATCTGAGACTAAGCCTGCAAAACGAGGGGCGACAGTGATCACTGCTCTGATTTTCTCTTCCATCCAGTAGCATAAATGAGGCAGATAGACCGAGTAGTAGATGTAGGAGGATGCAATGATAGTTTATAGGATGCAGCAGTAGCAGCATGCTGTTGATACAGAAGTGCTGTGCTTGCAATGAATCGTAATCTGAGTCATGGAGCCCTTGCTGATGTAATACCTACGCGTCCGGTGAAGAGACCGATGGCGAACTCGGTGGCAGAGTAGGCGACGTTGAGGGCGAGGAGGAGGGCGAGGCGGCGCATGGGGCGGCTGGCCGTGGCGAGGTTGAGGAGCTTCCTGCTGGGCTTGGGTCCCTCGTAGACCGAGGGAAGGGGAAGGGGGATGGGCATGGAGATGGAGGAGTCGGAGCGGGCGAGGCGCGGCGTGGTGGCGTTGGAGGAGAGCTGGCGGGAGTAGGCGAGGCGACGGTCCCCACTGCCAACGACGCCGTAGTTGGCGTTCCACGACGCCTTCGCCGTGGGGGTGTCCATGGCCGCCGCCGCCGCCGAGATCTGCTGCTGCTGCTGTTGGGATCGGGGTCGGGGGTGGCGGTCAAACGCACACACCATCCATGTGGTGACCGGTGACGTGAGGATGAGGACGGATTGTGGCCGTTGGATCCTAAATCTACAGCTCTCCTCTTTGGTTTCGGCCTGTCCCTTGCTTGCCAAAGGAGCCATCAGGCATTCAGATGATCAGTATGTCTCTCAGCCGCCGCCAGAATTTCATTAGAGGACAACCTGACCAGGCTCGGCTCCTTTCAATCAACAAAAAAAAAAAAGATTACAGTCAGGATCACTAACCATTTACTAACCACAAGATCTGATGGTCTCACATTCACATTATTATGTGATGAGTAGTATATAGGCAGCAGCATTTTTACAATCCAAGCAAATGACATAAACGGACGATACATTCAGATTCAGGTATTCGCACCACAACTGTATAGATCATCATAACAGGTTGGGAGTAACACGAAAAACAAAGTGAAAACGGGACAGAAAACATATTACATTGTCAATATCATGATTCACGTTACGCTCCAAATGATTAGCCTCCTTTGAATCCTTCATTGACAAGTATGTATGTACAGCGCCAATAACCAGTACTGAACTTCTACTACTTCTCTTGTCCACCTCCCATCAATCTTCACTGCGAAGCGGCGAGAGCCTAACCTCACCCTCGCCATTGTCCTCATCCATCTTCTCCTCCAATAATGCTGAATCAATCATCTCTGTGCTATGCTCACCTGTCTTCTCCACAACACCCTGCTGCTTCTCTGCACCGTGCACATCCAGCACATCATCATCGTTTCCATTAGCCATCTCCAAAACAGCAACAGCGGCATCCTGTTCATCTCCATCAGTCTTCCCCAAAACACCAACAACATCCTGCTCATCTGCATCATTTCCACCGGTCTTCTCTGAACATGCAGCACCCTGCTCCTCGGCATCGTACCTGCCAGACTTCTCTGAACCCACAGCAGCACCCTGCTTCTCTGCATCATCCTCACTGCTCCCGGTATGAATCCTCTCTGTATCATTCTGCTGAGGAGGAGGAGCATTCTCAACACCGCCACCTAGTGAAAAACGCGCCTCAAGAGCCTCCAGGCGGCGCCTCATGTCACCAACCTCTTGCTCCATCAAGAAGAGCCTCTCCTTTAGAGTGAGGTTCTCCTCCTCAAGGCGAGCCACATGCGCATCCTGGTCATACTCGTCCTCGTCCTCCAACAAGTATCCCCCAAGATCCTCCCCTCCTCTACCAGGGTACACCATCTCAAAGCGGCTGAGGTCATGATCGAGGCGCCGCTCCACCTCGACGTGCTCCTCGACATCGCTTCCGCTGGAGTTCCCCTCGTCATCGTCGTCAGATGCAGCAGCATTGGGGTTGGCTGGCTGTGGGGAGCTGCGGAGGCGGATGAGGCCCTTCATGGAGCCGTACCCATCGACGCCCCACTGCGCCTGGGCCATGTCAGCGAGGCCCTCGCGGGAGGGGGAGAGGCGCGGGGTGGGGAGCACGGCGGGCGTGACGGGGCACGGGGACACGAGGGAAGCAATGCCGCCGGAGCGCTTGGCCCGGATGATGAAGGAGGTGGTGTTCCGCGGCGCGGCGGCCTTGTTGTTCTTGTTCCTCGGGAAGAAATACTTGCGGGTCTGGTTGGGGTTGGGGTTGCCGCCGCTGTTCTTGAACCAGCGGCGAGCCTTGGCGCGGTTCTGCACCTGGAGATCGCCGAGGGCCGGTGGCTGGTAAGCGGCGGCGGCGGGATTCTTGCGCTTCCAGCCGCGGTTGGGATTGGGAGGGGGAAGGAAGGGCTGCGCCTGCGCGTTGGCGTGGTCCTCGGAGGGTGGCTGCAAAGCGCCGGGAGGCGGCGGCCCCCAGATAGGGAACATCATCTGGCTGGGATCCATGGGATGGGATCGCTCTCTTCTTCCTCCTCCTTTTTCGAATTTAAAAGGAGGAGGAGGGGATCAAGGAAATCCCCTGGCTGGGTAGCTTGATCGAATCGTGAACGGATGGATCGGTGAGGACCCTGACTAAAGGTGTCCGCTTCGATCAATTTCCCAGGGAACGCAAAGCAAACCCTAACTCTAGCTAGCTCGAAGGGGAGGCGGAGCAGGAGAACAGGGAGGGGAACCCAGGAGAAGAAGTGACGAGACCGCAACAGAGATGGGTGGGTGCCGGATAGCCGATCAGAATTCAGAATTTAGGGATGTTATATATATATATACTCGGAGAAAAATTAGAAAGAAAAACAATAGGTATCGAGATTCGAGAGCGTAGGAGACAGCTCTACCGCCTCTAGGTCCACTAAATTCAAATCCAGATTTAAAAAAGTTTGTCAAACAACTCCAGCTCCACCAAATTTGTGGATCCCACCCTAGATTCACCCAATTTGTGGATCTCCTTAAGAGGTGCTTCACTACACTAGTAGAAAAAAACTCTACGACAACGGTGGCATAAAATTTTTATCGACGGTTTCCGTTACCAAACGCCTATAAAAAATAAAATGTCGGACTCAACTCTAGAACCGTCTGTGAAAATCAATTTCTACAGACGGTATGCTTAAGAAAAAACCGTATGTACAAATACGTGATTTCTACATGCGGTTCCTTAACAAATCCGCTGGCAGAAATAATTGGACACTGATTTTTTTATTTTTATAAACAACCTCGGATGGAAAAACTTTCCACATAAAAGTTGTATATCTCGAAAAGTTATGAAACTTTGTAGTTTACAACTTTTTCATTTGAAATCATCTTGACATCGAAAAATACGTTCGAATTTGTCAAATTGAAATTCAAAATTTTGTAAACGACCTCGGATGAAAAAACTTGTTACATGAAAGTTTTAGATCTCAAAAAGTTATGAAACTTTATAGTTTACTTGTTCATTTGAGTTCGTATAGTAGCTCAATCAATCAATTTACACTCGGTTCAGTATATAATATGAGAAGTTAAAACGGAATCTAGACACAACTAACATGTGGGTGGAGTGTTTGTGGAGTTAACACGCGAGGCTGAGGTTTCGGGTTCGATTCACCGCATAGGTGGGGTCAAAAAAAACCCTATACAAATGTGTTTCCACCCGCTTGTATAGTACTTGTTTCTACTAATAAAGTTAGAAAAAATTACCCACCATGTCAATGGTTAGACATAAATAACGGTTTGTTTCATTCCAAGTACTTGTTTCTACTAATAAAGTTAGAAAAAATTACCCACCATGTCAATGGTTAGACATAAATAACGGTTTGTTTCATTCTATTTCCATCTTCACCGTCACGAGCGCACCGTTCCTCTCCCACATCCTTGAGCTCGGTCACGTTGGAGGCCCACCCGCGGCTCGTCGGAGACCCGCCTTTGGCCATCTTGCTCGCTGGAGCTCCGTCCGTGACCCAGCGAACCCGCTAGCGACCTCCGGCCCGCCAACTCCCCCGAACATATGCCATGGCCGGCCGCGACCTCCGCTAGCCCGGGCGGACCCGCCTGCGAGCCCTCTGCCATCCCGCCCTTTCCCGGCCGCGAGGCGACCACCATCCCCTCCACGACCTCGCCGCGAGCCCTCTGTCATCCCCGCTTGTGACATCCGTCGATCCCGTCACGACCTCTGGTGGCGCCGCGCTAGGTCCGTGCCGCCCCGGCCTCCGGCCCCGCCCCGGTGATACGAGTGCCCGCCGCCGGTCAGGGTTGGATGCTCTGTTTTGATTATACGAAGAAGACAAAGGGGATGAAAAGCTGACGTGCGGGATCCACGTGGAAGTGAAAAAGAGATAAATGTGGAGCTGTACCAAACCCATTTAGCTCCACTAGTAAAGTTGCACCATGATGAATTCTAGATTCAGATTTACTTTTTTATTTGGTGAAGTTGTTTCAAACATGCTCTTAACGCGGGTTTCACACGCCACCCAATTAAAATGTCATTCAAACTATAACCCTGACTACGTGAACTCTTCCGATACGACGGATTTCTCTTTTTTTCACTACTGTCTTATTTCCAATATACGCTTTTCACCGCTGATGGCGCAGCGAAATATGATATTCTTCCACTAGCTCTCTCAAAAAAAAAAAAATCGATGATGCCGAGTGGTGGTGGTGGAAACTCGATCGAATCGAAGGATGAACAGATGGATCGGTGAGGACCCCGAGAGACTAGAGGTGTCCGATTCGATCAATTTCTAAGGGAACGCAAAGCAAACCCTAACTCTAGCTAGCTCGAACGAAGAGGCGGAGCAGGAGAACGGGGAGGGAAACACAGACAGAAGAAGAAGAAGTGACCAGACCGTAACAACAGGGTTCGATGGGTGGGTGCCGATAGCCGATTAGAATTCAGAATATATACTAGATCGAGGCCTGGCCCGGGCACACGCACACCTACTACCTGTTGTATTGCAGGAGGTGTACAGCACGTAAACTTGGGCATATACTGTAGCAAAAACTTGTGTGCGGCTTCACTTCATTAGCTGCATCTCGAGAGCCAGGAATCTGGATTAGGGCGATGCAAACTTGGCTGGAGCTCTAGAACTAGAACAAGTTGATGGAGCAATGCAATGGAAAGATGGATACGCACACGCATCAGGTAGGGCTTTCAGAGACCTCACATGACACAAAATAAGCTTCACGATGAAAACGGTACATGATTTCAAAGGATCAAAGGATAGATAATGGAATATAAAAACAATCCTAATAACCACGTACTGCATCGAAATCGAAGAGACTACGCATAAATAAGGGCGTCCCCAGCGGATCGGCGATTTCGCCGGCTGACGTAGCACCAAGAAACGATAAAAAAAATAGAAGTCTGAATGCACAGCTAAACTGGTTCCAACTCGTCAGCGACTCTTGAAACCCGTACGAGATAGACGACGAGATAGACGACGAAACAATCGCTAGCTGCTTGTTTTTCAGCGTTCTCTCTCCTCCACGTCTGCCGAATACTTAAAGTTGAAGATTGGTATACTATTTTTCTCTCATAACAAAACAGTAAAAAACAACATAAATCATCTTATCAGCCATAAAAATCACCGCCGAACATGCGCCGAACATGCTATATAATTAAACACGTGCAGTCCTAGAACCTGAAGAGTTTTCGTTTTCTCTGCTTAGCAATCATAACTTAACTGAAGAATGCTAATCGGCCCTTTTTCTATAGCTGAAATTACTGCTATGATTAGACTTCGCACAACCCAAATATGTAAGCATAGACATAAAACAAAAGAACGCTGAAATCTGAACTACATTTTTCAGCAAAAAAAAACGCAGCTTCAGTATTCAAACTCACATCCTTCAACAGTTCATCATCAGTAAATAAAGGAGGAGGGAAGTGAAGGTGAAGGACTGTGCCTCCTCACCGGTGGTGCTGGGGAGGCTGCGACTGCGCAATGCCAGAGGGGGGTTTCAGGGCCCTCCTCCTCCTGATGAGCTCTGAGTCGGCACTGGACGTCCTTGGTGAACATGTCCTTCAGCTCTTGGTCGGTGCTGACCTGCTCGTCATCTTCTATTTTGATCACAGTAGGAGTACTCGGCGGAACCGGAAATGGTGGCGCCATGTTCGTCGCGTGGTGGATGTGTCGCTGCCCGCGGGGGATGAAATTATGTAAGTCTCTCTTTCTCTGTGTGTGTGTTTTATCATAATTGTGTAATAATAAAAGTCTATTATATATATATGAGCATACTGCTTTCATCCTACGTTGGTTAACCCTGTTGTAATCTAGTGTTGAAGAACAGTAGAAAGTAGAAGGTAGGAGAGATAAATGTAAAGTGTAGCAGTAAGAGCATCTCCAAGAGATTAGCCAAACTGATTAGCTAAATTTAGTGATTTTATTGCTCTCTAAAATGGATAATATGAGAATACTCCAACAGACTATAAAACTAAAAGTTAGATAGCTAGTGAGGTAGACTATCTAAAAGTAGAGAGCGAATTAGGTGGGATAGAGAATCACTAAATTTGGAGAGTCATTTAGATAGTCTGTTGGAGATGTTTTTTCTTTAGCAATAGTCAAATTTAACTTTAGAAAAGGATTTAGCTAGTCTCTTGGAGATGTTCTAACTCTTTATTGATGAACAAGGGTACATATATATACAAGGCCACAATGGGCAGTTGCTGCTCTCCTAGAGAAACAACCGGAAGGGGCAGTTTCTTCCTTCCTTTAGTTGATTATTAGAAATATAAGAATATTCTTAACACTCCCTCATAATCAACTATCTTCTGGATGCTTCGATGTTCATCATAGTCGTTAATGTTATTAATCCTTAAGAAAACACTGTGGAAAAAACTTAGGAACACATTGATATATCAGGATAAAACTCCTTAAAACCCGATGGGAAAATATAGGAGAAAACACCATGTGAAAGGATCAAGATGCCCAAGAGGGGGGGTGAATTGGGCTTGTTTTAAATTTCTAAAGCAAATATGAAAACCTATCAAATGCCAATCACACCCTAGTGTCTACCGTCCGTGTGTCCTAGCTAGAAAGCGGTAGCAGTTTATGAAATTTAAGAACAACCTAAGCAATTCTAGTAGGAAAGATAGGAACAAGACGGAATGTAATGCGGAAATGTAAAGAGGTAGGGAAAAGAGATTCTCAGTGACGCAGCGATGTTTTCCCGAGGTATCGAGGTGTCGACACCCCCCTAGTCCTCGTTGGAGCACCTCACAAGGTATCGCTCCCCCTCTACCCGCGCAAGGGTAGAGTGCTCTCTACGGGCTGATTCTTCGCCACTCCGGCTCGGTGAATCGCCCACGACCGATCACAGAAGCTTGGAGAAGAGCCGCCGACAATCTTCCGGCAATCACTTCCTCCGAACACCACCAAACCGTCTAGGTGCTGTCGAACACCAAGAGTAACAAGCACAAGACCTTCACTTGACCAACTCAAGACTAGGAAGGTGGATGGATGCACACAAGTCACTCCTAATCACTCTAGGAGGGAAGAACAAGATGAAATCTCTCAAATCTCTCTCTCACTAGGCAGTTGGCTCTCCAAGGATTCTCTCAAGGTGTAACCAGCTGAAACAATGACCAAGAGACCTCCTAAGGACGAAGGGGGCAACTTGTTGACACAAAAAGCGTTAGGATCTGTGAACACCTCGGGCTATTACCCAAAGCTCGGTATTCCGGAGGTGTGCTAGTCGATTTGACCAGTTAATCGACAAGGACGATAATTAGAACAAAACTGAACGAGACAACGGCGATGCGCCCAGATGTCAAAGCTCAGATTGATCAAAGATAACTAGAAAAAGATCCAATCTAGACAACGGCGATGCGCCCGGATGCTGGGATTGGGACTTGATCAGGATAACTAGAGCAGAGCTGAACGAGGCAAACAGCGATGCGCCGGGAATGCCAAAGCTCAGAGGTACTCCCACGCGGAACTCACAAGGATTTGATGGAGATCAAGGTGATGCAGCCCGTCGAAGCTTGAAAGAACTCGTTGATAACTATAGCTAATGCAAAAAAGGGTAAATTGCAGTAAAAAGTAGAATAAGAATAAAATTGGTTTGTTTGATATTGGATTGATTGTTTTTTCCGTAGCCCTCAGGCACGTATTTATACTCCCGCATGGAGAGTTATACAAAGATACGACACGTATCCTTCCTAAAACAAACTCCTAATTTTAAGGAAACTGACTCGCGCAGGAGCCGGATAACAATATTTATTTCCCTAAACAAACACGCCTATTTTAAAGGAAAATAAATGACTCATGGAAGAGTCGGACTCAAACTACTATAATAATAATACTGGTACAAAACACCAGTTTCCTTATACTTCTTTTCGATGGAAACTTTTCCATCGGCAGATCCCTTCAATCCGCAACTTCCTTCTTTGGCCACTAGTACTCTCCCGCTGATATCACGCGCTAAGTCATCTTATCGGCACCTTATGTCTATCGACATCGGTAATACTTCCCAATCGGCAACCTTGTACCAATAACTGTCTTCACCATCCTATCGGCAATCGGCAACCACTCTCCACCGGCACTTGGCATCAACTTTTCATTGGCATTCGGCAACATCATGCTCATTGGCAATCGACAGTCTCCTCATCGGCCATCGGCAATGTTTCCTCATCGGCAATCAGCATCAGTAAGACTTCACCGATTCACCTTTGTCGGCAAGGATTATCCAGCCTCCATCAGCAGCGCACTTGGTCTTCCTGCAGCACTCTCCCATCGGCAATATCGGCTCAAGATTTCCCGATGCCGATGGAGAACGGCCGCTGACCAGCCAAGTCTTAGCTCATTTGACACGTGTTGAAAAACGGTGTCAACATATGCCCCCCAGTTTCGGACCGTATAATATTTTACGGGCCGAAATTCTCTCCACTGTAGCCGTTGCTGTAGCCGTTACCTCCGAGATGGATGCATAGTTTCCTCGATCTTCACGTGTGGAACTGCAATTTAATAATAAAATCCCTCGATTCTAGCACAAACAGTTGCAGACCTCCTCGATCACCGCGCGTATCTACCGCGGGCCTCTCCACATTCCTGCACGGTGTGAAACGGAATCCCAAAATGTCCCTGGGTAAGCTTTATAAAAGTTACCAGGATCCACACTATTCTTTACCCTGAGTCCACTTTCACTTCCTAGCCTTCGTCTTCAACCTCCAGCCGCTCTGAAGAACACGAGCTCAAGCAACAGTACTCTTCCACAATCAAGGACGAACTGCAAGTACTCCCTTGACTCCAATGGCGATCCAAGTTGACATCCCCAAGGTGAGATCTATCTCCTTTCCAATCCAACCTTCCGCTGGTTCTTTTCTCGCATAAATCTGGATTTGTTCCCGTTCCTTTTCTGATTTTTTTCCTTTTCTTCTTTCCTTCGAACCCTAGGAACTGTATAACAAGGTAGTGATCCCGATTACTGGTTCCACCTTCAGCTGCCTAGGCCCCATGGGCAATCCAGATCCCAGCTTCTTAATCAATGCGGAAACCAATCGGATCTCATTCAGATCTGAATGCTTCAGTCTAGGATTGTGGAAGGACGCCTTCCGCTCATGGCCCAAGTCCACCAAAGGGTGGAAAAACTAGTATCTTAGGGTTGCAAGGGCGCAACAAGTTTACTGGCAAGAGCGCAGCTTGGATCAATGTATCAGGCTCTCCATTGCCGATATGGAGAAGAACGAGAATATGTTAATAACTGCCTCTTATTTCTGGTCGGACACTATGAATGCTTTCTTATTCCGACATGGACTAGCCACCCCCACTCTTGCCGATGTCCATATGTTGACCGGCTTAGACGTCTCATCTGCCGATACCTTCACCTTATTCAATAGGAAAGCCGAGCACAAAGTAAACACTCGGAACATCGGCGGTTGGACGGGTTACATTCAGGAATACCAGAAAACAGGATCGGTAAACCAAAGGGAGAATGCCACCTTCCTGAACATGTGGCTGGACAAGTTCATTTTCTGCGGTAGGGCAGTTGGACCCACTACCATGTATCTTCCAGCAGCTGAGCTGCTTGCCGATGGGACAAGACTTCCCCTGGGCAAATATCTTCTAGGATCGGTATATCGTCTCCTCCATCAAGTATCCCAGAAGTTACTGCTAGGTGAACACATCGGCAATCTTGGAGGCCCCTGGTGGTTTATCAATATGTGGCTGAACGCACAGATGCAAAAGCGCTTCAGTTTGACTTGTTCGCTCAACGTTTCCCAAGAGACATACCAGAAGACCATCAGTGTGGGGAGGATGAATCGGCAACTCGCCCTCCACTCAACTTTGGAGAGGCCATTATAGTGCTGCCAGAGACCGATGCCGATGCAGAGCAATTCGGTCTATTCTTTCAGAAGTTTTACAATGGAATTCCTGCCACAGAACGGCTCTGGTGACCATATGCCGATGAAGACAACCAATTCCCACTATTATTTAACCTTACCGATGGGAATGTAACTGAGAATCAGATAATTATGAAGGCTAGCATCACTCCCCGAGCTATTCCAGTGAACATCTTCGGTTTGGGAAAGAATGCCCCTCCATCATTTGAATTCTACTACCCATCGGTGGCGGCGAGACAGCTGGCGTTCGGTCAACTGCCGATCAAGCTTTGTTACTCCAAGGTAGTGAAGCCTAGGCAGTCATTCTCCAGCGCTCTTGACTAGAACAAGGTTGTCAACCTTCCCCCCAATGCCGATGTGTCAGACCTTGAACTGTCCTCCTGGTCACCAACCTCCTTTATTACAAATGAGTACAAGTCTTGGTGGCAAGAATGGAGGTGTCAACTGTTTGCCAAGTCGTCGCACTACTATCGGCAAATGATCGATGCCGATCACATCGTCCTCGATGACGCAGTAAGTCTTCATTCCGATGCATTCCTTACTTTTACCTCCACCATCGGTATTTAACCTTCTTGCATTTGACAGGTTGATGATCCGATTCCTCCGATGAGCAGGAGCGGCAAGCCCTTCAAGCTTCAAATGATGAGTCCCGTATCACTCATCGGCAACAAAGCTCCTACATTAGCTGCCTTCATTCCTCGACAGGTACCTACACCGACACCTGCAAAAGCCAAGGCTACCTCGGCCGCTGCTGCTGCCCTGACGCGGGTGTTTGCAGTAAACCCATCTTCACTCACGTTGATTACATAATGCTTCATCGGTAATATTCTACTTTGTATAACTTGTATTGAATATTTTCAGGCTATGAGGTCATCGGCAACTGCTCCAAGCAGACAAGCACCTCCACGTTTGGCTGCCGATGCCCCCCAGTCCTCGTCGAAACGGGCCGGATCTCCCGCTGCTGCGCCAAGGAAGAAGAGGCGTTTGAGGCTGGCTAGCCCATCTTCGTCATCGGCACAAATCGCACCACCAACTGTCGGCGCATCATCGACAGAAACTTCATCGGCTCCTATCCCAGATCAACCGATGGACGATGTCCTCGGTCAGGAGACAGTTCCATCCATTGTAGCAGCAGAGGCGGCATCGGCATCGACACCGTCAGCCAAAGCTCCCAATGAAGAAACACCCGCAATGGCAGCGGAGGTAGCATCGGCATCGGCACCATCAGCCGAAGTCCCGGATGAAGAAACACTCGCAATGGCAACGGAGGCGGCATCGGCATCGGCACCGTCAACCGAAGCTCCTGACGAGAGAGCGGTGTCGCCGCCACAAGAACCAGGCACTACATCGGAAGCGACGCCAGCAACAACGTCACCAGAACCAACAACGCCAAGTGCTTCCCCGATGGGAGTTTCTTTATCGGCAACTGCCGCCGCTCTTCAGGATGAAGCTGGACCATCCACCATGCCGAGCCCTAGGCAAGAGATTCACTTCAAGATGGTAAGTTAATCACTTAAAAATTCTAGTATAATCTCTCGATCGGCATATTTTAACCCCTCTATTTTCAGGCCCAAGATTCTCCAGATAGTCTTTTCTCCTTCAGCCTCAACCCGCAGGATGAAGATGGACGCCAGGGCCTCCTCTAAGCAGACAACCTGTTCTCCTTCTCGGTCGACATACCCGATGACGAAGATGAGGAAGAGGGCTCTGTCCCAGCTCTATGGGCAGAAATCAAGACCAAGCTTGAAGCACTGCTCTCCTTACTGCTACAAGACACATCCCAGCTCATTCAGGACTCATCAGTAGCAAGGGTTGCTTTCAAGGATATCCAAGGTCATCTCCCTGCCGATATGGCAGAAATTCTCCTCTAGGTAACCTTCCTCGACATCAAACAAATCCAGTACCAGAGGCTCTCCCGTCGCATTGTTGATAGGGCTGCCCAATCTAAAAGCAAGGAAGAGAAGCTCAAGTTCAAAAACATTGCCGATGAAAAGCACCAAGGTATCGGCCAAGCAGAATTCTCCACAATGGCCTCGATCAAGAAATCACCCGGCTATCGGCCAAGAAAGAAGAGCTGTTGGCCGAGTTACAAAAGATTGAGGAGGACCTGACTGCAGCCAACCAACAAAAAACCCTATTATCCGACACCATCAGGGCTCTGCGGCAAGAGAGGGACCAGAATGCCCGACAAGCCATCTTGTGGAAGAAGAAGATCAAGCCGGTCGAGGGCTCTGCTGATGCCAACGCCAAGGAGATGGACGAGATAGAACAGATTCGCCTGCGTGCGATATCAGCCATTCACTCCTTGCTGTAATCCATTTGTCGTATCGGCAAAAATGTAACTCTGATACTTAATTCTGGGCCTTGTAATATAACGTTTACACGTTTTCACCGATGCATTATAATTTTCTTTCATCGGTATTCAAACGAGCACGCTATGCTTTGACTCCCAAGAGTTTCTAAAATGTAAGCATGGCTAGGAGTAGACGGCTTCCACCGATAAGGACCTCCCCAATTAAGAAATCATTTTCCAACTTTAGAACATAGTCCCAATCGGTAACACCAACTTCCATACCAGAGTACCATCGGCAACCCCTTTCACCCGGTTATCGGCAACCATTACCGACACCATAACTTGTTAAATCGGCTAAAATCCTCCCCGAGTAATCTCAACTTCTAGCGGAGCCCGGTATTCAGCCCGATTGTTCGTTGATGTAGCAATAATCGGCAACAAAATTTCGCACTCCCATCGAAACGAAATTCAAACAAAGCCGATAAAATCACCGAAGAACTTTCAAGGAGTAACACCCAGAACGCATGCACCACACCCTTAGTCATCGTACGCAAGCGCGGCAGAATCATTCTCACAACCATATTCCCCTGGCAGTTGATGAATCCATCGGTGGTACGACGTCTCATACACAAATCATCGGCAGGTGCCCCCAAGTATAATAATTGAAATCACCAGCCTGCCGAGTGCGGCTCCCAAGCCAACAGGTCCAAGATTGACCCAGTTAGACCATCGGCAAAATATTGCCATCTGTCGATGGATCTCCATCCTTGCGCTTTGGCCTCCACTGCTTTCCCTTCGAAGGAGCTTCAGTGCCATATAAATCGTTTCGGCGCTCACGGTGAATTCTTCTTTTCTGGGTCTTTGTTAGACCCTTAGGGCACCACTGAGGGAGTTTGGTTTTCCAGACAGGCTGGTGCTGCCTTTCATTGTTTGCATCGGCTATTTTCCCGATGCTTGAACCTCTGGAGAACACGTCTTCATCGAGCATTTTTGCGTTGACCATCTCCCCAGGCTCCCCTTGTTCAATACGCCTGCCAAGCCTGTGATGTGCACTGAGCTTCCCCCCCAGTCGGCTGTATACCGATTTCTTCTCTCTGAGTAGCTTGGTGTACTTGGATGACCGATCATCCAAACAAGGTTTCTTACCCAACCGATCGGCAGTGTAGTACCCGTTGCATTCAGGACAGTTATCAGCAGTGGTTAGCTTAATGCCCTCCTCCCAACAGTAAATGAAGAAGAGACACCTCCAGTGGTTTTTCCGACGAAGCCACTCCCGATGTTCTTCTTCTTTCTGTCGATATCGTTCATCTCGTGATTGCCGATAGTTCCGCCTTGGTAGCTTGTGCGTGATTACCATACCAGGCGCCCTGCCGACACAGTCACCTTTACCGGCAATTCTCTTGCCTTTCCTGTCATCGGCAAACTTTTCGACGTCGCGCTCAGCCACTTGATGATCAGGATCTACCGATGCACTGTTTCTAGCAGCGTCCGATGTCAGCACCTTAGTCTTTTCAACGGTTTCCACCGTATTATTTGGAAACAGATGCTGATCAATTTCCATCGGTTTCTGGACTTTAGGATTTTCAAATTGGATCCGTCCAGAGTCAATTTCTGACTGCAATTGCTGCCTGAACACTTTGCAGTCGTTGGTACTGTGAGAAGTTGTATTGTGCCACTTGTAGTACCTGGTCTTCTTGGGTTCCTCGGCTGAGGGAATTGCCTGATTAGGGGCTAGCTTAATTCGCCCTTCCTGAAGCAATAAGTCAAATATCCCATCGGCCTTTGTGACATCGAAGGCGAACTTTCCAGTCCTTTTCTGGTCGAGCGCACAAGGCATCAGCTCCTCGTCTTTCACCCATTCAGCAGTATCGATGTTCACCTCCTCATCTAACTCGGAGTCCCCTTGTCCAACGAAGAGCACCTTTGCGCCCCAAATCTCCCTGGGCTCGAATGATTTAACATCCTGATCGGCGTCTGCGACATCGAAGGTGAATTTCTCCAATTCAGCAGTGTCGAGGCTTGGCTCTTCGTCCAGCTCTAAATGTTCTATCTTCTTGGTCGAAAACACCTTTGTGTCTGGATCTTGCCGATGCGCATACTTGCCCACTAGTGGAACAGGTTGAGGCACCTCTTCATGTTGTAACGAACAGGCCGGGGCAATCGACATATCTGTAGTATCAGTCTGTTGAATATTATGCATTGGCTGATTAACCGATGGGCAATTCTGAAAGCCTACTGGTTGAGTAGGTTGATGTATTTCAGGCTCCGACGTCAAAGTACTCGAAGAGTTTGGAGCATGCACAGTACTAGTCATTAGAACACCATGCATCGACTGCGTTGCCGATGGGCCGCTTTGCACAATTACTGGTTTGTGTTGTGGCATTATATTTATTACGTTCATCGGTGGCTATACCGATGGCTCATTGTACACTTCTTGCGGGTATTGCAGTGTAGTACTTATCGGTTGATGTACCGATACCTCATCCTGAAGACCCGCTGGATGCTGAACTCCTGCCACTTGGTGTTCAGGCTGCACGTATTGCTGCTGAATCGGCAATTGCCCAATCCAACCTATATTATATGTCATCGACACATGACTTATCGATGGCTGATAACTAGCTGACTCTTGCAACTCTTGTATCCTGAGATGATAGCTTTGATTTGTAGCCACCGTAGGTTGAGCAGCCATGGCCGATGCAGGCTGACTGACACTCGACATGCCTTGTTGCATCGGCCAAGAATTTGCCGATATAAGCTGATTAACTATTGGCACGTCTTGTTGCTTCGGCCAAGCATTTGCCGATAGCTGATAACCGGCTGATGCTTGTTCTTGTTGTACCCTTGGATGATCGTTTGGACTCACGGGTACCATAACTTGAGCAGTCATTGCTGATACAGATTGATTGACAATCGGCGTACCTTTTTGCATCGGCCAAGGAGTTGCCGATGGCTGATAACCAGCTGATGTCTGTCGTCCTTGTGGCGCCGGATAATTAACAACATAGCTACTTTGATTAGCAAGTATTCCAGTTTGAAGAACCATTGCCGCCATGGGTTGACTTGCAACTGCTGGGCCTTATTGTATCGGCAAATGACTTGCCGATGGTTGAGCGTACGACCCTCTGGGTATTGCCGTCTGCAGGTTCCCTGTTGGCAACTGTACTGTTGGGGAAGATGTAGCATAATACATCATCGGCTGTACAGATGTCGCTGATGCCAAGGGAACCTTCCATCCTGCGTGGTTATCTTGGACCAATCTGGAATCAGCAGATAGACTTGGAGACATACCGTATCCCCATGAGTTGGCCAAAGTTAGCTGATTCTGGATCACAGGTCCAGACATCGTTGAAGCCACAAGATTTGCATTCATTTGAGTAATGCTTGCTGGGTCCAATCTTGGTGGCGCGATCTCATCGGCAGATCGGCTCACAATTGGTGTGGACACCCTTGGAACTGCCGATGGAGTCGCAACAGATGCCGACCCGAGTTGACGATACTCTGGACCAACATAATATGGTACCTGTCCCTTGAAAGCTTGCTTGACAACATTGCATACGGTATCGGACATCACATTGGATTGGCTAACTAATACATTATTTAATGCATAATTAACCGTTTCTTGTACTTTACCAGGATCGGCGTAGAAAGTAATCTGCCGTGGTGACGGTGGATCTTGCTTCTGTACTGCTTCACCGATCCCGTTTAGGCTGAAGGATCTGAGATATAAGCGCTTGTACTCCTTCATCACCTGCTCCATAGCCTGCTTCTGATGATCTGTCAGATTCGTTGTGGAGACTTCAATAGCACTCCTTGGATTAGTCATAACAGATATATATAATTTATATAGTCTTGTCCCACCGAGCGTGCCAAAAGAGGTGTTGACACAAAAAGCGTCAGGATCTGTGAACACCTCGGGCTATTACCCAAAGCTCGGTATTCCGGAGGCGTGCCAGTCGATTTGACCAGTTAATCGACAAGGACGATAACTAGAACAAAACTGAACGAGACAACGGCGATGCGCCCAGATGTCAAAGCTCAGATTGATCAAAGATAACTAGAACAAGATCCAATCCAGACAACGGCGATGCGTCCGGATGCTGGGATTGGGACTTGATCAGGATAACTAGAGCAGAGCTGAACGAGGCAAACAACGATGCACCCGGAATGCCAAAGCTCAGAGGTACTCCCACCCGGAACTCGCAAGGATTTGACGGAGATCAAGATGATGCAGCCCGTCGAAGCTTGAAAGAACTCGTTGATAACTACAGCTAATGCAAAAAAAGGTAAATTGCGGTAAAAAGTAGAATAAGAATAAAATTGGTTTGTTTGATATTGGATTGATTGTTTTTCCGTAGCCCTCAGGCACGTATTTATACTCCCGCATGGAGAGTTGTACAAAGACACGACACGTATCCTTCCTAAAACAAACTCCTAATTTTAAGGAAACTGACTCGTGCAGGAGCCGGATAACAATATTTATTTCCCTAAACAAACACGCCTATTTTAAAGGAAAATAAACGACTCATGCAAGAGTTGGACTCAAACTACTATAATAATAATACTGGTACAAAACACTAGTTTCCTTATACTTCTCTTCGATGGAAACTTTTCCATCGGCAGATCCCTTCAATCCGCAACTTCCTTCTTTGGCCACCAGTACTCTCCCGCTGATATCACGCGCTAAGTCATCTTATCGGCACCTCATGTCTATCGACATCGATAATACTTCCCGATCGGCAACCTTGTACCGATAACTGTCTTCACCATCCTATCGGCAATCGGCAACCACTCTCCACCGGCACTTGACATCAGCTTTTCATTGGCATTCGGCAACGTCATGCTCATTGGCAATCGGCAGTCTCCTCATCGGCCATCGGCAATGTTTCCTCATCGGCAATCAGCATCAGCAAGACTTCACCGATTCACCTTTGTCGGCAAGGATTATCCAGCCTCCATCAGCAGCGCACTTGGTCTTCCTGCAGCACTCTCCCATCGGCAATATCGGCTCAAGATTTCCCGATGCCGATGGAGAACGGTCGCTGACCAACCAAGTCTTAACTCATTTGACACTGTTGAAAAACGGTGTCAACACAACTATAAATAGTCTCCATCTCCAAAACTAGCCGTTTTTTGCTTTTTCTTTTCTCTGCGAAGCCACCGGACTATTCCGGAGCTCACACCACTAGACCAAGCACACTGGTCCGGAGCTCATTCGTAATTCAAACTCAGGCACCGTCGGACCACTTGCCTTAGTCCGACGCCCTAGTCCGACGCACTGGTCCGGAGCCAGGGTGCTCACTGAGTGAAAACATATTCTCTCCTTCGAACACCGGACCACTTTCCTTGGTCCGGAGCCCTGGTCCGACGCTCTGGTCCGGAGCCAGGGAGCTCTCTGCATGGAAACGATCTGCTGACTTGAAGCGTCGGACTAGCCATCGGACTTACCGTCGGACTAGTCCGGAGCCTTCTCTGAGGCTCTCTCTCTCTCTGACAAGAGCCATCGGACCACTCTCCTATGGTCCGACTCTCTCCAGACAGGTGGTCCGGAGCTTCTCGAGCTGGACTTTTGCCTAAGTCAGGGACCGTCGGACCACTCTCCTTGGTCCAATGCCTACTTGGCAGATGGTCCAGAGCCTCTTTCTCCCCCTATTTCAACTGTTTTCTCTAAGTCTTTTCTAGGGGTTTTGCTCCTACCATTTTTAGGGTTAACCAAGGGTTGAAAGCAAGGTCTCTAGGATTAGTTGTGACAAGTGTGCATATACCCACTTTCCTAAACTCTCTTAGGTCAAGCTACTAATCTCATACCCCCTTAATAGTACGGTCAAAGGAAAAACAAAGCCCTAGCTATACTTAGTGCCCTTCTCAACCTTATGGCACTAAGAACTAGCCTAGTCTTCAACTTGTATCATCATCCTTTGCAACCGAAATGATTTCCATCTTGGGGGCATGAATATCCATTAAGCCCATTCAAATTGTATCACTAATGACCTAACACAAATGACTTTGCCTCTGCAAAACACATGTTAGTCATAGTGACCTAGCATTGTCGTTAATCGCCTAAACACAAGGGTCCATGATTCTTCAATCTCCCCCTTTTAGGTGATTGACGACAATACAAGCTCGAGTTGAGAATAAAGAGTGAATTTTGATAAGAGAAAAACATGACTTGACATGAGATAGGCATTGGTTAGTGACAAGAAAGACAAAAACATGCCTAACCATTCAAGCCATGACATGCACAGTAGATATGAATTGAGCATAGTACTTGATTTCATAAAGGATATGCTATAGCCAAAGGATCAGAGATTAGAGCAGAAGCAAAATAGCATAACCAAGTGACATGATATATAAAAGTAAAGGTCAACACATGTCACACAACCATCAAGTCTCAACCATCACACATATCATACAATGCATAAAAGACGGTAAACGTGATGCATGATGCGATAGAGTTAATACACATCAAAAGAACGAATCCTACTAGCTCCCCCTGAAGCTAGCCCATCTAATTGACTCTCCCTCTCCCCCTTTGGCGTTGAAGCACCAAAACTAAGCGTCTGGAGGCGAAGTGGAAGCAACCGTGGAGCGGTCAAGCACCCTGAACTCTGCCAAGTAGGCCTCATCATTTGAGGCCTCCCCCTGAGTGTCTGACGCTGGAAGGGAAGCAGTCTGGGGGACATGAGCTGACGTGCCGGCTATCTCTGTTGTCGAGGACTCTGGAGCTGGAGCTAGGGTAGGAGTAGGAGCAGAATCTGGTGCCACTGTCTCTGTGGGAACCTTTGGAGCTGCGGTGTCCGGTTGTGCCTCATGCACGGACTCGACTGGAGTCTGAATAACCGGAGGCTGCGGAGGCTGTACTGGAGTCGTAGTAACCACAGTGGCATCGGTAGCAACAGCAGATGTGGGTGGAGTGGATACGGCTGGAGCCCGACTGTTGTGTGTGGCTTCTGAGGAAGCAACTGAGGAACGGTGCTGACCAGCTGTTGGTGCAACCATTTCTGCCTCAACTTCTGCTGCTATCTGCTGACCAGTGGGGGACGGCTGCCCTGTGATGTCGCTGAACGACGCAGAGAGATCTCTGGCAGTAGCACCCATCGTAACAGAGAGCGGCGTGAAACCAGTAGTGAGAGGGGTGAACTGCTACGTTGGACCGAAGGTGTCCAACCACTGTGTGATCTGAGTTGCCGGGGACTGGAATGGGGTGGTCATTCCGGCACCCTGAAGTCCACTGGACTGTATGGCTGGGGTGGGAGTGATGGTCTGTCCGGCAGAACTTGAAGGGGCCACTGAGGGGCCAACTGAGTGTTGTGGTCCTGCTAGCTGACCAACTGACTGAGAGGGTTGTGATGTACTCATCATCTGTATCTGAGGTGCAGCTGGGAACTCAAGAGGAGGTGCACTCGTCCACTTCATCATGTGAGCCATAAAGGCCATGTTCTACTGCTGAAGCTGCTGAGACTGTAGTTGTAAGCGTTGTGACTCCAACTGCATGGCAAGCATCTGTCGCTGCATCTCAAAGTGACGCTCCTTAGACTGCCTTTGCATCTCATCCTGTCTCTGCTGGACCTGAGTAACTGCAGTGACTAAGGAGCTCTGCTACTCATTGAGACGATCAAGTATCTTCAGCATCATAGTCACTATAGCGGAGCCAGAGCCGCCAACCTCAGTGTCGTGAGCCCGTGGGGCCATAGGAGGAACTAGCTAGAAGTCGGCGTCTGAGCTGTCGAAAGAAGTTTCCTCAGGGGTAACATCAGCTCTAGTATCCAAGTCATGAAGCTCTTGCTGCTCAACACCTCAAATTGACTCATCCTAAGTATCCACATCATCTCTGTCGGTTGGAGCAGTCCTCTCCCTGACGAGGCGTAGCACCCGGTTCCCGAACCGGCTGTCAAAAGAACCCAAAACCCTGTAGGCTGGGAAGGAAGTCGGTGACTGATCTAGCAAGACACGGAGTTCGGGGTTGGCTCCCTCAAGCTCAATAGCTATGATAGAAGAAATCCAGTGAGCATATGGAAACTGCCGTCGTGCCCTCATACCATCAGCGATCACATTCTCAATCTCTGACACAAGAAAGTCAGCTATATCGAACGGTGTCTGAGAGACGAGGGCCTGAAGAAGTAGCTGCTGCATGTTAGTCAATCCCTCCTTGTAACCAGTGCGAGGCAGCAAGGTACGCCGGAGAACCTCGTTCAAACGGTGAACGGTAGGACGGAGCTCTGCCGGGGTACGACGTGAACCCTCTGAGAAAGGTGGCTTGAAGAGAGGAGCAACCTCCTAAACTGTCAACGTACGGCCACCTCGAGCTCGGCGAGACACAGAGACTACTCTGTAGCAGTCATAGTGAAGGTTGGGCTCTCCGGCTATCTAAGTGAGGTGAAGGATCTCTCTGAGCCGAGTCATATAGAGCCTGTAGCGCTCTCCTTTGAAAGTATACTGAAGAAAGTGATGCTCCGGATTAATCCACACTGAGGCATAGAACTCCCAGACCCACCTCTTAATATAATTCCCGGAACGACCAAGAAGGTCGGTGAGTCCCGGAAGATATGTGATAAAGGGTCGAATCTCCTCTCCAGCCAACTCAACAATGCTCTCCAGAGAGCAAACTCTATGAGGTCTGATCTGGATGCTAGTAAGACGAGTTGTTCTGTAGAAATCCTCCATGAGAGGTGTGTGCCATCCTGGTGAGGATCTAGGGTCACGCTGATCAGGGCACCACTTCTCAAGATCCACAAAACGAAGCTTCTTCACCTGCTTTGCTGTGAGGTTCCTCAGATCAAGGTGAACTGACGCTGAGGATGCCGTAGGAGCTGCTGAGGCACTCTAAGTAGACTGAGCTGCCTGAGAACGAGTAGCTCGCCCCCAGGAAAGAGGTGCCAATGGTGTACCAAGAGCTTCTGTGACAAGCTCTTGCTCCTCTGGAGCTTCCTCGGTCTGTGACTCAGTAGGAGGAGTAGACAGTAAATCCCGTGGAGGGGTGCCAAGTCTGACTGAACCTCGGCGACCACCTCGCTTTGCACGGTCTGCTGCATTTGCCACTGCCTCTGCTTTCTCAGCCTCTGTAAGCTTTCGCTTCTTCTTCTTGGGCTTCTCAACAACTAGCTTCTTGCCCTTGTCCCTTGAAGGACGTGGAGGAGGAGGGTGTCATCACCAGAACCACTGACATGAGCATGAGAGCCACGAGCCATCACTGATCAATCAAAGGAAGCACTGCCCACTGATAGAAACCACTGACAGACACAAGAGCCACTGCAAACTGCAAGAACCACTGCCCACTGATCAATCAAGCAACAATTGATAGAGAGGCCCGCAAGCCACTGGACTGAACCTTCTGAGGCTTTGCCTCAATCCTTACTCGCGAGCTTTGCCCCGAGTTTAAGCTGCCACTGACTGCTGCTAGATAGAATAGACAGGATATATATAAGCATATATAAAATCTAGAAATAAGAATCCGTATGGAAGCAAGCATCTAGATAAGAAATGGAATGAAATCTGTCATGATACCTGAGGTAAGCGAGCGTATCTAATCAGAGCAATTCAAGTTCCAAACCACACTCCAAAAGAGATTTGCCAACTGTGGATTACAATTGACACGATGAATTAGAGAATTGGAGTGAATATGGAATCAAATGAACTAAGGCATGAGTTGATCGATAGCTAGACGAAATGCTAAAACCATGATCAATGACATACCCTAGGAGACAATTAAGCGAAGTTGATGACAGTCGAAGAAGAAAGCGAATCGACGATGAATTACCCAAACCCTAGGTTTAGGAAACCCTAAGGGGGGGGAACCTTCTTGACTTATCATGCAATGGCAATGGAGAAGGGGATGAAACCCTAGGTTGATGAACTTGTTGGCAGGGTGGAGGTGGTGAAGCAGTTGATCTCCGGCGAGGTGGAGGTGATGGGCGGCAGCGCTGCTGGGGTAGGGGAGACGCAGGGTGGAGAGGTGGAGGCGGCGGTGCTCCGGTGAAGGGGGCTGGCCAGCGGCGAGGACGACGCAGGCGAGCGTGCGGGTGATCGGCGGCGCGAGCACAGGCGGGCGGCGGCGATTTAGGGTGGCGCGGTGTACGGACGTCAGAAGAAAGGTGCCGAGAGAACCAGCCGGTGCGGGGGGGTTATCACAAAAATTCCAAGCGTCGGACCACTATGCATGGTCCTGAGGTTGGTCCGACGGGGTGGTCCGACGGTACCAGAGAGGGAAAAAATCCATGCAGGGAGCACCCGACCACCGGACCAAGGCGTCGGACTACTCACCGGACTGGTCCGACGGTGCTTTGACTGAACTGTTAGGCGCTGACAGAGGCACCGGACCACTTGCTTATGGTCCGGAGGAGCGTCAGACAGGTGGTCCGACGGTTTCTGTGACTGGAGAAATTTTTATGCAGAGAGGGACAAGGCGTCGGACCACTGAGCGTCGGACCATGCAAAGTGGTCCGAAGGGTGGTCCAGTGCTTGATTTTGCTCTAAATTTTCCTATTTTTCTCTCCAATCTTTTCTCTTAGCCAAGTACCAACACAAAAGAGCAAAAAGGAACACTTGTTGGACTTAGCATAAGAATCAACTCTCAACCCCTCAATTTAGAAATAGTCTGCCATAGGCTAAGATTAGTTTTCATAGAAAAATAGTTCAATAAAGTTCCAATGGTCACCATAGGGGCACAAGAGGGGTATTAGCTGAAGCTAGAGCGTTGAATTTCTCCCCCTAAGTGACGGACCTAGAGGATGACCAAAACTTAACCGAAAAGAAACGACGAAGCAACACACATGCATATGTAATGCAAAACGGAATTTGAATCTAGGTTGCTTGCAAGTTTACACCGCGGTTAAGCTTTGTCACACGCTTTGAGGGCGGTTATCTCAACCGCGTTAGCCAAGCCTATGTGCATTACCAAATTAAATATGTTATATTACATATGAATGCATGGTTCACACAAGCTTATCTTTTAGTGAAGTTAGAGTGATCAAGCACATTCAACTCGCTTCTCAACCTACAAAAGGTTGTTTCATCGAGTGGTTTAGTGAAGATATCCACCAATTGATCTTCGCTCTTAACTCCAACTAGTGTGATGTCTTTCCTAGCCACATGATCTCTAAGAAAGTGATGGCGAATATCTATGTGCTTGGTGCGAGAGTGTTGAACCGGGTTGTTAGCAAGCTTTACAGCGCTTTCATTATCACACAAAAGTGGAACATCTTTTAAAACAACGCCGTAATCAAGAAGTGTTTGGGTCATGTATAAGATTTGTGCACAACTTGCTCCCATGGCAATGTATTCCACCTCGGCGGTTGACAATGCCACACTGTTTTGCTTCTTTGAGGACCAAGAAACAAGTGATCTTCCTAAAATGTGGCACCCGCCGGAGGTGCTCTTCCTATCAACCTTACACCCGGCATAATCCGAAGCGGGGGAGGATGACTTGTATTATATCGCACCCAAAACATGCTCGTACAGGGGGGGGGTACAAGCTATGTTACACGGGGTTTGCCACCCGAGGGGTCGATCAAGTGGCGGTGTGTGTGTGCGTGGAGTGTCAGAGTCTGAACTGAGGTCCCGGAGGTTTCAGGCTCTGACCGTCCCAGAAAAGAAGAAGATTCCTCTCTTCTACCTCGGCGTCCCCTTTTATAGACAAGGGGAGGTCCGAGGGTACAGGGTCCTAACTGTGGCAGTATGGGTAGCGTATCCCCGGCACAGTGTTGGCGGAGAGACGTTGAGTACTGTGGCGGCATGGCCTTCCCGTCCTTCTCTTCCCGTCCTTCTGGCGTCCTCGGTCGTGGTGGCAGTAGAAGTCGCTATGGCACAACGTCCACAGACGGGCACGACTCCCACGGCTGAAGCGAGACGGGGCGGATTGGACAGGCCCCATACTGGAGCTGTCGGAGAGGAGGATCGAGCCCCCGGGTCGAGGGAGGGGTCGAGCCCTGCGTGGCTCTGTCGCGTTCCCGAAGTCGTCGTCGAGGGTCGCACTGTTCACTTTCCGAGGGGTACTGCTGGAGTCCGTACTTGCGTAGTGGCGACAGTGGCGGCACAGTTGACAGGAATCGGGGACTTGACGGGGAGTTGGCGGATTTGACAGCGGACGCGGGCGCCCATGTCGTTAGGTGGGTTCACTTTAACCCATGCCGGGAGCAGTTGGGTTAATCGAGCCCCTCGTCCGGGGGTCGTCCGCTCGACCCCTGGTCGAGGTAGAGGTCGGAGCACCGATGGGGTCGGAGCAGAGACGGGGTCGGAGAGGTCGAGGTAGAGGTTGGGGTAGAGGTCGGGGGGTCGTTCGTTCGACCCCTCGTCCCTCCTTCGTTCGTCGATGTAGGAGCCGGGGGGTCGTTCGCTCGCCCCCTCGGTCCGTCATTTTTCGTCGCAGTGGGAGCCGGGGGGGGGGGTCGTTCGCTCGCCCCCTCGGTCCGTGACTTGTTACCACAGCTGGTGTAGAGGGGGCCCTCGAGCGATGGGCCATGCCTTACTGAGCAGTGGGCTGGTCCCTGCCTTTAAAATAGTTGCTATGTTTAGTGTTAATTTATCGAAGGGTTTAGGGTACCCCTTACCTTTGTACCCGACAGTAGCCCCCAAGGCCCCAGAGGAGTGATTTAGAACTCCTCTGGGGGCTATGATACGCGTTTTCTCGGAGGGAGTAAGGATTGCCTGGAGGTTTTGTCCTTGGCCTGCAGGGTTAGTGAGAAGTCCGATTCTCCGCGGGGTGTGCGCGAGCGCACCCCGCGGGGGTAGCCCCCGAGGCCCCAGAGGAGTGATTAAGAACTCCTCTGGGGGCTATAATATGTGGTATCGGGGGGTTTTTTTAAGGATACCTGGAGGCGTGGCACCCTGTCGAGGGGTCAATTCCATTCCTTTCCTTTAAAAGAGAAGTGTTCGAGGGCGGCTGTCGAACCCTACCGAGGGCCAGCCTTCGCTCCCTCGAGCACCACTGGAGTCAGAGCACCCCGCCCGAGAGGTCGACTCTGTTTGCCAGGTCACAAGTTTTTCGACCCTCTTTCGTCGAGGGGTGCCGTGCGCAGTCGGGCCCTCGAGCCCTCGAATGGCTAGGCCTTCACTACCTCATAGCGTCCTTCCCACGGATCCTTGCGTTCGGATTGTGGGGTGAAGAGCATCGTGCTATCCTCGTTAGGACAAGCCCGAAGTCCTCGGTGAGCTGTTCTCGGGCATGAGTCCATTAGAAATGGTGCCCTGTATGGGTAAAAATCCGAGTGAGAACTCGTGCCCCGTTCGATAGGGGTCGACTAGTGGCCTGGAGGCGTTCTCATTGTTAAGCAAGCCGTACGGCTTACTAAGCACGACCATGTGGATCACCAAGGTGCCAACCCCATTCGATAGGAGTTGGTGGCTCGATGCCTCCCAGCGTAGGGATCCTTAGGTGTTCCTAGGTATGCCTCGGATTTGTCCCAGGGAGCCTCGAGAGTTCGTTCTCGAGCTAGGGGCACGCGCCTGGCCTCCCCAGGACATCCCTGACTCGCGTACTCGAGGACGGCTGTCGAACTCCGTTCGTGGAGCCAACCTTCGCTCCCTCAAGATTTAGGGGTGGACCGGAGTCCGTTAACCATGGGTCCTTCCTGACCTCAGGTACTCGAGGGCGGCTGTCGAACCCTATGTAAGGGCCAGCCTTCGCTCCCTCAAGATTTGACGGATGGTTCGTTATCCGACGCTATCCTCAGGAGGAGGAGTCCAACCTTGTGGAACGCCGAGGGGAAAAGCAGGTGGTTGTTGTATTGAACTTGGGGACATACCTGTGCTGGAGCTCTCGAGGGAGGTTGTCGAACCCCCGGACGGGCCAGCCTTTACCCCTTCGAGGCCATGAAACGAACTGCAGTTGACGACCCGAGGCCCCGTCAGGCCTCGGGTACTCGAGGGGGGCTATCGAGCCCGTTCGTAGGCCGGCCTTTATCCCCTAGAGATTTTGGGGGTGGACCGAGGTCCTAACCCGAGGTCATTTATGGCCTCGGGTACTCGAGGGTAGCTGTCGAACCCTCTTTCGAGGGCCAGCTCTCGCTGCCTCAAGATTCCTTACCCTCGAAGATGACGTTTCTGGCCGCACGCCTTTTTAGGCGATGTCCGTTCGGCGCAACAGTGGCGGTTGCAGGGCGGAGTGCGGCGCGGAGCCCGATGATGGGACGGAACGCCATATCCTGGAGGAATACGAGGAAGGGAGTACAGTCGAATTGAATGCGGAGATTCTCTTGCCTGTCTGCCGGATCCGTCCGTTGGGTGTTCTTTCCGCACACTTGCCTTCCTCGCCTCCTTGCCTTCGTCTTCCTTGCCTCCTTCTCCCCGCTACTGCCTTAGGCATCCCGCGAGCTGGAACTCTGCGCAAGCGAGAGAGAGAGAGAGAGATAGGGAACGTACCGCCCGCCCCTAAGTCCGAGCAAACCACCGTCCCCATGGCCAAGTTTGACCTCGTCGGCCCCGATGACTGGCCCGCCTCCTTGGTGACCGCCTCGCACCTGACGGGGTTGGTGGAGAGTGGCCTTCTCCGGCCTGCTACCACGGCGGAGAGGCCGGAGTGGCTGCTTCCGCCGCCGGACCACGCCGAGCCCAACCCGCCGGAGGGGTATGTGGTGTCGTTCGAGATTTTCCACCGGGCGGGACTAGGCGCCCCACCCAGCCGCTTTCTGCGCGCGCTTCTCCACTATTACGGCATGGAGCTCCAGCACCTCACCCCCAATGGCGTCTGCCAGGCGGCGGTCTTCGCTGCGGTGTGCGAAGGCTACCTTGGGATCGAGCTCCACTGGGAGCTGTGGCTCCATTTCTTCAAGGCCAGCATCTTCCACGCCTCGGTCGACAGGGGTACCTGCCGGATTGTCAGGGCCGGGTGCTGCAGCATCTCCGTCAAGCGGCCGAAGTGTTGGATCCCGGTGAAGTTGTCCTCGAGCCACTCCGGATGGCACTCCGGGTGGTTCTACCTGAGGAACGACGACGATCTGCTCCCGGCGTACACCGGGAGGACACTCGACGCCCAGCCCGACCGCTGGGGATATGGCGTCCCAACGAACAAGCAGGACCGCCTTGACGGCTTGCTGGACGCGCTCAGGCATCTGAAGGAGGAGGGGCTCACTGCGGAGATCGCCGCGTCAGCGTTCCATCGGCGGCGGGTCGTGCCGCTGATGGCTAAACCCCTCCGCATCGACGAGATGGGCCCGGGGGTCGATCTTTCGGGCTGTCGCCTCGCCGAAGACGAACTGGCCCCGGATAGGGTGGTCCGCCGCGTCCGCCGCTTCTTCGCGGGGTCGTTCTCCGCCAAGAACATCGCGAAGATCCCCATGAAGCCAGACAAGGGCTTCTTTGAGCTGGTAAGGTCCTCTCCTCTTGTTAGAGTCCTCGCGCTCGCCCTTTCCGTCCTCTTTGCCCGTGTTCTAACCGCCTCGCGTTCCGCAGGGGAATGTGTCCTTCCGACCCTCGCCCCCGCCGGTGAAGGAGGACCAGGCCGCGAAGCAGGCGAGGCGCCTCCATGCGGAGAAGCAGAAGGCCGACAAGGACAAAGCCAAGGTGGCCACGTCCAAAAGGGCCCGGGAGAGAGAGTTGAGAGAGCAGCGCCGGGCCCGTCAGAGGCAGGAAGGTCTTGACGAGGAGTTGTCGCCCTCGGAAGAGGAGGACGAGGAGGATGAGGATGAGGAGGAGGTGAACTGGAGCGATGTGGAGGGGGAGGAGACAGCGCCTAAACAGGCGGCCGTTGCAACCGGTGGAGAGGAGGGGTCGACCTCGAGGTCAGCTCCTACCGTTGAGGCTGGGCCATGGGGGGAGCGCCCCGTGGCTTCGCAGGAAGAAGTGCCACGGCAGACGCGCGCGCAGACGTCGCGATCCTCGTCGGGGGGTCGATCGAGCGAGCCCCCGACGCCCGCCGCGTCGAGCGCACGGGCGCCGGGCCCGTCGGCGCAGGTGGCGACCGGCAAGGGGACGACGGTGGCGCCGCCGGTCCCTGCCCGGGAGACGGTGCCGAGAGCCACCTCGACCCCCGCCCCCCGGGCGGTGGCGCTCAAGGGTTCGACCAGCCCGACGGTCATCGGGCCGAAGCGCCGGGCTCCGAGTGGGTAAGTCACTTTCATGGACGTTGTCTGTATTTTTCTTTTTGTTGATAATGACACATGCTTATCGTGTCACACGTGTTTCTTTTTCAGGTCGAAGCGCCCGCAGGGAGCCGTGCCCTTCGCCCCTGCCAAAAAGCTGAAGGCGGGGGCTGCGGCCCTAGCAGCCGCCGAGGTCGGTCCTGCCACCCCGCCCCCTTCGACACTTACCCCTGAGGCGGCATGGGCAGCCACGGCCTGGGAGGTGATGGCGCGGGGGAAGGCGCAGGGGGCCTCGGCGTCTGCTCAGATGGTGGAGGAGGCGAGCCCGCCGGCGGTGGCCGCCGAAGCGACGGTCATGGCGCCCGCGCGGCCGTCGGAAGAAGTCGCACCTGGCGCCCCGGGGGGCGCGGGGCCTTTGTCGACGGTGGTTGCGGCCGAGGTGGTGGAGGTGGTCGGGCCCCAGGTCCCCGTGAACGAGGGGGAGGCCCCGGCTCACCCAACGCCTGGGCATTGGCCCGAGGGCCTAGCTGCGCTGGAAGCTCGACTTCGGCTCGAGCGTGAGGGCACGACTGCCGACGCGCCCGAGGGCCCTTTGTCGACGCCGGGGCTCGAGGAGGAAGGTCGGGTCGAGCGGCCGGACGCAACGCCCGCGCCGGCGCAGGACGGGATGTTAATGGAGTCCACCCCCGCCGAAGTGGACGAGATGGTGGCCGAGCTGGTGGGCTCGGCGGAAACGACCACCGTCGCGGCTCCTCGGGCGGAGCCGGAGGTGGCTCGGCCTCCCCTTGAGGCTGGGGGGCCGTTGTCTCGAGGTAAGCCATACTTCGACTCACTCGAGACGCAGTGGGTTTGCCTTGCTGGGTGTTAACTTTTTCGAGTCCTTCATCGCGCAGGACCGTTCTACTGGCCGGGGCTTCCTTCGCCTGGTGGCGGCGGCTCGGCGGGGCCATCGACGTCCTCGCGCGGGGCCCTGAGGACGAGAAAGGACAGGCGGAGGAAATCTCACCCCTATCCGCTTATCGAGGGGGGGATCTGCGCGAGGGCGTCACGGGGACGGTCGAAGAGAGGATCGCCGCCCGCAGCGTGGCCTGGGGCCAGGAGGTTCTCGAGTTGGCAGACCCTCGAGACCCCGAGCAGCTTTTCCTCACGCTCGACGAACAGGCCGAGCTCCGATGGTGGGAGCACGTCGAGGAGTATCGGGCTTGGTTCGAGCACTCGGTGCGTCGCGCTGCGGAGGTCGCCGCCATGGACATACTCTAGGGGATGGAGGTGGGTTTTGTTCTCCCTTAGATTGTACTCGAATTGTCTGGTTGCTGTTTGTTGACGGTCTTCGTTTTTATCCTTGTCAGTCGCTGCGGGTGAGGTCTTACGAGAAGTCCCAGTACATCCTCCGGGTGCAGGAGCAACTCCTGACCCTCCGTGCCTCGCTGGATAGGGCGGAGGATGAGGTCGCTCGCGCGAAGGCTGAGACGGCGGCTGTCCGGAAGGATGCCGAGTCGAAGGTCGCCCACGCGAGGACCGGCTACGAGTCCGTGCAGAAGGAAGCCTGGGCGGCCTTGCAGACGGCACAAGGGAAGCTCGACATTGCCCTTCAGTCGACCGTCACGGTCGAGCGGGAACAGGACGCTGCCCTCGAAGCCAAGCGCAAGGCCGAGGAGGAGGCTGCCTGGCTGAAGGAGGAGCTGGCCCGGGCGATGGAGGGCATCCGAGGGCTCCGGGGAGACCTCGACGCCGTCTCCCACGAGCGCGACGCTCTGGCCACCTTGGAGGAGAAGGCTCAGACCCGCGCGACCTCCCTGGGCGTGGTGGCGATGAACCAGAAGAGGGCCCTCGATGACGCAGGCAAAACCATCGAGGGCCTCGAGGCCAAGGTTAGGGATCAGTCCTCCGACCTTGTCGACGTCCGCCGCCAGCTCGAGGAGACCGAGCGGGCCTACTCCACCCTGGACGTGCATGCCCAAGGTGAGTGTTTCGAGAGTGTTGCAGAATCTGTCCTGCGTCGACCCTCTTTCTGCTTTTTTGGGTTTTGACTGTTGCGTGCTTGTTTTGGCAGAGCTCGCGAAGGATAATGCCCGCGCCCACAAGGACCTGGACAATCTTCAGGGCCTCCTCGTCACTGAGGCGAACCTCAACTCGATGCTTGCGGACTCCATCAACACTTTCTGCAACGACCTCTCGGTCAAGCCGGAGCCGGAGGTCGAGGGGGATGCTCGAGGGGACTCCTTGCTGCGCCGCTTCTACTCCATGACGTGGGGGTGACGGAGAACGTCCGAGCGGCCCTGCATGTGGGCGTGAAGGCCCTCGCGGTCGTCAACTCGCTTTACAACGTAGACCTCAACCTCGTCGTCGACGGGTTCGCCACCGACCCGAGGCTGACCGAGGAGGAGAACGACGTGAAGTGCCAGGAGTTGATGGATCACACAGAGGTGCCTGGAGGCCAGCTGGCGAAACTCTTCGAACCCGAGGTGATCCCCTCGGTGGACGAGTAGCCCTCGGCAGGTGTTGACGAGTAGTCCCGGCCTGCGAGCCATATCTCGACAAGAAGGTCCATGTAATAGTTAGGCCTTTGTACTGATACAATGTCAAGCCCCCGAGGGCTTTTTGTGTATAATGCATTTTGATCGAGACGCACATAGTTATTTTTTGTTTTTTTGAGCTCTCCCTGCTTTTCTTTGCCTAAGTCGACGCCTGTGAACTAAGTGTTGGACGCACGCTCGTATCCCTGGAAGGGGGGTGGCGAGCGGGGATACCGTAGCCCTGGGGCGTAGGTGAGTCCCTGGCTCGACGACACCCGCGACCCTTAGGGAGTTCGAGGCGCCTTTGCTTAGTTATGAAGCGTGCTCGAGGGAAAGAACGAGAGGGAGAGTCGAGTTTCGAAAAAACGTTCGAGTTTTTCGGGGACTTAGGAGGGGGGTGCCCCCCCTGTTAGCCCCCGAGGGAGGCTCGACTTTGCTGAGGCAAAGTCGAGGCTACCTTAGTGCTATAGACAGGTTCGTCTCATTATTTCTACTTCTCGAGCTCTGTCTGCTTTTCTTTGCCTAAGTCGACGCTTGTGAACTAAGTATTCGACGCACGCTCGTATTCCTGGAAGGGGGGTGGCGAGCGGGGATACCGTAGCCCTGGGGCGTAGGTGGGTCCCTGGCTCGACGACACCCTCGACCCTTAGGGAGTTTGAGGCGCCTTTACTTAATTATGAAGCGTACTCGAGGCGAAGATCGAGAGGGAGAGTCGAGTTTCGAAAAAACGTTCGGGTTTTTCGGGGACTTAGGAGGGGGGTGCCCTCCTGTCAGCCCCCGAGGGGAGCTCGACTTTGTCCGCGCAAAGTCGAGGCTACCTTCAAGCTGTGAACGAACGTGAAATGTGTTTCGAGAACATTTTATTGATTTGAGAATTTGTACATAAATGCGAAAATGTACAAGGCCCTGGAGCCTTAGGGATAGAAGCGACGTAGCTGTTCGATGTTCCACGCGTTGGTGAAGATCTCGCCCTTCTCGTTCTTCAGTTTGTAAGTGTCGGGCTTTAGCACCTCTGCCACGATGAAGGGTCCCTCCCAAGGTGGTGTCAACTTGTGACACCCCTTGTTGCTTTGTCGACGGCGCAGAACGAGGTCGCCGACGCTGAGGTCCCTTTTGCGCACGTTTTTGTCGTGGTAGCGCCGCAGCGTCTGCTGGTACTGTGCCGACTTGAAGAGGGCCATGTCACGGGCTTCCTCGAGCTGGTCGAGGGAGTCCTCTCGGGCTACCGTGTTGGCTTGCTCGCTGTAGGCTTTTAGTCGAGGGGACCCGTACTCGAGGTCAGTGGGGAGGACGGCCTCGGACCCGTAGACCAAGAAGAATGGAGAGAACCCCGTGGCTCAGCTTGGTGTCATTCGGAGACTCCATAGCACAGCGGGCAACTCATCGACCCATCTCTTGCCATGCCTGTTCAGCCGATCGAAGATCCTTGGCTTGAGGCCCTGCAAAACCATACCGTTGGCACGCTCCACCTGACCGTTAGTTCGAGGGTGGGCAACTGCGGACCAATTCACCCTGATGTGGTGATGGTCACAGAAGTTCAGGAACTTTTGGCCGGTGAACTGCGTGCCATTGTCGGTGATGATGACGTTGGGGACCCCGAAGCGGTGGATGATGTCAGTGAAGAATAGCACGGCTTGTCGAGACTGGATGTTGGCGATGGGTCGAGCCTCGATCCACTTCGAGAACTTGTCGATAGCCACAAGAAGGTGAGTGTGGCCACCCTTGGTTCTTTTCAGGGGGCCGACCATGTCGAGCCCCCATACTGCGAATGGCCAAGTTATGGGTATCATCTGAAGAGCTTGGGCGGGTAGGTGGGTCTGTCTGGCCTAGAACTGGCATCCCTTGCAAGATCGAACGAGTTTGGTGGCGTCGTCGACAGCTGTCGGCCAGTAGAAGCCCTGTCGAAAGGCACTTCCTACCAGCGTTCTCGGCGCCGCGTGGTGGCCACAAGCCCCCGAGTGTAGATCCTTCAGCAATGCCCTCCCCTCCCCGAGGGTGAGGCAGCGTTGAAGTACACCCGACGGGCTACGTCAGTATAGCTCGCGGTCGTCCCCGTACAAGACGTAGGTTTTGGCACGCCGAGCTACGCGACGGGCTTCCGTGCGGTCTTCCGGGAGTTCGCCCCGTGTCAGGTACTCGAGGTAAGGCGCGCGCCAATCCTTCGGAGGGGTTGGCGCTGCGACGGCCCCGTCGATCTCCATGACCTCTCCCCCGCTCGAGGGGGATCGGTCGAGGGGGTGGGTCGACCCTTTGCTCGAGGGCGGGAGCCCCCGAGTCCAGGTCGACGGACGGTGTGTGCAGATCCCTCGAGAAGATGTCGGGAGGGACCGTGCCTCGAGTAGACGCGATTTTGGCCAGCTCGTCGGCAGCTTCGTTGTACCGACGGGCTACGTGGTTGAGCTCGAGGCCATAGAACTTGTCATCGAGCCTTCGGACCTCCTTGCAGTAGGATTCCATCTTAGGGTCGTGGCAGCTCGAGTCTTTCATCACTTGGTCGATTACCAACTGAGAGTCCCCTCGCACGTCGAAGTGGAGGCGGATGACATAGCACATATGGACCCCTGGGGTGATATGAATAGAAATCCGGCGCCTGCTCCCGTCTTCATCAACGACCCATCGAAGTACATGGTCCAGAGCTCGCTCTGAACCTGCGCTGGGGGTAGTTGGGTGTCGGTCCATTCTGCAACGAAATCTGCCGGTACCTGAGACTTGATAGCCTTCCGAGGGGCGTAGGAGAGGGTCTCCCCCATGAGCTCGGCGGACCACTTGGCGATCCTTCCCAATGCCTCCCGGTTCTGGATTATCTCTCCGAGGGGAAAGATGAAACCACAGTGACCGGGTGGCCCAGGAAATAGTGTTTGAGCTTACGCCGAGTGAGGACGACCGCGTACAGCAGCTTCTGGATGTGGGGGAACCTCGTCTTGGTCTCGGAAAGGACCTCGCTCACGAAGTAGACAGGCCTCTGAACCGGCAGGGCGTGTCCTTCCTCCTCCCTCTCGACTACTATGACCGCGCTGACTACCTGGGTAGTTGCTGCGACATAGAGCAAGAGGGGCTCGGCCAGGCTCGGGGGGACCAAGACCGAGGGCGAGGTGAGCAAGGCCTTGAGCCTCGAGAGCGATTCCTCGGCTTCGGCGGTCCACGCGAAGTGTTCCGTCTTCTTCAGGAGGCGGTAAAGGGGTAGGGCCTTCTCTCCGAGCCTCGAGATGAAGCGACTGAAGGCGGCGAGGCACCCAGTAACCCTTTGCACGCTCTTGAGGTCGTTGATCGGGCTCATCCTCGTGATGGCGGTTACCTTCTCTGGATTGGCCTCAATCCCACGCTGGGAAACTATGTACCCTAAAAGCATGCCTCGAGGGACCCCGAAGACGCACTTCTCAGGGTTCAGTTTTATGCGATTAGCCCTGAGGCACCCAAACGCGATCTCGAGGTCTTCGACCAGGTTTCCGACTGTTCTGGACTTGACCACGATGTCATCGATGTAGGCCTCGACGGTCGGCCCTATGTGTTTCCCGAAGACGTGGAGCATGCATCGCTGGTAGGTGGCACCGGCGTTTCGCAAGCCGAAGGGCATGGTGAGGTAGCAAAACATGCCGAAGGGAGTGATAAAGGAGGTCGCGAGCTGATCGGACTCCTTCATCTTTATTTGGTGGTAGCCGAAATACGCATCAAGGAAGCAAAGGGTTTCACATCCCGAAGTGGAATCTACTATTTGATCGATACGTGGTAAAGGAAAAGGAACTTTAGGACATACTTTATTCAAACTGGTGTAGTCTACACACATCCTATCCTTCCCATTCTTTTTCTTTACAAGCACGGGATTAGCTAACCACTCGGGATGATGCACCTCCTTGATGAATCCGGCCTTCAAAAGCTTGTCGACCTCCTCCCCGATGATCCTGCGCTTCTCCTCGTCGAAGCGGCGCAGGCGTTGCTTCATTGGTTTGGACCCGGCTCGGATGTCCAAGGAGTGCTCGGCGACCTCCCTCGGAATGCTCGGCATATCCGAGGGACTCCATGCGAGCACATCGGCAATCGCACGGAGAAAGTCGACGAGCACTGCTTCCTATTTGGGCTCGAGGGTGGCGCTGATCGTCAGCGCCTTCCCATCCGCGAGGCCGGGGTCGAGCGGGACGGTCTTCGTGTCTTCCGCCGGCTTGAAGTTGCCAGTGTGTCGCTTGGGGTCGGGGATCTCTCCAGACAAGTCGTCGAGGGCCGCAAGGATAGCCAAATCCTCACGGGCCTCAGCATTTTCCACGCACTCGACATCGCAGTCGTATGCGTGCTCGTAGGGGGTGTCGACGGTGATGACCCCCGAGGGCCCCGACATCTTGAGCTTGAGGTAGGTGTAGTTCGGGACCGCCATGAACTTGGCGTGTCCCGGTCTACCGATGATGGCGTGGTAGGTGCCTCGCCACGCGACCACCTCGAAGGTCAGCTCTTCCTTTCGGAAGTTTGAGGGGACGCCGAAACAGACCGGTAGCTTGATGCGGCCGATCGGGAGCGCCTTTTTCCCCGGGACGATCCCATGGAACCCCCCCGCGCTGGGCAGGAGCATGGTCCTCGGGATCCCTAGGAGGTCGAGGGTCTCGGCGTAGATGATGTTGAGGCTGCTTCCCCCATCCATGAGCACCTTGGTGAGGCGGGTGTTGAGGATGATCGGGCCGACGACGAGCGGGTAAGCCCCTGCGTTGGGGATGTGCTCGGGGTGGTCGTCCTGATCAAAGGTGATTGGCGTATGAGACCAGTCGAGGTACCGCGAGCCTGGGCTCGAACAGAAAAAACTTCTCGACGCTCCCTCTTGCGCTGGCGCGCGGTGAGGCGAGTCGAGGGTCCCCCGTAAATCATGTAGCAATCGTGGATTTCGGGGAAGCCTCCTTTCTTGACATCGCCCCTGACGTGGGCATCACAGGGCGGGTCTTCCTTGCCGTCATCTCTCCTGAAGCCAGGAGGGACGAAGTGCTTCCGGAGCATGCGGCAGTCCTCGAGGCGGTGGTTGGCCGGCCCCATATGATAGGGGCAAGGCTCCTTCAGCATCTTATCGAAGACGCCCCCGTCGGGAGGGGGCCCTCGAGGCTTCTTTTTGTCCGCCGCAACGACAAGGTCATCGGGCTCGTCGTCGTGCTCGACGTTGGGCTCGACGTTGCGTTGGCCCGGTTGGTTCTTCTTCTTCTTCTTCCGGCCGCCATTGTCGTCGTTGTTCCTTCTGGGCCCATTGTTTCTCTTGGGCCCATCGTCCGAGCCCCCGGGCTCATCCGCCTTGCCCTTCCCCTTCCCTGGGGGAATCTGGAAGAATGCGCCAACGGCCTCTTCACCAGCTGCATAGTTGGCGATGACGTCCATGAGCTCGTTGGCGGTCTTGGGGGTGTTTCGCCCTAGCTCCCGCACCAACTCCTTGCAGGTTGTCCCGGCGATGAACGCCGTGATGACCTCGTGGTCGGAGATGTGGGTCAGTGCGGTGCGCTGCTTCGAGAATCGGCGGGTGAAGGCGCGGAGGGTCTCCCCTGGCTTCTGCTTGCAGCTGCGAAGGTCCCAGGGGTTGCCCGGCCGCTCGTAGGTGCCCTTGAAGTTGCCCTCGAAGATCCGGACCAGGTCAGACCAGTCCTGGATCAAGTCCGGGGGTAGCTCCTTGAGCCACCTTCGAGCGGTGTCGGAGAGGAACAGTGGGAGTTGCCGAATGATGACGTGGTCATTGTCGGCTCCACCCAGCTGGCATGCCAGCCTGAAGTCGGCAAGCCAGAGCTTTGGCTTGGTTTCGCCGTTGTACTTGACTAGGCTGGTGGGTGGATGGAAACGTACAGGCAGGGAGCCCCGCCGGATGGTTCTACCGAAGACTCGGGGCCCCGGCGGCTCCGGAGACCGACATCGGTCTTCGTCGCTGTCGTAGCGCCCACCTCAATGAGCGTTGTAGCCTCGAGCCTCGGCGTCGCCGTACCGACATCGATTGTTCACCCGAGGGGGGAGGTCGTCGACGAGGCGTTCCCGAACCGGTCGTCGCTCGACCTGGCCCTGGGGCGCCTTGTTCTGGTGGACGGAGACCTCCCGATTTTGTCGAGGGGGCGCTGCTTGTCGCTCAGAGGCAGCCCCTCAACGCCTCGAGGCTGAGCTCTCCGCCTGCTGTACGGCCACAGTTTGGAGAAGCCCCTGGATTTCGTCCCTGATACGCCGTGCCTGGGGGGTCGATGGCGCCGACATGTCGCGGAGCAGCATCGCGGCTGCTACGACATTCTGGCTGGCGCGGTTGAAGACTCGGGGTTCGACGTTCCCCTCCTCGACGATCTGCCGGTGGACTTCCCAGGCCCGCTCGCGAGCTCCTCCACCCTAAGGACGCCCTCGATCCCGCTTGAGGGCGTGTTCGAGCTGCTGAAGACGCGGGCGCTCCTCCTCGAGCTTGCTGAGAAGCTCTCGGACCTGTGTAATCTGGACGTCAGGGGTGGATCGGCTCTATCAGGACTTGGGGGGATGGCATCTCGAGCTGGCGTGGCGTTGGCCCCCCTCCTTCGGTGGCCGCGGTGTCATCGACATCCTCCAGAGGATCGGCTTGCTCATCGAGGTGGAAGCACTCCCGGGTGGAGTCGTAACTCTCGTCGGGAGAGTCCGAGTCGGGGTCGGCGTGGTAGAAATAGGGGAAGGCCCTACCCCTTTCTTCCTCCTCCAGGCGCCGCCGTAACGTGCCCCACGTACGGGGCAGTTCTGGCTCGCCCGGTGAAGAGGTGGTGACGGGATCGGCCGTCGCCCACGACAGAGTCCATGGAGACTCGTCATATGTATGTATCCGCAGCCCCGCGAAAGCAGAGTAGAGTCCGGCGCTGTTGCGGAGCCCGTACGGGAACGGGTCACACGGCGGTGACGGGGTCGAGGGTGTCGGAGAGGCCACGGGAGCCTCCGGGGACGACGACATAGCAGAGCCGAAGTCCCGCTCGGGGGGGCGCCCGCCCTCAGCCCACAAGCATGGGTCAAACGAACTCCTAGGGGAAGGGCCCGCATCACCTGCTGGGACCGGGGAAACGGCGTCCGGCACCTCAGAATCCGCACGACGACGAGCGCGTCGGAGCCGCTCACGCCTCCTCCTGATCGCAGGCCAGAGGCGCAAGCGGAGGGGCCGTCGTCTGACCCTTGCTGTCGGTGTAGCGGTGCCGCCGGCGTCCAGGCCGCGGGTGGAGGGAAAGACTATGAAGTCGCCCTGGTCCATGGATACGAACCCTAGGCTACCGAACCAGACGACGGCGGTGGATGGAAACGGTGGGATGGAAGAATCCATCTGAGAGAGTAGTTCGGAGTTGATCGACACGCAATTCCCCCTACCTGGCGCGCCAACTGTCGGTGTTATGACCCGGGGGTCAAGACCACCAACGAGTAAATTTGTATATCGCGTGCTCCCTCTCTCAGACGTGATGCAAGATGGACACAAGGTTTATCCTGGTTCGGGCAAAGAAGGCCCTACGTCCAGCGGGGGAGGATGACTTGTATTATCTCGCACCCAAAACGTGCTCGTACAGGGGGGGGTACAAGCTGTGTTACACGGGGTTTGCCACCCGAGGGGTCGATCGAGTGGCGGTGTGTGTGTGCGTGGAGTGTCAGAGTCTGAACTGAGGTCCCGGAGGTTTCAGGCTCTGACCGTCCTAGAAAAGAAGAAGATCCCTCTCTTCTACCTCGGCGTCCCCTTTTATAGACAAGGGGAGGTCCGAGGGTACAGGGTCCTAACTATGGCAGTATGGGTAGCGTATCCGCGGCACAGTGTTGGCAGAGAGACGTTGAGTAATGTGGCGGCATGGCCTTCCCGTCCTTCTCTTCCCGTCCTTCTGGCGTCCCCGGTCGTGGTGGCAGTAGAAGTCGCCGTGGCATAGCGTCCGCAGACGGGCATGACTCCCACGGCTGAAGCGAGACGGGGCGGATTGGACAGGCCCCATACTGGAGCTGTCGGAGAGGAGGATCGAGCCCCCGGGTCGAGGGAGGGGTCGAGCCCTGCGTGGCTCTATCGCGTTCCCGAAGTCGTCGTCGAGGGTCGCACTGTTCACTTTCCGAGGGGTACTGCTGGAGTCCGTACTCGCGTAGTGGCGACAGTGGCGGCACAGTTGACAGGAATCGGGGACTTGACGGGGAGTTGGCGGATTTGACAGCGGACGCGGGCGCCCATGTCGTTAGGTGGGTTCACTTTAACCCATGCCAGGAGCAGTTGGGTTAATCGAGCCCCTCGTCCGGGGGTCGTCCGCTCGACCCCTGGTCGAGGTAGAGGTCGGAGCACCGACGGGGTCGGAGCAGAGACGGGGTCGGAGAGGTCGAGGTAGAGGTCGGGGTAGAGGTCAGGGGGTCGTTTGTTCAACCCCTCGTCCGTCCTTCGTTCGTCGATGTAGGAGCCGGGGGGTCGTTCGCTCGCCCCCTCGGTCCGTCATTTTTCGTCGAAGTGGGAGCCGGGGGGTCGTTCGCTTGCCCCCTCGGTCCGTGACTTGTCGCCACAGCTGGTGTAGAGGGGGCCCTCGAGAGATGGGCCATGCCTTACTGAGCAGTGGGCTGGTCCCTGCCTTTAAAATAGTTGCTATGTTTAGTGTTAATTTATCGAAGGGTTTAGGGTAACCCTTACCTTCGTACCCGACACTTGCATCCTTTGGCTTCTCTTCAAGTGTCCACACTTGGTTCCGGGTGAAGTTGTTGAGTTCTTCATGCATGGCATTCACCCAATCCGGATCCACAAGTGCTTCTTCAACTCTAGTAGGCTCAAGAAAGGAAACAAACGAGTGATGTTCAACATAATATGCAAGTCTAGAGCGAGTCATAACTCCCTTTGATGGACTCCCTATAATTTGATCATGGGGGTGAGCTTGAAGGATAGGTGTTGATCTTCTATTTGTCTCTTGAGGAGGGGAATGCGGTGCTTCAACATTGCTTGCTTCGGCCTCGGCTTGATCTTGAGGGATGTGAGTGTCTTCTTGAGCTTCCCTCACTTGATCTTCTTCATCAACTTGAGGCGTGTGAGGTGGGAAAGGATCTTGATTTGCTTCATCTTCAACTTCTTCCACCTCTTGCGGGTTGATAGCACCAATTGGCATATTCTTCATTGCCTCCCTCAAGGGTTCATTACCTACATCAATATACTCAAGCTCTCCTTAGGAGCCATTAGTTTCATCAAACTCCAAGTCATACGTTTCTTCAACTAAGCCGGTGGCTTTGTTAAATACACGGTATGCCTTGGATTTAAGTGAATATCCAACAAGGAAACCAATGTCACACCGCCGTTGGAATTTACCCAAGTGTTGATGCTTCTTGTAGATGTACACTTTGCAACCAAACACCCGGAAGAATGAAATATCCGGCTTCTTCCCATTGACAAGCTCATAGGGGGTCTTCTTTAATAGCCTTTGGACGAAGAGACGGTTTGCTGCATAGCAAGCGGTGTTGATTGCCTCCGCCCAAAACTTCTCCGGAGTGTTGTACTCATCAAGCATAGACCTTGCTAGAGTTATGAGCATCCGGTTCTTCCTCTCTACAACACCATTTTGTTGTGGAGTATATGTGGCGGATACCTCATGCTTGATCCCCACTTCATCACAATAATCTTCAATCTTTGTGTTCACAAATTCGGTGCCATTGTCACTTCTAATCTTCTTGATCTTCACATCAAATTCATTTTGAGCTCTTGTAGCAAACTTCTTGAAGATGCCTTGTGTCTCTCCCTTGTCTTGAAGAAAGAACACCCAAGTGTACCGAGAGTAGTCATCCACTACCACCAAGCAATAGAGATTTCCTCCAAGACTAGCATAGGTGGTAGGGCCAAATAGATCCATGTGTAGTAACTCTAGGACTCTTGAGGTTGACATGAATGCTTTGGTTGGATGAGTGTTTTCCACTTGCTTGTCGGCTTGACATGCACTACAAAGTTTGTCCTTCTCAAACACCACATCTTTGATTCCTCTAACCATTTCCTTCTTGACAAGCTTCTTCAAGGTTGACATGCCCACATGTGCTAATCTTCTATGACATAGCCAACCCAAAGAATTCTTGGAGAATAGACAAGTTTGCAAGTTAGCTTCATTTGAAGTGAAGTCCACTAAGTAGAGGTTGTTGTGCCGAAACCCTTTGAATATCATTGATGAATCTTCAATCTTGGTCACAATCACCTCATTTGGAGTGAAGAGACATTGAAACCCAAGATCACAAAGTTGACCAACCGATAGCAAATTGAAGCTCAATGATTGTACTAGCAAGACATTGGAAATTGATTGATCTTGGGAGATAGCCACTTTGCCTAAGCCTTGAACTTTGCCCTTTGAATTATCCCCAAAAGTAATCTTGTCTTGATTTGCACAATCCTCATCAAGTGTGGTGAACATCCGGGGGTCGCCGGTCATGTGTTGAGTGCAACCACTATCAATTACCCAATGGCTCCCACCAGTCTTGTAGTTCACCTACACACAAGCAACTTGGAGTTAAGCTTGTTGTTTGGGAACCCCCTTAGTGCGGGGCCCCATTGCCTTATCAACCAACTCCTTAGCAACCCAAAGAACCCTAGGCTTATTCTTCATTGGTGGTCCAAGGAACACCACAAGTGGTCTACCCTTGGAATCTTTGTTGATGACATAGTGAGCATCATGAGCAAATGGCCTAGTGTGCTTGGGCAAGGTCTTGGGAAGTGGAGTCTTGCATTGAAACTTGAAGTGACCAATTTGTCCACATCCAAAGCACCTCTTAGGCTCGGGCTTTGGCTTCTCTTGATTGTAGCCATTGTACTTGTTCTTGTAGTAGTTCTTGGCTTCAATCTTGACCTTGGCCTTCATCACTTGGTTTTCCTTGAACCCAATACCGGTTTTGTCATTCTTCATGACGATGCTCATTAGAAGCTCACTGTGGAGATTGTGGCCCTTGGTGAACTTTTCAAGGCCACTTGTAAGCTTGGTCTTGTCATTCTTGAGCTTGGCAATTTCTTCTCTAAGAGAGTTGATCAAAGTGATAGCATCTTTGTCTTCTTCTTGAGCCGGCTTGATGGTGAAGGGCTTGTTTGCCTTGAGGTTGATTAGCTCTTCCTTGAGCTTTGAGTTCTCTTCCCTCATCTTCATATAATCATCATACTTGTCGGCTTCTACAACTCTCTTGCCCTTGCACTTAGCACTTTGCTCAAGAGCCACATCATCAAGCTCGATTTCACAAGAGGTAGCACTTGCACACTTAGCACACGGGTTAGTAGAAACATGTGTAAGATCTTGAGTAAGCAATTCATTTGCTACCACTAGTGTGCCATGATCACTTTTCACTTGGTTGTAGTCATCTTTTAGCAAGTTATACCTTGTGTGGAGCTCTTGGGATGACCTCTCAAGCTTATCATGTTTCTAATTTGCTTGCTTAAGAGAGGATTTGAGCTCCCTAGTGCTAGATGTGAGAGAATTAATCTCAAGCTTCAAATCATCATTAGCACTAGACAAGGTGTCAAGCTTATCATGCAAGTTTTCTTTGATCTCAAGAAGTTTGTCATTTTTACTCTTGTACTTCCTTATGATGCTAGCGTACTTGTTGCAAATTTTAATTAGTTCATCATAGGAAGGTGCTTCTTCATCGTCACTATCATCACTAGAGAGGTCATCACCATCATCCTCTTTTTGTACCTTCTTGCCACCTTTAGCCATAAGGCATAGGTGTGTAGAGGATGAGCCCGGCGATGAAGGAGGAGGTGGCGGTGGAATAGAAGAACCAATCACCAAGGCGGCCACCTTCTCTTCTTCACTCTCATCATCAGAGGAGTCACTTGAATCATCAATATCGGTGAGCCAATCACCCACAATGTAAGCCTTGCCATCCTTCTTCTTCTTGTGGAAGTTGAAGTTCTTCTTCTTCTTGTATGGCTTGTCTTGCTTCTTGTCATCATCACTTGAGTCATCATTGCCGCCCTTGTTCTTCTTGAAGTTCTTGAACTTGTCTTTCTTCTCTTCGGGGCACGCATGAGCTAGATGACCAAGAGTGCCGCAATTGTAGCACTTCATTTGGGAGATTGGCTTCCTTGAAGAGCTTGTGAAGAATTTCTTCTTCTTTGAGTCGAACTTGACTCCATTCTTGTTTAGCCTCTTCAACATCTTGGCGGTATTCTTCACCATAAGAGCGATGTTGTCTTCATCATCATCATCACTTGCACTCTCAATGACATATTGAATCTTGCACTTCTCCTTAGAAGATGCCTTGAGAGCCAAGTCCTTCTTCTCCTCCTTCTCTTTCTTCTTGGAGGAGGATGGACTTCCATCATTGATCTTCATGTACATCTCATGAGCATTGATCTTGCCCAACACTTGTGTTGGTGTAGTTGCGGAGAGATCACCTTGATGAAGGACCGTGACGATGTGGCTATACATGTCTATTGGTAGGACACAAAGTATCTTGCGCACCACATCGGTCGGTGTCATTTGGGTGAGCCCAATGCCATTCAACTCCTCTACAAGCACATTCAAGCGAGAGTACATTTCATTAGCATTTTCATGAGATATCATGGTGAAAGCATTTAACTTAGCAATGATGAGGTGATAGCGCTCTTCTCTTTCACATTTGGTGCCCTCGTGTAGAGCACAAATGTTTGTCCAAATTTCATGTGCGGTTTTGCAATTCCGCACATGGTTGAATACATCTTTGCAAATGCCATGGAAAAGAATGTTCTTTGCCTTAGCATTGTTCTTCTCAAAGAAGGGATCCTCGGCGAACACCGATCCGCCTATGGTGGCGGCTTTGTGAACGCCGACATCCATGGCCTCAAGGTAGGCCTCCATACGCACTTTCCAATAAGGAAAGTCATCCCCATCGAACATGGGTGGCGGTCCATCCCCATGGGACATCTTGCTCTAGGCGGTCAAGCCTAATTTAGAGCAACCTTGCTTTGATACCAATTGAAAGGATCAAGATGCCCAAGAGAGGGGGTGAATTGGGCTTGTTTTAAATTTCTAAAGCAAATATGAAAACCTATCAAATGCCAATCACCCCCTAGTGCCTACCGTCCGTGTGTCCTAGCTAGAAAGCGGTAGCAGTTCATGGAATTTAAGAACAACCTAAGCAATTCTATTAGGAAAGATAAGAACAAGACGGAATGTAATGCGGAAATGTAAAGAGCTAGGGAAAAGAGATTCCCAGTGACGCAGCGATGTTTTCCCGAGGTATCGAGGTGTCGACACACCCCCGTAGTCCTCGTTGGAGCACCTCGCAAGGTATCGCTCCCCCTCTACCCGTGCAAGGGTAGAGTGCTCTCTACGGGCTGATTCTTCGCCACTCCGGCTCGGTGAATCGCCCACGACCAGCTTGGAGAAGAGCCGTCGACAATCTTCCGGCGATCACTTCCTCCGAACACCACCAAACCGTCTAGGTGCTGTCGAACAACAAGAGTAAGAAGCACAAGACCTTCACTTGACCAACTCAAGACTAGGAAGGTGGATGGATGCACACAAGTCACTCCTAATCACTCTAGGAGGGAAGAACAAGATGAACTCTCTCAAATCTCTCCCTCACTAGGCACTTGGCTCTCCAAGGATTCTCTCAAGGTGTAACCAGCTCAAAAAATGGCCAAGAGACCTCCTAAGGACGAAGGGGGCAACTATAAATAGTCCCCACCTCCAAAACTAGCCGTTTTTTGCTTTTTCTTTTCTCTGCGAAGCCACCGGACCAAGCACACTGGTCCGGAGCTCACTCGTAATTCAAACTCAGGCACCGTCGGACCACTTGCCTTAGTCCGACGCCCTAGTCCGACGCACTGGTCCGGAGCCAGGGTGCTCACTGAGTGAAAACATATTCTCTCCTTCGAACCACCGGACCACTCTCCTTGGTTCGGAGCCCTGGTCCGACGCTCTGGTCCGGAGCCAGGGAGCTCTCTGCATGGAAACGACCTGCTGACTTGAAGCGTCGGACTAGCCGTCGGACTTACTGTCGGACTAGTTCGGAGCCTTCTCTCAGGCTCTCTCTCTCTCTGACAAGAGCCATCGAACCACTCTCCTATGGTCCGACGCTCTCCAGACAGGTGGTCCGTAGCTTCTCGAGCTGGACTTTTGCCTAAGTCAGGGACCGTCGGACCACTCTCCTTGGTTCGACGCCTACTTGGCAGACTGGTCCGGAGCCTCTTTCTCCCCCTGTTTCAATTGTTTTCTCTAAGTATTTTCTAGGGGTTTTGCTCCTACCATTTTTAGGGTTAACCAAGGGTGGAAAGCAAGGTCTCTAGGATTAGTTGTGACAAGTGTGCATATACCCACTTTCCTAAACTCTCCTAGGTCAAGCTACTAATCTCATACTCCCCTTAATAGTACGGTCAAAGGAAAAACAAAGCCCTAGCTATACTTAGTGCCCTTCTCAACCTTATGGCACTAAGAACTAGCCTAGTCTTCAACTTGTATCATCATCCTTTGCAACCGAAACGATTTCCATCTTGGGGGCATGAATATCCATTAAGCCCATTCAAATTGTATCACTAATGACCTAACACAAATGAATTTGCCTCTGCAAAACACATGTTAGTCATAGTGACCTAGCATTGTCGTTAATCGCCTAAACACAAGGGTCCATGATTCTTCACCATGATAATCATATAATAATGTCTTAATATATCATCTCCTAAAAAACTCCTTTGGGGAAAAACTAGATGATATGGCATACATAATGTTGATATTGCCTCATTAAAAACTTTATATGAGAAACCCTTTCAAGGTAAAACTCATATAAAGAAAAGAGTGCAATATAATGTGAAATGGATAAAGTATCGAGAGATACTCCCCTTGAATTCTGCAAGTTTCTAAGTCTAACCATACCAATTCCTTCAATACATTTATGAAATGCAAAATATGGTAGGAGCTTTGTGAATAAATCAGCAAGATTATCACATGACTTAGTTTGCAGAATCTCAATTTCCCTATTCTTTTGCAACTCATGGGGATAAAATAATTTGGGATAATATGTTTCCTCATGTTACTTTTGATGTAACTTGATTCCATTTGCACAACACAAGCAACATTATCCTCAAAGATAATCGTTGGTGCATAAAGTGCGCCAATTCCACATGATTTTAATATGTGGTCTACCATTATGTGAAGCCATACACATTCATGTGATGCCTCTTATAATGCAATAATCTCAGAATGGTTGGTGGATGTAGATATTAAAGTCTGCTTGGATGATTTCCAAGAAATTATAGTTCCACCATTTAAAAATACAAAACCAGTTTGGGATTTGCCATTATGGGGATCAGATAAATAGCTAGCATTTGTATAACCCAATAAACTTTGATCTTGATTCTTTCTATAGAATAACCCAAGATCTCTTGTGCCATTGAGATATCTAAAAAGAGTTTTTACTCCAACCCAATAACGTTTGGTAGGAGCGGCACTATGTCTTGCTAATCGATTAACTGCAAAAGCAATATCCGGTCGGGTACTATTAGGAAGATACATTAGTGCACCAATAGCACTTAGGTAAGGGACTTTAGGTCTCAAAACCTTTTCACCTTCCTCCCTTGGTCTGAAAGAATCTTTCTCAACTTCTAAAGATCTAACAACCATGGGGGGTTTAAATGGGTAAGCTTTATCCATATTGAATTTCTCCAATATTTTCTGGATATAGACAGCTTGATATACAAAAATCCCAGATGAAAAATGCTCAAGTTGCAAACCTAAGAAAAACTTGGTTTGACCCAAGTCTTTCATTTCAAACTCCGCCTTCAAATGATGACATGCTTCATTGATGTCATGTTCGTTACATATGATATTTATATCATCAATGTACACATACACAATGCAAAAACCCATTGCGGATTTCTTAATGAAGACACATGGGCAATCATCATTATTTGTGTATCCCTTATATTTAAGGAATTCACTTAACCGATTGTACCACATTCGGCATGATTGTTTTAAGCCATATAATGACTTCTGCAACTTAACACAAAACATGTTACGATTTGCGTGAGAATCTAATATACTAGTTCTGTCAGAAACTTTCATGTATATCTCAAAATCCAATGACCCATATAGATATGCGATCACCACGTCCATCAACTGCATAGATAGACGATTTTGTACTGCCAAAGATATTAAATATCGGAAAGTTATGCCACTCATAATAGGAGAATAAGTTTCGTTGAAATCAACGCTAAGCCTTTGCGTAAAACCTTGTGCTACTAGCCTTGCTTTGTATCTCACCACTTCATTGTTTTCATTCCATTTCCGGACAAAAACACATTTATATCCAACTGTATGGACACTAGGAGGTGTTGGAACTACGGCCGAAAACACTTCCCGTTTAGTGAGCGAGGCTATCTCTGCTTCTATTGCAACCTTCCACTTGTTCCAGTCCGAGCGCTTCTTGCACTCTACCATGGATTTTGGATCTGGACCATTTTGAAGGATTTCAGCAATCTTTTCAGAGAAAAAGATGTCGACAATTGTAGCCTTTCGATTATAGAATTCTCCAATCTCTATATAATTAATAGAAATTTCATCAACCCTTAATAGATCATCATGATTTCCCAAAACAATAGATCTAGGGCCTTCTGATGTCCCAGCCTTATGCGCATGTCTGGGCTAAGAATTACATCAAATCTTTTCAAAAGATATTGATTAGTAACAAGGTGATTTACATCAACATTTAGTTGATCATTGTTTACCACTTTTGTTTCTTATCTTGCACCTTGGAATTGCCTCTCCCCCTCTTGCGTCCAAGAGGGAGAACTTGAGTGGTTACCTCCACTCTTTCTGGCACATTCCTTGCAGGATAGAAAGAATTAACAACACCTTTGTAGTTAGTAAACACATTTGGCAGATTATTTGTAATATTTTGCAAATCTATAAGTCGCTGAACTTAATGTTTAGTTTCCATAGTATGTGGATCTAAGAATGAAATTGTTGGGAATATGCCCTAGAGGTAATCATAGAGATGATGTATTCCTTGTATCCATGACATATTATGAATATCCATTAAAGATGTTGGGTACAAAGGTAAAGGGTACCCTAAACCCTTCGATAAACTGACGCTCAACATAGCAACCATTTTTAAGACAGGATCCGATCAGCCGCTCAAGTCCATAAGGTAAGGCCCATCACACGAAGGCCCCCCGCACCGGCCACAACAACTAGTCGTGGGCCGGCCCATTCCTGGAAAAACTGACGGACAAGGGGTCGAACGAACGACCCCTCAGCCTCCGCCTCAACCCCGACTAACGGACAAGGGGTCGAACGAACGACCCCTCAGCCTCCGCCTCGACCCCGACTGACGGACAAGGGGTCGAACGAACGACCCCTCAACCTCCGCCTCGACCCTGACTGACGGACAAGTGGTCGAACGAACGACCCCTCAACCTCCGCCTCAACCCCGACTGACGGACAAGGGGTCGAACGAACGACCCCTCAGCCTCCGCCTCCGCTTCACCCCCCGAATGACAGACGGGGGGTCGAACGAACGACCCCCGGGCAGGAAGCTCGATCAGCTCACCTGCTCCTGTTATGGGGTAAAGGGGATCCGACGCGCTTACCTGCCCCCGCCTAACGCCATGGGCGCCCACTACCGCGGTCAAATCCACCAACTCGCCGCCCATGCTGCCGCTGTGGCCACGTCGCGAGTACGGACTCCAGAGGCACCCCTCGAGCCATGAACAGGACAACCCTCGACTGTGTCTTCAGAGATACGACAAGGCCACGCTGGTCTCGACCCCCCCCCTCGACCAGGGAGCTCGACCCTTGGCTCCAACCACTCCGGTATGGGACCCATCCTGTCCGCCCCGTCCCGCTTCAGCTGTGGGACTCGCACCCATCTATAGAAGGTCAACCCTGCTGCGTCCTGACATGCCACGACGTCCAGTACAGCGATCGACGTCCCATCGCCAGCATGATGCCTCGGACACGCCGCCCATGCTGTTACAGTTTAGGACCCTGTACTCACAGGCCTCCCCTTGGTCTATAAAAGGGGACGCCGGGATAGAAGAAGGGGCAATTCGAATGGACACAGGCTCGGATACTTCGCGCTCAGACATCAGCTCTGACCCTCATACACCACACACCCAATTGCTTGATCGACCTGTCAAGCAATCAACCGATCACCTAGGATAGCCCCGCTAGCCCTAGGCCTTAGCTCATCCTGAGCACCCCCGTGTAAACTAGCTTGTACCCCCCTGTACGAGCACTTCGGTGCAAGATAATACAATCCATCCTACCCCGCTGGACGTAGGGCCTTCTGTGCCCGAACTAGGATAAATCTTGTGTTCTTCGTGCATCACATCTGGGAGAGGGAGCACGCAATATACAAATTTACTAGCCGGTGGTCTTGGCCCCCTAGGTCATAACACCGATAGTTGGCGCGCCAGGTAGGGGGGGTTTGCGTGTCGATCAACTCCAAACTACTCTCCCAGATGGATTTCACGACACCATCACTTCCATTCGCCACCACCGTTTGGTTCGGGAGTCTAGAGTTCATGTCCTTGGGCCAGGGCCACGACATGATCCTACTCTCCAGTAGTGGCATGGACAGCAGCAGCTCCGGCACGCCGGGGCCAAGGAGGACCAGGCGACGGTCCTACCACTCGCACCTCTCGCCTGTGACCAGGAGGGGGCGTGAACGACGCCGCCGCACTCTTCATTGCGCGGATCCCGAGGTGCCGGATGTCGTTCCCCCGGCCTCAGCTGGTGACGCAGTTCCTCCCTTCAGGAGCCTATTTGACCCATGCCTGCAGGTCGGGGGCGGGTACCTCTCTGAACCTGACTTTGGCTCTGCCATAACCGTCATCTCAGAGGGTCCTCGTGGCCTCTCCGACACACTCGGCCGCGCCGCTGCCGCATAACCTATTTCCACACGAGCTCTACAACATCGCCAGACTCTGTTCTGCTTTTGTAGGCTCGTAGATGCAGACACGTTACGGGTCTTCAGGGAACCTGCTACGTGCGACGATCACTTTCGTCACCACCTCTCCGCCGGACGAGCGCCCGGGGCCATGACGAGCCCCAATCCCGGGTTGTCACACCTGGGGCACGTTACGGCGACGGCTGGAGGAGCGCAGGGGATCTTTGTGACAGAACCTCTTAAGATAGGGCACACTTGCTAGGATTACCCAACTTAATCCCAATAGATGATCCAAATCATAATTAGCCCATCAGGTGTCGCCACTTTGCAGCGGGTCATCCACCTCTTTCCGAACAGGATCACCTCATTACAATCATGACAGAAGTAATACGAAATTTTTACATTACATCAAAGTAGCGGAATTTTTAAAGTCATATTACAAACCATAAGTTTTGAAACATAACATAATGTCATATGATAAAGATACATCTAGCTACTGATAGATGATGAACAAACATCCGAGGTACTTTTGCCCAAGAGTCAAGCAAAGATAGTTTATTCTTCATCTTCATCTACATTGACCACGGTCATGCAGCAAGAAGCCACACAAACCGGGTTGTGATCCTCATCTGCAACAGGGGTTAACAAACCCTGAGTACGGGAGTACTCAACAAGACTTATCCGACAAAGAAAAGTATTTGGTGGACAAACAGTATGCAAGTCATAGGATTCAAGGTGTGGTTTGCAAGAATCAAGTATTTTGCATAAATGAGCATTTATAAAAAGAATTGAAACCATTTATGTTATCCATAAGATTACTCAAGTATCGACCTAGATGTATGATTGATAACAAGGTAATAAACATCCACGAAGGGATCCAACAAGTATCCAGTTAAAGTGTATTACTACGTGGTAGAGGACAGGGTCATGTTTCCATATCCGAGGAACACGACGATTCGAACCGGTTTATCCCAGCTGGGGCTTCCCTATCACACAACATATACAACCGCTTAAAGCACGCATATGACTACCTTTCCCTGGATCCTCTCGCCAAGACCGGGGTTCCACCACCCAAGAGCACAGTACACCTCCATCCAGTTCGCTAACTTGGAGGGTACACACTACTCTCGCCATCTCTCCACTCCCAGTGCGGGTTAACCGTTCTTCAGACGAGAATAGCCAGAGTCCAGCTTCCCGGAGTATGTGATAAGTACTCCAAAGTCACAACCCTTGGACGTCTACAACGGACGGTTCCTAATCGACACAGGCGGAAGAACCCGCTCACCAGACACCGCTGATGGCTCTCCAACGCCGTGTCCGCCCGGTCTCAGATTATTACTTCCAGCCACAACATCCCTTTTCTCAGAAAACATAACCATTTGCCGAAGCAATACGCTATGCGTAGGTGACTGGAAATCACCCACTATAAAAGTTCTAAGCATACTAAGCATTTTTGCGAAAAACTTTGCATCTTTAAACAGGTGGCAAGGTTAAAGGTACAAATAGTACAAGGATAAAGCTATGCATCAAGTAGGAATTTAATAAAGTACCGTAATGCAATAATATAAACATAAGTGTATTTAAAGCAATCATTTTAAATACAAGGAAATGTTTGAATGCACCGGGGCTTGCCTTGGTTGGAGGGATAAACGAACTCGGGCTCAGATTCAAGAGAGAAAACCTCTTCACTGGAGGTATCCAACCCAACCAACGAACAATCTACACGATATAATGACATGTCTTAGATGATGCTCGAATAGTAAACATGATGCTTAACTCAAACAAACATGCTCATAAGAGAAGACTAAAACAGATTGCACCTTGAGTACCACTTCCCTTCATGAAGGAAAGCAACACTAGGTTAGAAAGCATCCAAAAGAACTAGGTTAATAACTACATCCAAAAAAATTGAGCAAACAACATTACATCAAGCATGTCCAACTTGTGTTTGTCACTGGACAATTGACCATTTGCATCAAATAATCCAAAATCACTCAAAGCCTAAAGTTATTAGGGTTTCTAACCATTTTATAAATAAACAGGGCATTTTTACAGGATTAAAAACAAACTGAACTAAACAGGAAATAGAAAAAACCCTGCACAAACCCCCTGACGGCTAAGACCCGACCATCAGTGGCACAGACGCTCGAGCGGCGCTGACGACTACAAAACACGGCGGCGAGTCGCCGTCGGTGACCAAACCGAACGGCTACCCCTCGAACCTGCTTCGGCTCGCCGAGCCGAACCCAACGAGGTGCGCCACGACCCAAACAAACCCTCAGAGACACCTCATCGACGGTGATGGCGATCTGCCGTAGCTCGATCGATCACACACCGTCGAGCACAGACCTCGATCGGAGAAGCTAGGCCTCGATCGATGAAGCTAGGCCTCGATCGATGAAACTAGACCTCGATCAAAGAAGCTAGACCTCGATCGATGAAGCTAGGCCTCGATCGACCCTCGATCACGACTCAGAGGACAACCGCGAGCAACACGCCCAACAGAAACGAGGCTAAAACCTACCCAGGAGACCTCATCGACGGCAATGGTGGCGAACCGATCTCGACCGCACACATGCCGACGGACACAGGCCTCGATCGACCCTCGATCAGCTCAACCAACAACTCTAGCAAGCTAAGCAGCCCCCAAACAACGCAAAGCGCGCACGAAACGAACTCATAGCTAAAAGCAACACCCTCGTCGACAGCACTGGCAGTCAGCGGGGATCTGCGCGACGCGCGCCGAAGAAAACACGCACGCGCTCGAGGGCAACTACCCCTCGAAAAAGACTCAGGACGACTAGACGAAGCTAGCGCAAGACTTGGATCACAAAAAGATCCACCACAACGACTAGGCGACGAACACACCGTCGCACCGAACATAAATCGCGGCGGCGCTCGAGGATAGAGCTCGAAAGCTCGATCTAAAGATAAACGAGTATAGCGGAGAGGTCGAGGAGATCACCCTGGTCATGAAGCGCTAGCAAGCGTGGCCGGAGATGAAGCAAAGACGACCGTCGACGGAGAACGTGCCGGCGGAGATGAAGAACTACGCGGCAACGAAGATGTTCCCGGAACTATGGTCCACCATTTGCAAGACGGAGAACCGACAAGAATCAGAGATGAACAAGGAGCAAGAAACACAAGATAAAAAAAGACAATGCGGCTCCTCTGTAGCCCGGTCGAAGACTAACCAGAGCGACGGCGGTCTCGTCGGAGCTGAGGAAGACGGAACCGCGCCGAACAAAAGCAGGCTCGATGGCTTTCACCAGCTCACCCCGAGAATGCGCAAGGTCAAAGCGAAGACGATGGCAGTGGATTGAGTGGTTGGAAGTGGCTAACGAGCTCGGACGAGTTCGTCAACGGAGGTGGAGCGCTTAGCGGAGCAAAGCGGAGCAGAGCAGAGAAGAGCAGTGGCGTGGAAAGGGATACAGAGAGGACGGTGTCCCGTTTTTCAAGACGGCAACGGGTTCCACGATTTCGCCACATACACGACAAGACGTGTGTCCCTGGATAGGTGTCGCACGGTGGTGTCGGATAGGGGTGGGCGTCGAGTTCAACCCCGCCGTGCAACTGCTTGCTGAAAAGACTGAACTGCCCCTGTGACTATTTTGCAAAATGCTCAAGCTTCCAGGGGTTTTCAAGAAAAACTTTGAACACGAAAGATGCTCAAAATTTCATGATCTACAACTTTGCTTAAACAACCATAAGCAAAAACTTTATTGATTTTGAAACTCATGTTTAGGGTTTAATCCACCCCCTCTGGGAAGTAGGGTTTGGATTCCAAATTTTAAATTTGAGAATTTGAAAAGATGACCTGCATTCAAACAATTCGAGGCGTAGAGGAGCTGCCTCCGAGCATCAGGACGTACCCCCTCGACAGAATCGAGAGGTGTCTGTCCACCAAGACAAAGCGCCCCAAGGCGGAGTAGAGCGACGACCAGTTCGAGACCGCATCGTCGACGATCGACCACCACGGGAGAACAAACGACGCCGACACGGCGACGCTGAGGCTCGAGGTTACAGCGCTCACCGAGGTGGACACTATGATAGTGATGAAGATCGATGTCGATCTCCGGAACCACCAGGACCACGAGTCTTCGGCAGGACCATCCGGTGAACCGCCTTGCCCGTCCGCTTGCGTCCACCCACCAGCCTGGTCAAGTACAACGGTGAAACCAAGCCGGAGCTCTGGCTTGCGGATTTCAGGCTGGCATGTCAGCTAGGAGGAGCCGACAACAACCACGTCATCATTCAACAACTCCCGCTCTTCCTCTCCGACACCGCTCGAAGATGGCTCGAGGAGCTCCCCCCGGACATGATCCAAGACTGGCCCGACCTGGTCAGGATCTTCGAGGGGAATTTCAAGGGCACCTACGAGCGGCCAGGGAATTCCTGGGATCTCCGTAGCTGCAAGCAGAGGCCAGGGGAGACCCTCCGCGGCTTCACCCGTCGGTTCTCGAGGCTACGTACCGCGCTAACTCACATCTCCGACCACGACGTCATCACTGCGTTCATCGCTGGAACAACCTACAAGGAGTTGGTGCGGGAACTGGGGCGGAATATCCCCAAGACCGCCAACGAGCTCATGGACATCGTCGCCAACTACGCAGCCGGCAAGGAAGCCGTTGGCGCGTTCTTCTATGCATCCCCAGACAAGGGGAAGGCCAAGGCAGACGAGCCCGGGGGCTCAAACAACGGGCCCAAGAGGAACAACAACGACAACAACAATAACAACAAGAAGAAGAACAATAACCAGCTAGGTCGACGCGACGTTGAGCCTGACGATCTTGTCATTGCGGCAGACAAGAAGAAGCCTCAAGGTCTCCCTCTCGACGGGGGCATCTTCAACAAGATGCTGAAAGAGCCCTACCCCTATCACAAGGTACCGACCAACCACATTCTCGAGGACTGTCGCATGCTCAAAAAGCATTTCGACCCCCTAGCCTTCAAGAAAGACGACAAGAAGGGGGATCCGCATGACGGGGACGATGGCAAGAACGAGGGCTTCCCCGAGATTCACGACTGCTACATGATCTATGGGGGACCCTCGACTCGACTCAGTACGCGTCAACGTAAGAGGGAGCCTCGAGAGGTCTTCTCCGTTCGAGCCCAGGCTCCGCGATACCTCGACTGGTCCCACACGCCGATCAACTTCGACCAGGACGACCACCCCGAGCACGTCCCCAACGCAGGGGTCTACCCGCTCGTCGTCAACCCGATCGTACTCAACACGCGCCTCACCAAGGTACTCATGGATGGAGGAAGCAGCCTCAACATCATCTACGTCGCGACCCTCGACCTCCTGGGGATCCCTAGGACCGCGCTCTTGCCCAGCGCGGGAGGATTCCACGGGGTCGTCCCAGGAAAGAAGGCACTCCCGATCAGTCGCGTCAAGCTACCCGTCTGCTTCGGTACCCCCTCGAACTTCTGAAAGGAGGAACTGACCTTCGAGGTGGTCACGTTCTGTGGCATCTACCACGCCATCATCGGTCGACCGGGGTATGCCAAGTTCATGGCGATCCCGAACTACGCCTACCTCAAGCTGAAGATGCCAGGGCCCATGGGGGTCATCACCGTCAGCACCTTCTACGAGCAAGCATACGGCTGCAACGTCGAGTGCGTGGAAAACACCGAAGCCGTCGAGGAGTCGGCCGTCCTCGCGGCCCTCGACGACCTCTCCAAGGAGATCCCCGATCCCAAGCGACACCACCGGCAACTTCAAGCCTGCGGAGGACACCAAGACCGTCCCGATCGACCCCGGCCACGCGGATGGGAAGGCGCTGACGATCAGCGCCACCCTCGAGCCTAAATAGGAAGCCGTGCTCGTCGACTTTCTCTGTGCGAATGCTGATGTGTTTGCATGGAGTCCCTCGGATATGCTGGGCATTCCGAGGGAGGTCGTCGAGCACTCCTTGGACATCCGAGCCGGATCCAAACCGATGAAGCAACGGCTACGCCGTTTCGACGAGGAGAAGCGCATAATCATCGGGAAGGAGGTCGACAAGCTTTTGAAGGCCGGATTCATCAGGGAGGTACATCATCCCGAGTGGTTAGCAAATCCTGTACTTGTCAAGAAAAAGAATGGAAAGGATAGGATGTGTGTAGACTACACTAGTTTAAATAAAGCATGTCCCAAGGTCCCTTTTCCATTACCACGTATCGATCAAATAATAGATTCCACTGCGGGATGTGAAACTCTCTGCTTCCTTGATGCGTATTCTGGCTATCACCAAATAAAGATGAAGAAGTCCGATCAGCTCACGACTTCCTTCATCACCCCCTTTGGCATGTTTTGCTACCTCACTATGCCCTTCGGTTTGCGAAACGCCGGAGCCACATATCAGCGATGCATGCTCCATGTCTTTGGGAAACACATAGGGCCGACCATCGAGGCCTACGTCGATGACATCGTGGTCAAATCCAAAACAGTCGGAAACCTAGTCGGGGACCTTGAGATCGCGTTTGGGTGCCTCAGGGCAAATCGCATAAAACAAAACCCTGAGAAGTGTGTCTTCGGGGTTCCTCGAGGCATGCTCCTGGGGTACATAGTTTCCCAGCGCGGGATCGAGACCAACCCCGACAAGGTAACCACAATCACAAGGATGGGCCCGATCAACGACCTTAAAGGCGTGCAAAGGGTCACGGGGTGCCTCGCCGCCCTCAGCCGGTTCATCTCAAGGCTCGGAGAGAAGGCACTACCCCTTTACCGCCTCCTGAAGAAAACGGAACACTTCACATGGACCGTCGAGGCCGAGGAATCGCTCTCCAAGCTCAAAGCCTTGCTCACCTCGCCACCTGTCTTGGTACCCCCGAGCCCAGCCGAGCCCCTCTTGCTCTATGTCGCGGCAACTACCCAGGTAGCCAGCGCTGCCGTAGTGGTCGAGAGGGCGGAAGAAGGACATGCCCTGCCGGTTCAGAGGTCTGTCTACTTCGTGAGCGAGGTACTTTCTGAGACTAAGACGAGATACCCCCACATCCAGAAGCTGTTGTACGCCATCGTCCTGACTCGGCGCAAGCTCCAGCACTATTTCCTGGGCCACCCGGTCAATGTGGTCTCATCTTTTCCCCTCGGGGAGATAGTCCAGAACCGGGAGGCGTCTGGAAGAATCACCAAGTGGTCGGTCCAGCTCATGGGGGAAACCCTCTCCTACACCCCTTGGAAGGCCATCAAGTCTCAGGTATTGGCAGATTTCGTTGCAGAATGGACCGACACCAAACTACCCCCGGCGCAAGTTCAGACCGAGCTCTGGACCATGTACTTCGATGGGTCGTTGATGAAGACGGGGGCAGGCGCCGGATTGCTATTCATATCACCCTCAGGGGTTCATATGCGCTATGTCATCCGTCTCCACTTCCCCGCCTCCAACAAAGTAGCCGAGTACGAGGCCCTCGTCAACGGTCTGCGTATCGCCATCGAGCTCGGGGTCTGACGCCTCGACGTTTGGGGGGACTCGCAGTTGGTAATCGACCAAGTGATGAAAGATTCAAGCTGCCACGACCCCAAGATGGAAGCCTACTGCAAGGAGGTCCGAAAGCTCGAGGACAAATTCTACAGCCTCGAGCTCAACCACATCGCCCACCGGTACAACGAAGCCGCTGACGAGCTTGCCAAAACCGCATCTACTCGAGGTACGGTTCCTCCCGGTGTCTTCTCGAGGGACCTTCACGAGCCGTCCGTCGACCTAGGCTCGGGGGCTCCCGCCTTCGAGCAAGGGGTCGATCCACCACCCTCAACTGATCCCCCCTCGAACGGGGAAGAAGTCATGGAGATCGACGGAACAGCCGCAACACCAACCCCCTCGACGGACTGGCGCGCACCCTACCTCGAGTATCTGATACGGGGTGAGCTCCCAGAAGACCGCACCGAGGCCCGCCGTATAGCCCGACGCACCAAAACCTACGTCTTATATGGGGATGCCCGCGAGCTGTACCGGCACAGCCCTACCGGGGTACTTCAACGTTGCCTCACCCTCGAGGAGGGGAGGGCACTGCTGAAGGACCTACACTCGGGGGCTTGCGGCCACCACGCGGCGCCAAGAACCCTGGTAGGAAGCGCCTTTCGACAAGGCTTCTACTAGCCGACAGCCGTCACCGATGCTACCAAACTCGTTCGATCTTGCAAGGGATGCCAATTCTACGCCAGGCAGACCCACCTACCCGCCCAAGCTCTTCAGATGATACCCATAACTTGGCCATTCGCAGTATGGGGGCTCGACATGGTTGGCCCCCTGAAGAGAACCAAAGGTGGCCACACCCACCTCCTTGTGGCTGTAGACAAGTTCTTGAAATGGATCGAGGCTCGACCCATCGCCAACATTCAGTCTCGACAAGCCGTGCTATTCTTCACCGACATCATCCACCGCTTCGGGGTCCCCAACGTCATCATCACCGACAACGACACCCAGTTCACCGGCCAAAAGTTCCTAGACTTCTGTGACCACCACCACATCAGGGTGAATTGGTCTGCAGCTGCCCACCCTCGAACTAACGGCCAGGTCGAGCGCGCCAATGGTATGGTTTTGCAGGGCCTCAAGCCAAGGATCTTCGATCGGCTGAACAAGCATGGCAAGAGATGGGTCGACGAGCTGCCCGTTGTGCTATGGAGTCTCCGAACGACACCAAGTCGAGCCACGGGGTTCTCCCCGTTCTTCTTGGTCTATGGGTCTGAGGCCGTCCTCTCCACTGATCTCGAATATGGGTCCCCTCGACTAAAAGCCTACAGCGAGCAGGCCAACACAGCAGCCCGAGAGGACTCCCTCGACCAGCTCGAGGAAGCCCGAGACACGGCCCTCTTCAAGTCGGCAAAGTATCAGCAGACGTTGCGGCGCTACCACGACCAGCACGTACGTAAAAGGGACCTCGACGTCGGCGACCTCGTACTGCGCCGCCGACAAAGCAACAAGGGACGTCACAAGCTGACGCCACCTTGGGAAGGACCCTTAATCGTGGCAGAGGTGCTAAAGCCAAGGACTTATAAGCTGAAGAACGACAAGGGAGAGATCCTCACCAACGCATGGAACATCGAACAGCTACGTCGCTTCTACCCCTAAGGCCTCGAGGCCTCGTACATTTTCCGCATTATGTACACTTATCGCATTATGAATGAACAAAATGTTCTCAAAATACATTTCACATTCGTTCATAACTCTAAGGTAGCCTCGACTCTGCTCCGGCAAAGTCAAGCCTCCCTCGGGGGCTGACAGGGGGGCCCCCTCCTAAGTCCTCTAAAAACTCGAACGTTTTTTCGAAACTCAGCACCTCTCTTTCCACCTTTGCCCCAAGCACGCTTCACGGCTAAGTAGAAAACGCCTCAAACTCCCTAAGGGTCGAGAGTCGTCGAGCCGGGGACTCTCCTACGCCTCAGGGCTATGGTACCCCCACTCGCTCCCCCCCCCCCAGGGATACGAGTGTGCGTCGAATACTTAGTCCACAAGTAACGACTCAGGCGAAGAGAAATAGAGACAGCTTGAGAAATAAAAACACTCAGATGCACCTCGAATAAAATGCATTAAACATAATAATCCCTCGGGGCTCGACATCATATTGTCACAAAAGCTAATTTATTACATGGACCTTCTTGTCCAGATTTGGCTCACAGGCCTCGACTACTCGTCGCCATCTCCATTCGCCGAAGGGAGCACTTCAAGCTCAAAGAGCTTTGCCAGCTCGCCTCCGGGCACCTCTGCGGCCTCGATCAACTCATGGCATCTCGCCACGTTTTCTTCTTCAGTCAGCCTCGGATTGGTGATGAAGCCGCTGGCGACGATGTTGAGGTCGTAGATGTAGCCTGAATGGACGACCACGAGCGCCCGCTTCACGCCCACGTGCAGAGCAGCACGGACTTGCTCCGTCACCTCATGGGTCATGGAGTAGAAGCGGCGTAGGTGGGAGTCTCCTCGCGCGTCGCCTTCGACCGTCGGCTCCGGCTCGACCCCCATATCGTCGCAGGAGGAGATGGCGCCCTCGAGCCTCTCATTCAGGCTCGTCTTCGCCTCGAGGAGGTCCTGAAGACCGGTCAGGTCCTCATGGGCTCGGGCCTTTTCCGCTGCGAGTTCTGCCAGAACGAGCACGTGACTCAGTCAAAACCAAAAAGCAGGGGAAGGCTCAAGACCAGGCAAGCTCGGTAACACTTCCAAAAACTCACCTTTGGCGTGTGCCTCCAGGGTGACGTAGCCCTGCTCGGTCCTCTCAAGTTGATGGCGGACGTCGACGAGCTTTGCAGCTTGGTCGCCGATTTTAGCCTGGAGGTCCTCGATGACCTTGCCAGCACCATCGAGGGCCCTCTTCTGGCTAGCCGCCACCTCCCCCAGAGTGGCGATCTGGGCTCGGGCCTTCTCCTCCGCGACACCCTTCGCGTCGCGTTCACGGGAGATGGCGTCAACGTCCCCTGGAGCTCCTGGATACTCTCCGTCGCCAGAGTCAGCTCCTCCCTTAGCTGGGCGGCCTCCTCCTCCGCCTTGCGTCGGGCCTCCTAGGCAACATCCCGCTGCTGCCTGACCTCGATAACCGCCTTGAGGGCGGCCTCAACCCTCGACTGCGCCATCTCCTGGGCGGCCCGGGCTCCCTCCTGCGCAGCCGCCACCCCGGCCCTCGCCTGGGAGACCTCGACCTCGGCCCTCGACAGCGGCCGGGAGGCCTCCTCCTACGCGGCCTTGGCCTCCTCCCGCGTGGCTGCCGCCTCGGCTTTTGCCTGGGCGGCCTCGGCCTCCGCCTTCTCCAGCGAAGTACGAAGAGCAGGAAGCTGCTCTTGCACTCGGAGGATGAATTGGGACTTATCGTACCACCTCGCCCTCAACATCTGACAGGGATGAAAAGGAAAGTCATAGGAAAAGAGCAGCTAGGTAAGCCAAGCAAAATCAAAGAAAGAACGAAGCGTACCTCCATCCCCCGGTGCAGATCTGCGGAAGCAACCTCCGCCGACAGGCGCACCACGTGCTCGAGCCACGCCCGGAACTCCTCCAGGTGCTCCCACTCCCCGAGCTCGGCCTGATCGTCGAGCTTGAAGAAGGTGTGCCCTGGGTCTCGGGGGTCGGCCAGGTCGAGGGGCTCCTACCCCCAGAACCCGCTGCGGCGGTCGATCCTCTCCTGGACCTCCCGCATGATGCCCTGGCGCATCTCAGGGCCACCACCGTGGAGCACCACTCGCTCCGCCAGAGTAGGGAAGGGAGCCACCCCCTCAAGCTGGGCTCTCCCGGCCTCGGGGTCACCTTGCGGGGCCGCCGCTGGCCCCTCCGAGCCATCACCCCTAGGCGGGAGAAGTCCCCGCCGGGAGAACAACCCTGCGCGGTGAAGAAATAAAACGATTAGCACCTAGTGCCGCCTAAGTTAGAGGACGACTAAGTTAGAGGACGGATTACCTCGAGACGATGATTGTCCGACCTCGAGACAAGGCCGAGCTGGCGCCTCGGACATTATCACGTCCGTCGCGCCGCTTCCCTGTAACTCCGATCCCGACGAAGGGGTCGCCGCTGCGGCCGTCTCCGCCGGGTCCACCAGCTCAGCCACCATCTCGGCCACCTCTTCAGCAGTGGCCGTCACCGACATCCCCGCCATCTCCGCCGTAGGCGTCGCCTCGAGCTGCTCGGCCTGTCCCCCCTCCTCAGGCTCTGAACCGGCATCGAAGTCCCCTCGACGAAGACCTCCGCCGGCGATGGTTCCTCCGATGCGGCAGCAGCCGCGCCCCCGCGCTCGAGTCGCAGATGCGCCTCCCGTGACGCGAGGCTCTCGGGCCACCGCCTCGGCGCCGGGCGCTCCGGCATCTCTCCCTCGCCGACGATGGTCAAGTCGACCACCTCCACTTCTACGGCGGCTTGGGGCTCGACCCCCTCTGTCACGGCCGTCGTCGATGCCGGCTCTGTGCCTTCCAAGGCTGCGGGCGCGCCTCCCTCCGACGGGTGGGTGGGCACGGCCTCGACCGCCACTCCGGCGGACCCCGCCGACACGGCGGGCCGACCCCTCTCTTCCCCTGCTCGAGCTAGCTCCGCGGCGGCCTGCGCCTACCCTCGCCCCACCGCCTCCCGCGCCTTGGCCGCCCATGCCGCCTCTGGGGTGAGGGTCGAAGGGGACGGGGCAGCAGGACTGGCCCCGACGGTCACCTCGACCGCCGCCTCCGCCCTCAGCCTCTTGGCCGGGGTGAGGGACGCGCCCTCCGCCGAGCGCTTCGATCTGAAAAAGAAGCCCATACGCGATGGTAAGCACGAGTCATAACCAACGAAAAACACTCAGGATCAGCAGGAAAGCAACTCACCCCAGCGGAGTCATGGGGTTCCGGCCGATGGACTTCGAACCGCTCGGAGGCTTCTGCGAGGCACGCCGGGAGCCACTTCTCCCGCCAGCGCTGGCCGCGGTAGGGGTCGAGCCCGCCCCCGGCGCTGTCTCCTGGGTAGGGGCCGACGACACTCCCGTCGTCCCCCTCCTGACCACCTCCTGTGCCGACGAGCCCGGCACCCGTACGCTCGATTGGGTGGGCGTCGGAGGCGTGCTCGACCGACCCCTCGACGGGGATCGCAACGAGCGCCTGCGCGTCTGCCACGGCACTTCACCTTGAGGAGCCACGGGGCGCTCGCCCCGCGGCTCGATCTCGACAGTTGGGGCCGACCTCGATGTCGACCCCTCTCCTCCTCCGGTTCCGGCGGCCGCCCTCTACCGCTTGGCACCGCTTGTTCCTCCTCGAGCCCTCCTTGTGGCTCGGCCTCCTCGTCGCTGCTCTCCTCCTCCTCATCCTCCTCCGAGGGCGACTCCTCCTCAGAAAGGTTGGCCCGCCTCTGCCGGGCCCGGTGTTGTTCACGCTCCTACTTCTCTCGGGCCCTTTTGCCCTTGTCCTTCTTCGCCTTGTCCTTGTCCTTCTTCTCCTGCTCGGCCTGAAGGCGTCTCGACTGGGAGTCGCCCCGCTCCTCCTTCACCGGTGGCAGCGACTTCCAGAAGATGACGTCCCCCTGAGGAACACAAGGCAGTTAGGACGCAAGCAAAGAAGGCAAACAAGACGGGCAAAAAGGACATTAACAGAGAAAAGGTGTCGTACCGGCTGGACATGCCCCTGGTCGGGCATCATGGGGACGCTGGCGACGCCCACCAACTCGAACGCGCCGGCGAATGAGGCGCGTACTCGGCGAACCACCCTCTCGGGGGGTAGCTCCTCCTCCATGAGGCGACACCCCGTGAGATCGACCCCCGGGCGCATCTCGTCGAGGCGTAGCGGGCGAGCCATCAGCGGCACAACCCGCCGTTGGTGGAAAGCCGACGTGACGATCACCGCCATGAGTCCCGCCATTTTTAGATGGGCGATCGCGCCGAGCAGGTGGCCGAGGCGCGACTGCTTCTTCTTCTCGACGTCGTACCTCCAGTGGTCAGGCCTCGAGTCAATCGTCCTCCCGGTGTAGGCGGGGAGCAAGCCATCGTCGTTCCTCAGGTAGAACCACCCGGAGTGCCATCTGGAATGGCTCGACGTGAGCTTCGCCGGGATCCAGTTGTCCGCCCTCTTGAGGGTGATGCTGCAACACCCCGTCCTGACCATCCTGCGGTTGCCGAGCCCGGCCGACGCATGAAACAGGCTCGCCTCGAACAGGTGGAGCCACAGGTCTCAGTGTGGCTCGATCCCCAGGTATCCTTTGCACACGGCGGTGAAAACCGCCGCATGACAGATACCGTTGGGGCAGAGGTGCTGGAGCTCCACGCCGTAGTGGTAGAGGATCCCGCGCAGGAGACGGTTGGGGGAGCGCCCAGCCCTGCCCGGTGGAAGGCTTCAAAGCTAACCACGTAGCCCTCCGGCGGGTTGGGCTCAGCATCCTCCCGCAGTGGCACTACCCACTCCGGCCGGTCGACGGAAGTGATGGACTAGAGGAGACCGCTCTCCACCAGATCTCCTAGATGCGCGATGGTCGCCGAAGACGGGAGCCAGGCATCGGGGCCGCGCAGGCTGTAGCTGGCCATGGGGGCAGGGAGGCTGGTGCGCTCGGATGTGGGGGTGGAAGGTATGTTCTCAATCTCTCCTCTCCCTACTCTTGCGCGCGCAGAGGTCCGGCTCGGAAGGAGGCAGGGAAGGCGATGGCGAAAAGGAGGCAGGGAAGGCAATGGCGAGAAGGAAACCGCCGACTCCTCACCTCCGGTATTTATAACCGGAAGCCCAATTGGCGGATCCAACAGACAGGCAAGTGAATCTCCGCATTTAATGCGCCCACCTACCACCTCCTCGTATTCCTCCAGGATAAGGCGCGCCTGTCCCGTCATCGGTTTCCACACCGCACTCCGCGCCGCGCCCTATGCCTGCTACTGTTGCGGCCAAACGGACATCTCCTAAAAAGGCGCGCCTACGGCGGACAACGCGCGACGGTAAGCATTATCTTCGGGGGTAAGCAACCAACGACGTCCCGTCCGTCAAAATCTCGAGGGAGCGAAGGCTGGCCCCCGAACGGGGTTCGACAGCCACCCTCGAGTACCTGAGGTCTGAGGGGACCTCGGGTTATGGACTCCGGTCCACCCCTAAATCTCGAGGGGACGGAGGTTGGCCCTCGAACAGGGTTCGACAGCCGCCCTCGAGTACCTGAGGTCTGAGGGGACCTCGGGTTATGGACTCCGGTACACTCCCAAGTCTCGAGGGGGCGAAGGCTGGCCCCATGAACAGGGTTCGACAGCCGCCCTCGAGTACTCGAGCCCAATGGGTGGATCCAACAAAAACGCACGTATGTCCCCGCATTTAATATACTTACCTACCTGCCCCCTTTGTATTCCACAGGATAGGACGTCACCTTCGGAGGCGAGCGGTGGACGTCGACCCGTCCGTCAAATCTTGAGGGAGCGAAGGCTGGCCCTTACATAGGGTTCGACAGCCGCCCTCGAGTACCTGAGGTCAGGAAGGACCCGTGGTTACAGACTCCGGTCCACCCCTAAAATCTCGAGGGGGCGAAGGCTGGCCCTATGAACGGGGTTCACAGCCGCCCTCGAGTATGTGAGTCAGGGATGACCCAGGGGGGGCCAGGCGCGAGCCCCTAGCTTAAGAACGAACTCTCGAGGCCCCCCGAGACATATCCGAGACATAACCACGGAATACCCAAGGATCCCTACGCTAGGAGGCATCGAGCCACCAGCTCCCATCGAACGGAGTTGGCACCTATGTAAGCCACACGGTCTTGCTTAATGAGAACGCCTCAGGGCTTCTAATCGACCCCTATCGAATGGGGCACGAGTTCTCACTTGGATTCTTACCCGTACCGGGCACGATTTCTACGGATTTCTGCCCGACACCAGCTCACAAAGGACTTCGAGGCTCGTCCTAACGAGGATAGCACGATGCTCTTCGCCCCACAATCCGATTGCAAGGATCCGTGGGAAGGACGCCAGGAGGTAGTGAAAGCCCGGCCCCGCAGGGCTCGAGGGCTCGACTACGCACGGCACCCCTCGACGAAAGAGGGTCGAAAACACTCGTAACCTGGCAGACAGAGTTGACCTCTCGGTAGGGGCACTGTGACTCCAGTGTAATGCTCGAGGAAGCGAAGGCTGGCCCTCGAAAGGGTTCAATAGCCGCCCTCTAGCACCTCCTTTTCAGGGAAAGGAATGCTCATAACCTGGCGAACGGAATCGACCGCTCGGTAGGGCGCCATGTCTCCAGGTAACCCTAAATCCCCCTGATAAAGCACACATCAAAGCCCCCAGAGGAGTTCTTAATCACTCCTCTGAGGCCTCGGGGGCTACCCCCGCGGGGTGCGCTCGCGCGCACCCCACGGAGAATCGAACCGCTTACTAACTCTGCAGGTCAATGGCAAAAGCCCCTATGCGGATCCTTCTTATCCGCACAGAGGCTCGGGGGCTACTGTTGGGTACAAAGGTAAGGGGTACCCTAAACCCTTCAATAAACTGACGCTCAACATAGCAACCATTTTTAAGACAAGATTCGATCAGCCGCTCAAGTCCATAAGGTAAGGCCCATCACACGAAGGCCCCCCGCACCGGCCACAGCAACTAGTCATGGGCCGGCCCATTCCTGGAAAAACTGACGGACAAGGGGTCGAACGAACGACCCCTCAGCCTCCGCCTCCAATTCAACCCCCCGAATGACAGACGGGGGGTCGAACGAACGACCCCCGGGCAGGAAGCTCGATCAGCTCACCTGCTCCCGTTATGGGGTGAAGGGGATCTGACGCGCTTACCTGCCCCTGCCTAATGCTATGGGCGGCCACTACCACGGTCAAATCCACCAACTCGCCGCCCATGCCCTGGACCTCCGTCAACTGTGTTGCCGCTGTGGCCACGTCGCGAGTACGGACTCCAAAGGCACCCCTCGAGCCATGAACAGGACAGCCCTCGACTGTGTCTTCAGGGATACGACAAGGCCACGCTAGTCTCGACCGCCCCTCGACCAGGGAGCTCGACCCTTGGCTCCAACCACTCCGGTATGGGACCCGTCCCATCCGCCCCGTCCCGCTTCAGCTGTGGGACTCGCACCCGTCTACAGAAGGTCAACCCTGTTGCGTCGTGACATGCCGTGACGTCCAGTACAGCGATCGACGTCCCTTCGCCAGCATGATGCCTCGGACACGCCTCCCATGCTGTTACAGTTTAGGACCCTGTACTCTCAGGCCTCCCCTTGGTCTATAAAAGGGGACGCCGGGATAGAAGAAGGGGCAATTCGAATGGACACGGGCTCGGATACTTCGCGCTCAGACATCAGCTCTGACCCTCATACACCACACACCCAATTGTTTGATCGACCTCTCAAGCAATCAACCGATCACCTAGGATAGCCCCGCTAGCCCTAGGCCTTAGCTCATCCTGAGCACCCCCGTGTAAACCAGCTTGTACCCCCCCTGTACGAGCACTTCGGTGCAAGATAATACAATCCATCCTACCCCGCTGGATGTAGGGCCTTCTATGCCCGAACCAGGATAAATCTTGTGTTCTTCTTGCATCACATCTGGGAGAGGGAGCACGCAATATACAAATTTACTAGCCGGTGGTCTTGGCCCCCTGGGTCATAACACCGACAAAAGACAACTTGTATCGATTAGCAATTATGTGAATTGATTGTGAAACTCTTTTACTTGTATGGTTATTATAAAAGTTGTCCCTTATTGGAGTTCGTGCAAGAATGCACAAGAATATTAGATCAGCACATTATTAGTTGATGACTATGTTTCACAAGTCATGGACATGAGATGTCAAGCTAATAATGTGGGCACATGTATGACATGGAGCTGGACAGACCCGTCATGAGATTGTCTCTACACACATCATGTACGTTATGTCCTTCGACCTGAGATTGTCATATGTACTCAAGATGTGAAACGACCTACTTAGAGACTACCAAACGCTACTCCGTGACTGGGTAGTTATAAAGGTAGCTTTCGGGTTTGTCAGGAAACATGTTGTGAGACATAGTCAATCAAGATGGAATTTCCCACTCTCCATATGAGAGAGATATCACTGGATCAGTCAAATGATTAGATCATGAAATGCATGGCCGTGCTTGGGTTAAGTGTTAACCCACGAGTTGGACCAAATATCATAAGGCAAAGGAATAACATGTAAATTGTATTATGGTGGTTCGTCTGATATGATCGTAGCGTATGCATAGGAGTTGACACAACTTGCTAGAGGCCGCTATCAACTATTGGTCGAGTAAGAGTACTTGGGCCATGTCTATGTGTGCGTGAGCCCATAGGGTCGCACGCTTAAGAGGCTGGAAGTCTAATTCGGGTTGGACCCGAATTAGACTAGGTTTAGGGTTGCTAATGGGCCTCCAACGCGGGAGCTCATTAAGACGCCTATATAAGCAAGGGGAGACGCGGGGCGAGTTAGACTCACGTCCTTTGGCAGCCGCCATCGCCCTCCCCAAGCTCGCGCCTAGTACTCCTCGTGGACCTAGCAGTCCAGAGGGGTGACGCTTCGTCCCTGCATGTGTGGGATTCCTCAGAGGTGCTGCATCTGGAGCACAAGGACAACCGCGACTAAGAGACGTTGAGACGAACGACCTCGCAACTGCACGGCACTGCTGCAACGCGCACGACTACATCAAGTCGCTTCCGCTGCACCTGCGCGTCTAGTGGTAACCCCGTGATCTATAACTAGCACTAGTTCCTGGTTTATGGGGTAGAAAAATTTTGTTTTCTGGCTAGCATAGCAACCTCATAACCCTACAGAAATGTCTTCCGTATTCCAGTTAATTTCCCGACATTCATTTTTATGGTACAAATCTCCCCCTAATGCCGGAAAATGATCCTCGTTAAAAATTGAATCAGCGAACTGGGCAGTAAATAGATCCCCGGTGAGAGGTTCTATATACTTAATGATCGACGGAGATTTAAATCCCACATAGATCCCCAATTTTCTGTGTGGACCCATATAAGTCCGCTGAGGTGGTGAGATGGGTAGATAAACAACACACCCAAACTTACGTAAATGGGAAATACTTGGTGAATTTCCATGTACTAATTCCATGGGGGAATTTTCATGATATGCAGTTGGTCGTAGTTGGATTAATTCAGCAGCGTGCAGAACTGCATGACTCCAACACGAAGTAGGCAACATGCAATTCATCAACATTGGTCTAGCAATGAGTTTAATTCTCTTAATCAATGATTCAGCCAAACCATTTTGAGTATGTACATAAGGTACAAAATGTTGAACTTCAATTCCCATTGCCATACAATAATCATTAAAAGGCATGGGTTGAAAATTCAGCAGCATTATCCATTCGAATTGATTGAATCCGATGTTCATGATAATGTGCTTTCAACTTTATTATTTGGGACAATATTTTGGCAAAAGTATGGTTGCGTGTCGATAACAAAGACACATGAGACCATCTTGTAGATGCATCTATCAACACCATGAAATACCTAAAAGGTCCACATATAGGCTGAATTGGACCACAAATATCTCCTTGAATTCTTTCAAGAAATTTTAGTGGTTCAGCTCTGATTTTAAGAGTTGATGGCCTTAAAATCAGTTTCCCTTTTGCACATGCAGTGCATATAAAATCCGTAGATTGTGGGAACTTTGCTTTATGCAAATTATGACCAAGTGAATTGCAGATAATTTTTCTCATCATCCCTATTCCAGGGTGACCAAGTCTATCATGTCATGTTTGGAATGAATTGACATTTTGAAAATTACCTTATATGCAACATTAGATATAAGTTTTATGTATGTATAGTACAATCCTATTTCTAGGGAGGGAATTTTCTCACAAACTTGCTTGCCACATCAAATAAGTCTGGTGAAGAAAATAAATTCTTCTTTATTATCTACATGTGTTTCAACATGAAGACCATTCTTATGGATATCTTTATAGCTTAGCAAGGTACGAGTTGATTCCGGATACAATAATGCATCCTCAATCGTTAATTCCGTACCCATAGGGAGAATAATAGTGGCTCTTCCAGAACCGACTATTAGAGCATCATGACCAGCAATGGTCATAACATTTCCTTCTCTTTTCTTAAGAGTCTGGAAATATTTTATCTCTCTAAGAATAGTGTTTGTGGTTCCACTGTCTACAAGACATAATTCCTCCACATGATTGACATGAGAAGACATCTATAGTAAAATAAGAATGCAAAATCTCTTATTGAACATATAGAGTTACATACATAAACACAATGTATTACAATACCAAGATACAAGTATGATATTATAATACATATTTGTTCTCACAATACTACCATCTCTAACAAATTTGCACAACACAAAGAACATAGAGTTTGCACAACTTAAATTATTACAACACTTAACTTGCTTAACATAATAACTAAACAGATATCAACTACGGATCAAGATCTTCAATTGAAGTCTCCAAACATGTCGTTTGAGTTGAACTCCATGAGCATGTCATCCGTTCCAAGAAGTCCCTCATCTTTGTGAGCATCGTTGTTCTTTGGTTCCTCATGAGCCTTGTTTGAACAACCCACTTCCTTGGTAGCCTCAGAAGCAAGATTGAAATGAGTTTCATATCTTGTCTCTTCGTCTTTGCTAGGCTTTGCATCCTTTAAGGACTTTTGATAAAGTGCAACCAAATGCTTAGGAGTACGACAATCCTTTGCAAAATGGTTGAAAGTACCACATCGATGACATTTAGTGTCATTCTTGGATTTGGCATCGCCATTTTGCTTATTTTTAGCATTTGGCTTTTACTTTTTGTTGAACTTGCGCTTATCAGGCTTGTTCTCTGGATCATCAGAAGAAGATCCTTTGAACCTTTTATTATTATTATTCTTAACTTTATTCTGTACATTATGAACTTCAGGAAGATGTGTCGCACCAGTAGGATGCCTATGATGATTCTTCATAAGAAGTTCATCATGTTTCTCAGCCTGAGTCAATGTATGAATAAGTTGAGAATAAACAATATAATTACTAGCCCAATATTACTGCTGCAAGACTCGGTCAGCGGGAGCATGGTAGATAGAGTTTTCTCTATCTTATCAGCATCGGTTGGCTCTTTCTCACAGAATTTCAACTTTGAGCAAATTTTATGAACGACATGATTATAATCAGCAACGGACTTAAAGTCCTGTAAACGTAAGTGGTTCCACTCATGATTAGCCTCAGGCCATATAAGTACCTTTTGTTGATCATAACGCTCCTTAAGAGCAAGCCATAAAGTACGATGATTCTCTTCCAAGATGTACTCTTGTTTGAGATCCTTATGGATGTGAAACCTTAAAATCATTAAGGCCCCGAACTTCTTTTGCTCATCAAGCACAACCCCCTTAATGGATTCATTGATATATGCCAAAAATCCACGGGATGCAAAGTTAATTTTGATATCCGAAGCCCAAGTAGGATAATTGTGGCCATCTAAGGCGAGTTCATCCAACTCCTTAGTTAAGGCCATAACATACAAAGTAGGATCATTTGATTCATTAAATTTACTTAAGGTAAATTAAAATTCAAATGATAAAGCAATGTTGTAATAAATGCAAATTAATTTAAATGACATATCTCAATATGATAAATTGAATCCAAGGTATACAAATAAACATGTAAACCCAAATTATTACTCTCGTTAATTTATTATATATGGTTAGATAATCTCAAATGCCAAAAGACATAGAATAGATCTTAATAGTAGGCAAATAATTTCCTGCCTAAGCACGGTCTCAAGGCTGAATAATTCATTCTTGAATTAAACGCAGCCAATGCTTAAGTCTCTACTACACCATATATAACATAAATTGATGATTAAACAATGGTAATTACTTTAAAAGTAATAGCCCAAAATTAAAGAAAAATATTTGGAGAACAAAACATCATATAGGTAATGTAACACCTCAAGTGTTAAGTATAATTAAACTATTCTTAATTAAAATTAAAGCATTCATCACATAAAGCATTCATGTATAGCTTCATCATTTCATGTGTTAATCCTTGGCTTTGATCTTGGCTGTTTAATATGTTTAACTTTGAACCATCATGCTAAATGTAACCTAAAGATTAGTGCTTTAATCATGGTATGAAACTAAGTTTATTTCCTGAAATTTAATATGACTTAGCAATATTGAAATTAATGTTTCCATAGGCCTTAAATTGGGTTTGATCTTCTAGTTTGAAAAGTAAGCCAAATTTGATCTTGTTGTTTAAAGCTTTCTTGTGCGGTTTAAAATTCTGAACAACTTTGGTGTTTTCCTCAAAACTTGAAAAAGAGTTTAATTTGGTCAAATTTTAGTTTGAAGCAAATTTGGAAAAGAATAAAATTTAAAAAAATAAAAAGAAAAGCACTTACCTGGCTAAGTGGGCCGGCGCCCCACATTCGGCCCACCGGCCGAAGCCGGCCCGAGCCAGCACGCGCGCCCGTCTCCCGCCCGCGCCTCACGCGCAGCGCGCGTGCGCCGACCGCGCGCAGGCCGTGGCCGCCGCGTGGGCGCCATGGGCGCCGCTGCCCACCGCGTGGCCGCCATGCGCGTCGACGACGGCCGCGTGGCCGCCGAGCTCTGGCCGAGCCGCACCTACACCCGAAGCGGACGCGCACTTATCCTCCCTCCCTCCTTTCTGTCCCCCTCGCTCTCTCTCCCTCGCCTAACCCTAGCGCAGCAGCAGCAGCCGAGCGCCGCCGTCGCCTGCACCGCCGCTCGCCGCGCCGTTCCTGGCGACCAGCACCGCGCCGTCGCCCGTCGTGCGCACCGTAGTTTCGCCGCACCACCCCGCCTCCGCAACGCAGCAGTACCGCCCCGGAAAGGCTCCGCTCGGCGCCAATCACGCGTCGCGCGCCCTGCTCCGAGCGTCGCCGCGCCGTTCCGCACCATCGGTTCCCGCTCCGGCTGCACTCTTCGCTCTCCGAGCTTCGCCGAGCCCTTGCGAGGCTCGACCGTCGCTCCGCGCGCCGCGCCGCCGCCTCAGCCGCTCTGCCGCCGTGAACCGCCGCCGATGTGCCGCCATGGCTGGCAACGAGATCGCCCGAGCATGCGCCCACCTAGCCGAGGACACCGTCGGCTTCGTCTCGCCGAGGCGAAGCCGGTGATGCCCTCACCACCGCCGAAAACCTCGCCGACGACGAGCAGTGCCGCTCCGGTGTGTGCCTGTGTGTGTTTCCGGGTGCGCGTAGCAGATAGGGTTAATCTGAAAAGAAAAATGATTTTCTTTATTTCTTTGTGAATCTTGTAAAATGCATATCAATTCATAGAAAAAATGCTAAAAATGCCAAACTTATTTTGTTATGTTTCTTTTATCCAGATCTACAGTTTGGTGTATTTTGCATGATTTGTTGTATAAGTTTTCTGTGTAGGTTTAATTAATCTTGTTTAAGGCTGAAACTTGGGAAATGCATAGTTATTAATTTTATAACTCTGAAAATTGTGAAACTTGTCTTGTTAGGTTTCTGTAGCAGAGATCTATCTATGAAAAATATGAACTACCCTATGTTCTATTTAGCATATCTGTGAAGAGTTTAAAATGTGATAAATAACTAGGTTAATGAATTTTAATAGTTGTTTTATGCAATATAAATATTTGATACTTTTTCTGAGGTATCCTGGCATTTAGTAGTATTAAATAAAAATGTGTCCTGAACTGTTTGATGCTTTTCAAAGTACAACTTTATTTCAAGTGTTATCTTACCATGATAAGAAAGGCTATTAGTGCAACCTTGCTTGTTTAAGTTTTTAAGTGAATGAGCATTTATTAAGGGTTATATATATACGGCACCTCGCATATATATATCATTTCATCATATGCACTTATACATACTCGCATCGCATCATACAGGATCGTAGGACAAGAACCCGGAGAACGTGACTCAGGAGCAGGAGCAAGCCACTCAGGAAGTGCAGCTCGAGGATCCCGGTGAGGAGGACCAGCTGCAGGAGTGCCCGAATCACGTCACCAGCATCTTTGAGCAATGCAAGCCCCGGAGCATTCTCCCGGTTTGCAAAAGTCTAACATTTATTATTCGCACTTTATCGATGCATTAAGTATAGGAGTTGAGTGCAACCGTTGATGCATATTACCTTGTTATCCTATCTATACTTTTACCTTGTTACCCAAAGTTCGATCGTGGCAGTCATGCTTAGTTGGCTTAGTTCGGTAGAAGTCGAGTGATTCCATTGCCTGTGAGATATAGAATCTATCCTCATCACATGTTATGGTCTATCTTGGAATGATAGCCGGAATTGTTAATGGAACTAAGATCAGCGGGAAACTCCCTATACGTTGGAAGGGAGTGACTCGACTGTGTCAACTAAGGACTGTTCGTGTTGTCATCCCTCTGTTCATGTTGAACGCATGCCCTACACTTAACTGGAAGGATAACTCGTTCCGACCGTGAAGCCGGAACACTATTCGGGCCGGGTGTGGTCAGCGACGCATCGTACTGGTGCGAGGCGGGGTTCGGCACATGGCGCGATTTAAGACCTTCTCACGTGTTGGCTTTCGGGTGGGCCCTGGGTATCGTGGTCCTTGTTCATCCCGCGACTTTACCCGAATAGTGTCTTCGGTGACCTGTAGCTCACGTGGCTTGTGAGTATGATTTGTGCAGGGAATACCCCCTCGGCTGAGTAGGAATCCGATCCGAATCGCCATCGCTCCTGGTTAGAGAGCACTTGACTAGGGCAATGACAACAGTTACATGACTATGAAACTAATGATAGTGATCCGGTTTATGGAAAGACTGGAATGATGATGGATCTCTTGTATGCTTAATTTCAACATGTCTGACATAGACTAGTGGCTAATGTAGATGACAGGTAATATTATTAAAAGTGATGTTACTTATCCTTACTAAAACTTGAAAGGTTAGTTGCATGCTTTTCCGCAAAAGAGTCAGCTAAACCACCATAAGCCTTCATCCTCCTTGGAGTCTTTATTTTCGTTTATGGTGAGTAAGTCTCGCTGAGTACCTTCTTGTACTCAGGGCTTTATCCCATGTTGTTTTGCAGATGGTCAGCTCCTGCATGGTTATTGTGTGAACTGTCTCTACCCCGTTGGGGATGACTTCTAGACCATGGGCTTGGTCACTTCCAGACTCTTTTGTTGTTGCGGGATATGTCCCTAGTCTGGCACTTTATTAAGAATTACTTTGGAGATTATCATGTTAAAAGACTTCCGCTTCTCTTTCAATTTGAACAATGGTTTGTAATAAGTGTTGAGTCTTTGCACTCCAATACTAATTTGTTATGTTGAACTTTATATCGTGTGAATGGTGCTACTGAACTATCTCGATCTTGGTTGTATTGTGGAAATGTTTGAAATCCTTCGAGATTTCATGGACTACCGGGACTATATGGGCTCAAGTGCTATTAAGCGGCGGTTAATTCGGCTACTTTAGTACTTGATCTCTTATAATTCGGACGGTTCTGTTACAGGTAATCATCTAGTCCAATGGACATGATGTAGACCTTTAGTAATAGGTGAATAAATCACAACCATAGCACGGTTCTCTGGGCAAAATAATCCAAAAGGATTAAGTGCAGCCTTTACCTGGACTCTATTACCTAATGTTTTCCTTCTCAAAATAATATAGAGATATGCATAAATTAATTGTAATAAGTCATCAGTAATTAAATACTAATGAAAACGACGTTAAGATGGAGTATGTGATTAAACTCGCAATAACGAAACAAGTATGAAAATGTAAAAATAATTATAAGAACATACTCGCATTCTACATTAGAATTCGAAATTGCATAAGTACCATGTAAATAAACTCATTTGTATATTCACATGAACATAAGATGTCTAATCTCATAAAGATATAGACACTTAGTAAACAACAGCAATTAACAAAGTCTAAATACTTAGATTAAATACTAAAACTGCTGGAATCAGAAATTCGAAAATAAACTGATTAAAGATAAACATCATTTTGGCCCGTGAGAGCCCAACTAGCAGCAGTGGCAGCCGGCCTAGAGGGAAAGAGAAAAACCTCCACTTGGGCCCGCCAAAGAAGCCCATTGGCGCCCATATAAAAGAACAGCAGTTAGGGGTGGAAACCCTAACTGCCCCAGCCACTACCGGCGGCCGCCGCCGCCGTCCGGACCGCGCCTGGCCCGCGCGGATAAGCCGCTCGCCCGCTGCCCGGCTCGCCTCGCGCCTGGCCGCAGTGGCTTCGCGCAGGCCGCACGCCCACGTCAGGCCGCACGCGAGCCGCTGGTCCCGCCCGCGCTGCCGCGCGGCCGTTGGACGCGTGCCCGCAGCCGCTGCTGCTCGCCCGCGCCTGGACGCCGTGCCCGCACGCCGCTCCGCTGCTGCAGGACGTGGCCGTACCGGCCACTTGACGAAGGTCGCCGTAGAAGCCCACCGAGCGCCGCCTCATCGTCCCCGTCTTGCTCTACATCCCGGTGTAGAGCGGGGAGGATCCCGCACGCCGGCCACAAGAGGCCGGTGGCTTCTCCTCCCCCTACGGGGAAGACTCAGGTAGAAGGAGGGGCGCGCCCCTCCGACGAGGAGGAAGCGCCACCGCCGCCGTTCACACGTGGGTCGTGGTTGCGACGCACCGACGGGCGTTGAGGAGAGAATCCGTCGTCGAAGAGGACTCTGATGCGCCGCAGATGTTACAGTAGCGAGTCGAAGGCATCTTCTACCTTGATCGATGCAGCGACGATCCAAGACTTGATTGATGCAGCGACGATCCAAGACTTCGCTCCAACTTGATTGATGCAGCGATGATCCAAGACTTCACCTTTCCGACTCAGCGATCCAAGTCTTTGGCCTTCTCGCTCAACAGTAGAACGCTGATAACGTGTTGTAATCTAGTGTTGAAGAACAGTAGAAAGTAGAAGGTAGGAGAGACAAATGTAAAGTGTAGCAGTAACTCTTTATTGATGAACAAGGGTACATATATATACAAGCCCACAATGGGCAGTTGCTGCTCTCCTAGAGAAGCAACCGGAAGGGGCAGTTGCTTCCTTCCTTTAGTTGATTATTAGGAATATAAGAATATTCTTAACAAACCCTTCACACCTTGTGCATTGAGTGCACACTTGATGGGCCAAGCCATAGAGCAGTGGATAGAGCCCAGCCCAGTGTTTGAATTGGACAGAAAAGGAAACCGGGCCTAGAATGAGTCCGACTCCAAAACGGCAGAAATTTCTTTGGATTCGAGTCGGTTCACCACTTCACCGACTTTCATTCATACTAGAAAAAATGCGCGGCAAGGCCATCCTTAGTTTTTTCTATGTAGTTAGGTAGATGATTATGAATAATGTTAACTGATTTTCTTTATACAATACATTAGTGATATTTGTTTGTGTTAATTGGAAATTATCATTTACCCATGGTTGTATATGTCAATCGCAAATTTATCATTTTGTTATTTATATATTTTGAATGATGAATTGTATCATTTTTATTCTTTAGTTTTTTTTGGTATTGAGATACATTCATTATGTTTTTTTTTTGCTATGTTTATTGTGGGTAAAGAATGATAGTAACTATTGTTTATAAACTCCATTTGTTTATAACCTTACAACAAGCTTTTTACAATAAAATTTATTTGTGATCGTAATAGTTTTGTTATTTTTTAGGAGGCATGTTGTTGTACTTGGTAAATATTTTGGACACTCCCTTATTTTGAAGATATTATTTAATTAAGATTTTAATTTTGTTATTGAAATGAAACTATCACATTTTTTTGGCTATTTTTATTTTTGTTGAGAAAGAAGGGGACATAAGAGCATAAGTAGCCAAAAGCTTAATGTAATTGTGAAATAAGGAGAATTTGACTTCAAATTATAAAATTTAGCAGTACATAGAATGATGATATTTTCTCATTAGTAGTTCTTCTATTTTTCTATCTTTATTTGATTTTATATTTACCGCTAAAAACATAGGAAGAAATGTACAATAAAACTTTCTACTAAAATATGTTCTATTATGGATACATTGTATAAATCTATTCATGAGGATTCCAAAACAAATTTATTTTATATTTTATAATTTGCTAATTTTAAAGTTACAACAAACTTATTCATAAAATAAAAAGATTAATATATAAGAAAAATAGCGTTGGACCGAATTCAGCGCACTAACGCCCAGGAGCGGAAGGCAGATCTGTCTATAAAAGGCTTGGATTGCGGGTTGGTTTAGATAAAGTTGGAGGGCTTTTCTAATAAAACATGCTGAGAGAAGAGGTCGGACTACAAGTTAATTTCCCTAAAGTTGAAGGACTTTTCTGAAAAATAACATGCACTCGCTCGATCCGTGCCGTCCGTGCGCCCGATCGGACGGCCGGGAAAAGCGGGCGACGTGGACTCCTCTCTAGCCGGAGGTTCCCATGCAAATTCGTGTTTAGAAGAAGATAGGGATGTTATATACTCTTTCGGTTCCGTAGAAGAAAAATTAGAAAGAAAAACAATAGGTATCGAGATTCGAGAGCGCAGGAGAAATTCCAATATTTAACTGGTTTCACCCGCCACCTAATTAAAATGTCACTCGAACTATAACCCTATAACCCTGACCACGTGAACTCTTTCAATACGACGGATTTCTCTCTTTTTTTTCTCTCTACTTTCTTATTTCCAATATATGCTTTTCACTGCTGATGGCGCAGCGAAATACGATATTGCCCGATTGGTTGGAAAGAAGGAAATGCTTCACCTCTTAAGCCGTTCGATTGACCGCCCCGACGCCGTCCTGACCGACTTCTTCCACTGGTCCGCTGACGCCACCCGTTGATCGGCGGGCCGGGCCTGCAGCAACACTGATCGTTTCCGTCAAAATTCCAAGACTAAAGATTCTTCGTCAAATCGAATATTTAGACGCATATATGAAGCATTAAATATAGGTAAACAAAACTAATTACATAGTTTGTCTGTAATTTGTGATACTCTATAATTGGACAAAAATTACCAAATACAAATCAAATGCCATAGTTCAAAATTTTATAAAAAAAATCGAATCTAAACAAGGCCCTACTAAAAGCCAAGCACATGAAGAGGTAGGCACATATACAATCTGGCATGTTAGCAGAGATGAATTCCTTGCAATATAACCTGGTCAGTTTCGGGGTCTGCAGTGCCCAATAACCAATTCTACCTATAAATGCCACGTGGGAGTGGGAGCATGGTTGCATTGTTGGTCAGCACTACCAGGCAAGGAAAGGCCACAACATAAACAGATCGTGCAACGATCCGCTGCCTCTCTCTCTCTCACGCACGCACGCACGCACGCACGCACGCACGCACACACACACACACACATACATACACTTGCATTATCGTCCAATGCAACCGAGTTGAAACAGAAACTAGTTAAATTGCTACCTACTCCTCGGATACTCACTCAGTCACTCCTTGTTCCGTGCAGCCCGGTCTTTCTTGTGTCCACCTAGGATACGAGAAATCTGCAGACCTCTACTGAAGGCCTGGTTGAACAGCATCCTTGTCTGGAACTCCGAAACAAATGGGAACCAAGCGAGGAATGCGATCGGGGTGAACAACAGCAAGCCCATGATGATCTCATAGCCTCGGGCAAGCGCCTTGACCGATCCCCATAGCCCCATATGTGAAATAGCTGGCCTCATAGTTCGTGCTATCTGAAACCAACAAACACGTGAGGAAGGGTCACAACACAACCGTCAGGCAAACAAAGCAACCATGCACCATGCAGCAGCAGCAACTACTTACCAGAAGCAAACCCCATCCAGTTGGCATGAACGCAAGGATGCAAACAAAGATGTCCTGAACTGTCATGTGTGGGATTGCTATCAAGATTATTATGATAGAGATAAACGTTATGAATATCAGCCCCTTGATCAACCGGAACACAAGCTGGAACTCTGCACTGAATCTCCTCCTGCCAACGGATACAGTCTGCAAAGGACAGAGCATAGCCAACAGTCAGCACCATTTCACATTAAAGATATAGACCTGTTCGATCAAGTAATAGCCTAAACAATCCATTCTAATTTCTAAGCTGGTAAAAATATATAGTAAAAGTGCCTCTAGGACCCTCTAAACACCAAACCCATTGCAGTATCCTTGCACAAATCTCTATTACCTTTCGAGCATTAAAGTCGCAGGTGCATTTCACTTGTGCATGCAAGTGGTTATCCATGTATGTATTTTACATGTACAGCTCTAGCCAGTGTCACTCACGAGTAGGCATCAAAAATTCAAAATTAAACAGACTGGAGTGATAAGAGCACAGGTGGCAGGTTACCTTCATCACGAGCAAAATGACAAAGATTATGACCCATGAGATGCAATAAACCTGGAAAGACCATCAATAAATGTTTGAGTACATCCTGTACAGCATTTGCTGATATGCATAAATCAGATTATCTCACAATACTAAATGGGATGTGTATTTACCAGAACGCTCTTTGTGTGAGTGGTGATGTTCAAATGATAAACAAGACCATACTGGTAGATAAAGAAGCGCAATGCAAGCACTATTTCAAGAACAGTGCCACGCTTTCCAGAATGCCTAAGAGGCTCCTGCTCTTTTTCCCACCATGACTCCCAACTTTTCTCTGGCGGCACCCCAATACCTCCACGGTTACTGATCCACTTATTCCAGTCAGTCCAGTCATCCACAATTTTCTGCCACTCGAACCCAGAAGGATTAAACAGGAATGGGGCAAAGAGCCAGGTGACAACCATAAACCACATGGAAAATGTGATGAAAATGTACGCGATAGCTCCTCGGTATGACTGCCCAAATATTTCATACACAATAAGCAAAATCATCAGTTCGATGCCCTTGACAAAATGACTTCGTGAATACAATCGATAATTCTCAGCAAATTTGGCATGGAACACCACAAATCCACGCCCTGTAGCTCTATATTCAGCTCCTCCATGTAGCAGTGTGGTTCCGTAGTAGTGAGTTTTGGTCCCAACAGAGAAAGTGAAGAACACTGATGCTAACTGCAGCTGCATAAGTACAAAGTCACTCAATGCAGTTCTGAATCCTCTCTCTAGACCAATTTCCATCATCATAGGCAGCGCCATCAAGAACCCAAGCTGCACAAAAGACTGTGAAGCTAAAGCGACCTGGAGTGGCTCATTGTGTATAAACCTCTTTCCAGTGGCTAGTGCTTCATCAAGACCACTGAGGACAAGATACAGGCGCCCATAGAGGAATACATACACAGTCCAAACAGTTATCTGAGAAGGGCATAAAAAGTTAACAAGGATCAGAATATATCAATGGTTCTGAAAGTTGAAAGTCAAAGCAGAAGTTTATACCATTGTGCTGAAGTAAAAACCAATAGTGGTATAGTAGCAGGACAACATTCTGAAAAAGTCAAAACGATGTCCAAGTCGGTAGACGTCACGGCTAAGTGTCTGTTCACCATTACCATTTGCTATTTTTGCTTCAAATAGTGATATCTGATTGAGACCAACATCTCTGCCCTTGCCAACTTGCATGTATTCATGATGTGTAACATTCCCTTCACGCAATGTTGAATTAAATCCTGTCATCAAGTAGCAAATATATTAGTAAAATAGTTTCCATTGAGATTAAGCAATAATGGGAGGTGGGGGGAACAATGACAAACCAGCAAATATGTCTTCACTAAGATTGATAATCTTAGAAGCTTTGCTTACTCCTCCCCTTGTGAGGTGGAAAAGTCGATCGAAGATATCAGGATGCCCATAATGAAATCGAATCTTTACGAAGATGATTGTGGGGGACAAACATAAAAAAAAACAATTAATTAATGCGTTATAGCACTCGCAAAGGGAAAAAAAACAAGCTAAGCATGCCAACTTGACTGAATACATATAGTAAGCATTAGGATGGAAATTCCAATAACTGTTAGTTCATTACAAAATTGGAAATAAAAAAAAACTTCATAAAAACTCCAATACATTAATTATCACGAAAAGCTTGCTGAAAACAAGTGAAGTAAACACGCAAAACATGAAATACTATGGATAATGATGTGATATAGAAATGTCCATAATAAGATGAATCACCTCAAAGGATTGGCAAGTACGCGTTGTCCAATGGTCACAAAACTTGTTTCTTGGTTTGACATGAACCATGCAAGAGAAGAAACACTGTAGAAGAATTAAGAGATTATACATTGATTATCCAACTAAATGGCACAGACAAACTCAGAAATTAAATATAGCTTTAGGTGTACCTGCCAGTGAAGATATGTTCTCTTACACCAAGTATTGATGGATATCTAACACCATCATGTTTCTTCAGAAACTCTTGCAACAAATTCCTCATTTTCAAAGTCTCCTCCATATAATGTTCCTATTAAAATGGTATAGTAAAACACTGTCACAGAATCTAAACTCTGAAGGAACCAATTGATGCATACCTGATTCATGTCGATGGTTTGGAGACCTTCACCTCGTGTGAAAATTATGGCATGATTCTGGTTTTCTGGTTTTCCTTCACCTAGGATTGCATTCCCTGGAAGCTTTATCCTATATATATCCTATGCAGCAAAAGATGAAAAGATGATAGGTAAATATGTTTATCCTCATTTGGCACCAAGAGATCTGGACATACATTCATTCTAATAGGTACTATTTGAGTATTCCAGGTTTCTTGTACAGTTCTAGTGAAATATCATGTGCACTAGGTCATATATTGTTCCCTTTACACCATCTTCTCAGCATAACTCAAAAGTGCAAAACAAATCCAGGGTGTGTGTGTGTGTGAGTTGGGTCTCTTAGACACGTGTAACATTTTTCTGCCTTAATGAAACGACGCACAGTTCTCCTGCTGTTTGAGAAAACAATCTAGAATATATAGTGCATGCATAGCCACGAAATTTGGCTCTAGGTTATGAAGTAAAACTCCACCTATGTTGGGCCGTTGGGGTGCCTAGGGTGTCTCAACATTGCAGGTCCCAAGCCCTGGTAAAGGAGGGTTGTGTCAGGCTTAGCAGGCCAACATCAAACTTAGCTACTCTAATGGAGATGAAACCCACAAATTACCTACCCCAACTTGCTTGGGACTGAAAAGCTCTATTGTTGTCGTTGCTTGGATTAAATTTTGGGAAAAGTAATATCCACAACAACAAAAACAACGAAGGTGAAAATGCCTCTAGCTGAGTTGGTTAGGTGGCTTCAGTAGCACTCCTCAAGTCCTGGGTTAGACTCCCCGTGGGAGCAAATTTAAAAACAAAAACAGAATATAGTGATGTTGTTAGGGGATCTAAAGCCTGTTCATGGTTCAGGCAGAGAGCAGGTAGAGCACAAGGCTCTTAAACTTGTGGTTATGGGTCCAAGCCCCCATAATGGGTGTATTACAAATCCACAAACTCTTAAACTTGTGGTTGTGGGTCCAAGCCACATAATGGGTGTATTACAGATCCACATACTACAAAAAAAAACTATCATGCTTAATATGCTACAGACAAAAAGAAACAATCCAGTACATAGAGGTGCAGAAGTAAAACTACAGTAGGAACAAAACAATATAATTTGATCAATCTAACACGACTAACACTAAAACAAAAAACATTTCGCAGTACCTGATCAAGTTTCTGGCCAGGATCATCAGGCTTCGTTACTGCTGCCTTCACCAACGCGGAGTAGTAAACCTTCTCTATTTTCTTATTTCTGTCTTTGCTAGGCTCTTCAACTTCATCGATATAGGCAACCCTAAGTGACGGGTAACTACCAAAGAGAAATTTTCCTTTCAATCACTGAGAACTCAGGGCTTCAATACAAGTAACATAAAACAATGTATTGCAATGGTCAAAGCAAATAAAACTAAGAAGAAAAAAAAGAACCTAATTCGATCTTGTACAAGTAACATAAAACAATGTGTTGCAATGGTCAGAAAATAAAGCTAAGAATAAAAAAAAACTAAAATCGACTTTTAGGACCCTAACATTCTTGCCATAAACAACACCGCCATGTCAAGGGATAGCTAAATTCAACTCTGCCAGTATGCTTCCTAATTGCTCCAAATCTCCTGCGCAGTTCGAAAAAGAAATGCTCCGAATGAGATTGTCTTGGTTGAACTTGCTATTGGCTTGCTCCCTTTGGTTATGGTGTCCGTGTCCACCACAGTTAAGTAGGAATCCTACTCCTAGTAGGGTTAGTATAGACATCCTTGAGTACAGATCTTATTCAAATGAGAATAGACTATGAATCACCTTTTCCAACATATGCAAACATGAAATACAGGCCAAAAAAATGTTCGTAGTACTTGCAGTAGAGTATATTTGATAGTTAGGATATTCTAATCTAATACTGCCCTGCCATATGTATCCGGGGAGGCATCTTGCCACCCAAGTCTTTGTACTCTATATATACCGCCAAAGAGGCTCAATGCAATATAAGCCATGCATTATAAGCAATTCTTCCCGCTTTCACTTGTATCCTGGTAGGCCGGGACAATATTATGAAAACACAATTTTGCTCTTTTTTACTACAGATCATAATCTGTTCCCCTATGGGTACTCAGTAAAAAGAACATTGTGCAGTTGTGATGGAAGCATGAGATACCATTAAGATCAGGCAGACTATTTGATTTTAAATTAAGACTTACGTGGTCATCAATCTCAGAATATCCTGTGCATGTGGATCACCAGAACGTTTCTGGATACCATATTGTTGGCATGATACAACATATGTGAATTTCATGTCAGCTATAGCTTTGCATTGAGTCAATAGTTGTGATTCATCAGATTCAGATAACAGGTCAGCTGCTCTAAAACCTTCCATAAGATCTGAGGAAAGCAAGTCAGCTAATGAATTAGTCATGCAGTGTTCAGAGTATCAAAATAGGATCAGCTGTCAAGTATTCAGAAAATTTACCATCATTCTGGCCATATCAAGGAAAGCCTGAAGGACTAAAGCTTGTCTGTAGTACATCATCCCTCTTACTGTAAGAAAACATAACTAGTAAGATCCAGCAAGTGCATTGTGGGATTGGCCAAGGGCCTTGTATCAAAAGGTTTAAGGTTTTGTGGCTTGCCTTTGCTAAGGAAACTTCTAGTGTGTGTTTTGTGGGCTAAGGATAGCTCATATTGTCTGATCCCTAGGTGATCAGAAATATGAGTGTTTGGCAGGTGGTTGTATGCTGTTGCTTACGAACTTGAACTATGATTGTAATTTCATTGCCTAGGTAATCATGAAATTCGGGTTTACCATTGTGGGAAAAAAGCTATTAAATCAATAAAATTATGGAGCATGTACTATATACAAGTTTCATTGAGAGAAGAAAACATAATAGCAGCTATGACAGAAGCCAAAGAGGATACCAGTTCTTGTCAAAGTCTGTCCCCGGTATGATGCCCAAAGGCGAAGCTGCTCTTCAGATTGATCAGTCTCGTGGAGTTGATCTTCAATATCACAATGCACCCTTTCAAGAAAATTTGTCCATTCATCTGCAAGGATATTGGATAGAAAACCATTGCTTTGATTACCAAAAGAATTTATGGAAATATCAAGGTGTGTTTAGCCACAAATCAAGATTTCACCAAAGAACCTGGGTAGATTTTTTGCAAATAGAAAAGGATAGAAACTCCATCCTCATTCTGTTCTGCTAGTGCGTCTGAAGAGAAAAGAACGTCTTCTTTATAATAAGGAGTCAAGACACTGCAGTAGTCACCCAGTGAAGAGGAACCAAAACAAAGGTTAATTAGAACATGAATTGTAACTCTAGTTAAGAGCATCTCCAAGAGACTCTCTATATTCTTCCTAACTACTAGGAATAGAGATTTTGTTGAAAAAAACACACTCCAACAGATTTTCTAAATGGTTATGCAAATATAGCTATCTTCTATTCCGGGTTTTTCACTAGCCAAATATAAAAGACGAGAATGAATCTTTAGACTGCGGATGAGATATAGAAAAGTTGTTGGAGAGTATAAAGATATACGAAACAACTTTTTACTCAAACAACTTTAACTCCGTCTAGGTTGGAGTGCCTTTGGTGTTCCAGCATAGCAGGTCCCAAGCCCTGGTAAACGAGGAGGGTGTGATAGGCTTGGTGAGCCAACATCAAAACTTAGCCACTTTCATGGAAATGAGACCCAAAAGATTCCCGTTGGGGCGTAACCCTCTTAGCGACGCGCCATGCCGGAACCCGGGTATGGTGTTAAATGAGCAAGGGCCGGGTCGTCACCCCCGTGGCGCGCCGTGTCTTGATTTGGGCACGGTGTCAAGTGAGCAAGGATCGGGTCGTCGCATCCTTAGTGGCGCGCCACATCGGCGCCCGGATGTGGTGCAAAATGAGCAAGGGTCTTCACACCTCCCTCGGCGGGTGCGAAGGGTAAGGAAGCTAGTCGAACTAACCAAGATCCGTTTAGGTAGCTGGAATGTTGGGTCCCTCACGGGTAGGTTAAGAGAGCTAGTTGACACTATGGTTAGGAGGCGTGTAAATATCTTGTGCGTTCAAGAGACCAAATGGAAGGGTCAAAAGGCGAAGGAGGTAGACAATACAGGCTTCAAGCTATGGTACACAGGGACAACTTCGAGTAGAAATGGAGTCGGAGTTTTGATCGATAAGATCCTCCAAGGTGGTGTGGTGGAGGTGAAAAGGCAAGGAGATAGGATTATCTTAGTTAAACTTGTCATTAGTGATTTAGTCTTAAACGTTATTAGTGCGTATGCTCCCCAAGTAGGCCTTGATGAGTGTGCTAAGAGGCAATTTTGGGAGGATTTGGATGGCATAGTCAGGGTTGTACCAAGTAGCGAGAAGCTCTTCATTGGAGGGGACCTTAATGGCCATGTAGGAGCATCTAGTACAGGTTACGAGGCAGCACATGGAGGTTTTGGTTTCGGAAGAAGGAACCAGGAGGGAGAGGATATCCTAGACTTTGCTACAGCTTTTGATATGATAGTAGCAAACACTTTCTTCCAAAAGCGAGAGTCCCACTTAGTGACCTTTAGTAGTGGCTTGTCCTGCAGTCAGATTGACTTTGTCCTTGCAAAAAGGGGAGATAAACGTGCTTGCGTGGATTGTAAGGTGATACCTGGGGAATGCGTGGTGTCTCAGCACAAGCTAGTGGTGGCTGACTTCCGCTTTCTGATGCAAACTTGTGGGGCTAAACAAGCCAAGATTGCAAGGACAAAGTGGTGGAATTTAGAAGGAGAGATATCAAAGGTCTTCAAGGCAAGAGTTATTGAAGAGGGCCCGTGGAAGGACGAAGGTGACGCCAACAATATGTGGGAGAAGATGGCGACATACGTTCGAAAGGTTGCTGCAGAGGTGCTAGGTGTGACCAAAGGAAGTGGATGCGCTATGAAAGACAATTGGTGGTGGAATGAGGATGTTCAAAAGGCAATTAAGGAGAAGAAGGAAGGCTATAAGAGCTTGTTCCAGGACCGGAGTGCAGATAACATAGAGAAGTATAAGGTGGCAAAGAAGGCTGCAAAACGGGCAGTGGCGGAGGCAAAGGGACGTGCTTATGAAGATTTGTACAAGCGTCTTGATACGAAGGAAGGAGAAAAGGACATCTATAGGATGGCTAGGACTCGTGATAGGAAGACGAGGGACTTTACTCAAGTCAAGTGCATTAAGGATGAGACGGAGCAACTCTTGGTGAAAGAGGATGAGATCAGACAAAGATGGCAAGAGTATTTTGACAAATTGTTCAATGGGGAGAACGAGAACTCCCCTGTTCAGTTGGACGACTCGTTTGATGACAACAACAGGCGCTTTGAGCGGAGGATTCAAGAATCGGAGGTTAGAGAAGCGTTGAAAAGGATGAAAGGGAGCAAAGCGATGGGCCCGGATGGTATCCCAACCAAGGTGTGGAGATGTCTTGGGGATATAGCTATAGTATGGCTAACCAAGATGTTCAATAATATCTTCCGATCGAACAAGATGCCTGAGGAGTGGAGAAGAAGCACTTTGGTACCAATCTACAAGAACAAGGGTGACATCCAGAGTTGTAATAACTATCGTGGGATTAAGTTGATGAGCCACACTATGAAGCTATGGGAGAGAGTCATCGAGCACCGCCTGCGAAGAAGGACACGAGTATCTACCAACCAATTTGGCTTCATGCCTGGAAGGTCAACCACAGAAGCAATCTTCTTGTTAAGACAAGTTATGGAGCGATTTAGAGAGCAGAAGAAGGACCTACATATGGTTTTCATTGACATGGAGAAAGCTTATGACAAGATACCAAGAAATGTTATGTGGTGGGCTTTGGATAGACATAAAGTCCCAACAAAGTACGTGACCCTCATCAAGGACATGTACAACAATGTTGTGACTAGCATTCGAACCAATGATGGTAATACTGATTACTTCCCGATTAGAATTGGGCTTCATCAAGGGTCAGCCTTGAGCCCGTATCTCTTTGCCTTGGTAATGGACGAGATTACAAGGGACATTCAAGGGGACATCCCTTGGTGCATGCTCTTCGCCGATGATGTAGTGTTAGTTGATGAAAGCTTGGCGGGAGTAAATAGGAAACTTGAGCTGTGGCGCAGACCCTTGAGTCTAAAGGTTTTAGACTAAGTCGGACTAAAACCGAGTATATGAAATGCGACTTTGGCACAACGGCTCAGGACGAGGGAGATGTGAGTTTGGAAGGTCAAGTCGTGCCTAAAAAGGACACCTTCCGATATCTGGGATCGATGCTACAAAGGGATGGAGATATTGATGCAGACGTTAGCCATAGAATCAAAGCAAGGTGGATCAAGTGGCGTCAAGCTTCTGGCATTCTATGTGACAAGAGGGTACCCCAAAAGCTAAAAGGCAAGTTCTATATGACAGCAATTAGACCTGCAATGTTGTATGGAGCCGAATGTTGGCCCACAAAGGCTCGACATGTTCAACAAATGAGTGTTGCAGAAATGTGCATGTTGCGTTGGATCTGTGGTCACACAAGAATGGACCGAGTGCGGAATGATGATATACGTGATCGCCTAGGGGTGGCACCAATTGAAGAAAAGCTTGTCCAACATCGGTTGAGATGGTTTGGCCATGTCCAGAGGAGACCGCCAGATGCACCAGTGCGCTGTGGGTGTGGAGTCCCAAGCCAAGCTAATAATATAAGGAGAGGCAGAGGAAGGCCGAAGTTGACATGGGCGGAGGCGGTGAATAGGGATTTAAAAGCTTGGGATATATCTAGAGATCTATGTTTGGATAGGATTGCCTGGAAAGCAGCTATTGAAGTGCCAGAACCATGACTTGGGTATCTTGTTGGGTTTCAACTCTAGCCTACCCCAACTTGCTTGGGACTACAGGCTTTGTTGATGTTATTGTTGATGTTGACTCTCTAAATGATGATTTAGAAAGTATATTTTACAAAGACTCTTAGAGATGCTCTAAAAGAAGTTCGGAAAAGGATTTAATATGATTTGAGCAGATGAATAGAATTGCTAGTGGATATGTTCATAGATAATTTCAGCCTGTGGCCCATAAAGCTTTGGGTTGTACTATGACACAATAAATCACTTGTAGTCAATAACTTCATGGACTAAAGATGTATAGTTACAGTATAGATTTTAGTGGGTAGAACTTACGAGAAGGACAACATTTGCCGCACTTTTGGAGCACTTGGCATTGACATAAAAAGAGAATTAGCAAAGAAAGATATCCTTCTTCTAGCATCAAGGTTTGTAGGGACATCCATAGCTGATTCCTTCACCGTGAGCAGAAGATGAAGCCTTTTTATCTAAAACAAACAAATAAGCATGATTACAAAATAAGTTAGTTTTATTTAAACATTAAATGTTTTTAATACTAGGAAATAATAAACAAATCCAGACAAGAAACATAACCTTTTCATTCCATGCTTGTGTTTTATTTACAGGAAAATCAATAGCTTTTGTGAACAACTGATCTTGTTGATCAAGTGGTGTCATTCCTTCGGATCTTCTATTATTTGCACCATGTACTGATTCCAGTAGTCTGCCCAATAGATAATGATAATAATAGATATATCAAAAAAAACAATAAACCAACCACCAGTAACCTAGCTGTGGTCACCAAAGATATTGATGAAAAACTGTGTGGGGCCATGTAAGTAATGGCAAGCTATCCATTATGAACAAAAATATTGTTTTGTCTATCACGAACAACATGATGTCTTTATCAAGAACACTGATGTCTTTGTGTAAAAAATAGGCATGTTCAGTTAGCAACTAAATTTGGCATGCCAAACCTCAGGCGGACACAGCTTTTAGGTAGTTTTGGTCCCTCCCACAACTTTTTAGGTAGTGTTTGGTCCCTCCCACAACTTAATCTCTTAACTTATTAGCTTTCTAGTCCACATGTCATAGACTCATGTTTCTTGCCTAACTTTGTTTAAGGTTAGGTGGCTATTTTCCTTGCCTTCTAAACCCATTTCTATACTCTTCTTAATATAAATATAATGATACACAGCTCTCCTGCATGTTCGAACAAAAAAAAAAGTGTGACAAGACTAGTGTTAGCCACCTTAGGAAAACATGTGTGGCAACATTAGTTGCCAACCAAACATGCATGAATTGCCCCATTATGAACTCCATGTTATTGGAGTCGCTAGGGAAGTTTTGAAGGGCTATACCCACCAACCAAGAAAAAAGAAAAAAACACTCATTATGCTGAATAACTTATTTAATAGCCATTTTGTAACCAAATAATATAATATCAGATATTCCCCACTACTGGGTAAATTGTGCATGAAAAACAAGCTCCCTGTTAGTTAAAAAGAGAACATGGATATAGAAACATGGTTAAAGGCTACTCTACAAGTTTGGTTACTAGGTTACTAGTGCACAGTAGAATGGTTACTAGGTTCTGTACCCGCTAAGCTGGTCATCCATTATGTCCCTTGTAACCACTTCAACCATGTCCTGAAACAATATGATGACCTGGCCCTTTTCTTCTTTGTTATTCTTTTGCTGCATTTAAGAAATGAGAATTAATAGTTTCCACACTGAACATCATCAAATCAATGATAGCTAATTTTATACCAGTAAGTCAAGCAGCTCAATAAACTTCTTGCTCAGGGTAGGAAGGTTACTCATGTTCAGCTCCTTTATCAAAGTGTCTTCTCTTATATGCACATCCACCGCATCAAAAATCTTTTGTATGAAACTGAAAATATCCCATAAATATACCAAACAGGATCAGAATAAAATCTAAGCTTTAAGGTCTTATATGCACATCCACCGCATCGAAAATCTTTTGTATGAAACTGAAAATATCTCATAATATATCAACTGGGACCAGAATAAAATCTAAGCTTTAAGGGTGTAGTAACATGAAAGCATGAGAATGTCAAACATACTCTCTTTCTCGTGAGCCAGTCACTAGTGCATATATGATATTTTTGAAGAAGCGTAGCATTCCTTGATAGCATAAGTAAAATATGGATCCGATTTTATCCTCTTCTTTAGATCACGATCTTTTCCTCCACTATCTGCGGCCATATCCAATGCTATTGGAATCTGAAATACAGTAGATGAAGGAAATTGAAACAAAAGCACTTCACCAAAATAGATAGCACAAAAATAGGCAAGAAACAAATTACAAGAATATATACCTTGCTGGCAAGCAGGAATGGTGGCCATTGGATTATATCCATATCACGGTCTTTGCAATATGGAACAAGTAATAAGTCCTTCTCTCTGATGTTTTTTTAAAATATAATAAACAACAGTTTGGCAAGAAGGCAAATAAGGAAGTATATATATGCATGGGTAAACCGGTAAAGATAGGATGTTGCACCTGTTGTCTATCAAGTCTTCCTCGCGAAAACTTGTGATAATTAAATTCCATATCTGAGCAAATCTTGCAGCTATTTTTTCTTGTTCTTTGGTGTCCTCAGGTGTCTAAAGTAATTCAAATGTACCAGGTGATGAAACAAACAAAATGTGTAACAAATACTTTCCATGGCAAGAGATGACATTAGATGTGTTGTCAAGTAAAAGTTAAAAAAGAATCCACACCTTAGAAGGTTTGGAGAAAGCAGCCCGGAATGCACTCCTCTTTGTGTCAGATGGAATCAAACATTGATTGATGGCCTTAGGCAGAGACTCAAACCGAGATCTCAACATTCCCAATGTCCTTATCTGATCTCATGAAACCAGCAAAAACGCATAGGCTAAGTTACTTGCATCAAATAATGAACACAGAACCATAAAAAAAGTACAATACAACCCAAAAGCTCCATATGCATGAAACAAGCTAGGTGTTCATACATATGCACACACACAAAAAAGGTGTGCTAAAAAATTTGAGCTTCCATCAATCCAAACAGAGAAATGCATCAGAAAAAAAATAAAATGTTTAAAAAAGTGACACTTATATTTTAAAATCATATGCAGTACCACCAATCTAAAAAAACTAATGCAAATAGCCACACACAAAAAAGATGAATTTGAGAACATTACTCAACTAATATATCATGGACCAATATTTTGATCCCAAACCTGATGTACACTGAGGCGGAGGGAAAAAAGAAAAAAAAACAAATTCTATGATGAATTTAGTAGGGTACTTGACTGCCATTTAAAATGTTTTTTTCAGAGTTTTTCATGACCATGTGCATCATATGTTGAGGACTGGTAGAGTACTGAGTCAGATATGTTCCCATTTCAAGACCAAAAACTTACACAATGTGTTATCCGTAACTTCTCAAACATGTTTGATTTGGTGTCCTAAAACTCAAGATGGGAATGGGTCGGGTCGACCCATTGGGTATTCGACCCAACCCACAAAAATAGGGTCAATGGGTCATAGGGGCCGGCTCTAAATTTTAAAATGGGTCAATAGGGCTGGACCTCATTGACCCAATGGGCACCATGGGTCGACCCATTTGTTATAATTAATATAATATTTTATTTTTATTTTTTTGTAGTCTTTATTTTTTAAAAATAAATATGACTGCCGTTTATTTATCTCCGCTAGAGCGTTTTCGTTTTTTCCATTAGTCTCCATCGTACTAGCTGGGGCACACGGTTTTCTCGGTAGTGCAGGTGGCCGATGTCTTGTTTCATCTGCGGACTCATTACTATGTTGCTCCTGCACGTTAGCTTCGTGTACTTATAAGACGTTTTCTCCATTTGTCCATCTACTGTTCTGTACACAAGCTCCTAGTGCTAGCACGGTAATGACGTTTGGACGTGGTTAGGGGCCAATTCATCGTTAAATCAACCAACGACGGCACAATGAAACAAGGCTCCGTATTTATTGTCAATCGGGACTCTTTGCTCGTGATATTGGTCATTGTGCCGGAGCCAAATACGATGGAGACTAATAAACAGAGAGAGTATCTTTTTAAATATGTTAATATTATTCATGATTTATGATTGTGAAAAAAAATATTTGAGTCGACTCATACTACCCAATGGGCCATCAAGGCCACACCACCTAGGGAAAATGGGTCGACCCATGGCCCCTAAAATTGGCCTTGGGGCCATGAGGCCGGGTCCATGGCTAGGGCCGGGTCGGCCCATTCCCATCTTGACCTAAAACAGGTGTACTGCTACATGCACAGTCAGAAGTTGCCATATGACCATTACCGCACATGCATGGAGTAGTAATATGAAAAGAAAATATTTATTTGTTGCTGAAGATTACATATGAGAATAACTAACAAAATAACATCACACAATGACATGAACAAAACCCAGCCCAGTCTAATTAATAATGAAGTAAGTTATTGGTCAGCTTTACTAACCTCACCAAGACGGCGACAAGCACCATAGACACCGCCAATTAGAGTCGAGAAAATTGCATACCAAATTTGAGTATCCATGAAATAGACCTGAAGCATTCAACTAGAGTAAGTCAAAACAGGAGGAACAAATAGTATTGTTCAAGACAACAAAAAGGGGCAGGAAGCATACAAGAATGATAGGAGTCCAAAGCGCAATGATAACACCAATGTTATTATTTGCTGCAGATTAAAAAACCAAGAAAGTAAGGACATATCAAAATATCAATAAAAGTAAGGAAATATCAAATATCTATAGAAGACCATCATCATTTCGAGGCATACCATGGGGGAAAAACTCGTGCCACTTAAATGTCCGTATTGGCTCCTTCATTATATCTTTTGTTGGCTGCACAAGTGGTTTGATCTGCATGATAGGTACACATGAGAAGATTAGTAACCAAATATTGACTTATCTATAAAAAATGGAGTAAATGGCAACTAATACTACAGTCCTAAGTCTCGCGGATTTTGATGAGACAAAACTCACATAAAGAATAGAAGATATACAGTTTATTTGTTTGCTCATAGAAAACATAAATGTTTATCACCTATTTAAGTCCATTTAGCATAAGGTCCATTAACCTACACCATTTTAGACCCGCTACTACACAACTCACACTTCTTATTATACCTATGTTGCATGTGGATCTTAATATAATTATCTTCCATTGACACCTCTAGGACCCAACCTGCATCTAAAGAATTGTTGAACTGCCTCACTCTAGTACACGTTAACCTCCTGTTAGAATGAGGAATTGATCTAGATTTTAAACTGAACTTCGCTCAAAAAAGATTTTAAACTGAATCCTAGGAACTTGACATTGGTTTTGAATAATACCTCAACATAGAAGCTCACAATTAATTTAGCGGCCAAAAGCAAGACCCAGAACATTGTATACCTACAAGGACAACAAAACTCATAAAAGATATTTAATGATAAACCGAAAAAAAACCCAGAAAGCTGAGATATGCAAGCATACTTGAAAAGGGAGAATGCACCCTCATGCATTCCTCTTCCAACAAATAAGCGAGGCTGCAGAAGTTTTAGATCAATCAATGAATAGTACATAAACGGTAAGAAGAACAAAATTCAGCTTAAAAAGCCAAATAGAAAAATACCTGTGACCACCACATTATAAATGTTACAACTTGAAGATTTGATCTCTCAAGGGCTCTCCTAATTACAGGGAAAAGAAATAATGTAGCGGACAACACGTTTGGCGCCAAGTAAATCACAACTGCCAAAATGTACAATGATGGCTGATTCTGGCCATCACCAAGCCAACTTTTAATTGTTCTTGCAAGGCCAGTTGGATTATCCCAAGTGTATGCGTAAGTTACAGGCAAAACCACAACCCAAGCAGCAGCTGATAGTAACTTTAAGATATATCGTAGCTTAACAACAAGAGACATGTTTCTTCTTGCTTTCCAGCTCAAGATAATGTCCAGGATTGCTGCAATAGAAAATACCCAATTAAATTTTATGCTAAGTAAATTATGTTGAGGAACTTGAATATATGAGTGAAAAATTGGATGTATGCCCAAAACCCCAGATCTTTTTGTCCGGCTATTTTAAGATAAATACGCTCATAAATCCCCTCATCATTTTTTCAGCAGACCTTTAAACGTATTGTCACAGGAGCAAAAGCTCAACTATTCTCATTGTTATCAAAACTCATAGAGGTAAAGTCAATAGTTGTTTGAATATAATGATCAATTGTAAAATTGTGTGTACTCATTTGTCCTAGCGCACAATAGTCTTGTTTTGTGTTGAGAATTGACAAGAATGAGAGGACTATGTGACACCTTAATAATTTGATGATCCCAACCGTTTCTGCAAAGCACCAAGTTGCAAAAATAATTTGGTAATAGCAAGTTTCAAGACTTAGTTGACCTAAAAGGAACAACCATTGCAATCTTTTTTTCTTTTCTTTGATGAAGAGTGGAATTGAGATTAAAAAAAACTCAACCTATGGGGGTAGGACAGCCCCCGGGTATTGCATTAAGAAGATCTTGTCACGAAGGTCGAGAAAACCCCCGAACTGCTGCCCCACCCATACACAACGGCACCGTAGTCCATGTGAGAACGACCACTACCGGAGGCGGGCCCAAGACTTATGCTTTGGCGTGGGACAAATGAGGGGACTTTGTTAACCCCAGCCTAAAATTCGCTCCCATGTGGAGTCAAACTCAGGACCTGAGGAGTGCTACTCACACCACCTAACTAACTCAGTTAGAGGCCCTTTCACAATGGAATTGAGATTACTAAGAACCATAAGTATTCTCTGTGCTGTTTACAACACAACAACCATTCGCAAAAATTCATGTAGGAGCCATCAGCTAAAATTAATGTAGGAGTAGGACACATGCAACTTCTAGCTAAGTAGACATGCAACTAAGATCCCCATTGATAACAGCACCAACTGCATGTACCCATCAGCTTTGTCATGATAGAAAAAAGGAACCTAGAGGGCTAGGGGTGGGGAGGGAAGCATACCTTGACCTAGTTTCAGTACAGCCGCAGTTATAAATATGCTCAAAACCTGTTTGAATACTCCTCTATCAAAGATATCACTTGGTGTGCCACCGTTCCAAGCAATTATAATCATAGCCTGTGAAGTTGTAATTACTAAGGATAAGGAAACATAAAGCGTCTAAGAAAGAGTGACCAAAAGAACTTGAACAAGCTTTGGTAACAAAATTCGATTTTTTTCCCATTGTGGAAAAAGAACTCAAACAAGCCAGAGAATTGCAAACCTGTAAGGATAAAATTAAGAAGCTCCACATCCTATCAAAGCTGCGGAAGATGTGCCAAAATGACCGTACTTCAACAAAGTTGACTTTTCCCATCCAATTGCCATTACCCACAGGCCTGTCCTCCTGGAACAAAATAAGTAACACAGTACCAACTGTCAAAATATTGTATCCAAATGTTTAGAAACATGCAGGTATTGTCCGCTAACTAGAAAGTTCTTATATCCTTGACTTAAATTTGCCACGTTAGTATTGAGTTGCATGCACCGACCAGTTCAACCCAAAAGCTTAAGCTGATGGGGAGATGTGGGCAATTCACTTATATTCCAACACTCCCCCTCACGTGGAGGCTCCCTCAGGTCTTAGACGTGGAATAGGAGCGAGCAACAATTATTTTATTTTAATTGCGCTAACCAAGATTCAAACTCGAGACCTCTGGCTCCGATACCATATTGAGTTGCATTACCGACCAGTTCAACCCAAAAGCTTAAGCTGATGGGGAGATGTGGGCAATTCACTTATATTCCAGCAGTTAGAACTGAAGTTTAGCACAGACTGAAGCCCTTAATAAGAATATTTGCTAAATAAAAGCTCGAAATTACCAAATGAAAAAAAAACAGCTTACATACTAGTGTCAGATGAATCTTGTTTGACTGCTGCGCAATCAAGTACGTTTTACATTCCCATCCTTGGATGAAGTTTCTTCTCAGAAATAGTTAAAACACGTGTATATTTGTCAAATGCTTCTAGTGTAAGGTTTATGGAAAGATATTTGTCAAATGCTTCTAGTGTAAGGTTTTTATCAATTCTCCTACTTTGATACTCATGTAACAAAATATTACCTAGCCCAAACCTAATTGATTGCACAAATGTCATAAGTATATTAATTATCACAAGGGACATACTCCATCCATGTGGTGACGAGAATCGTCATTTGGAGTCTTGAAAAAATCTGCATCAGATCGCATAGGCCATCCCAATCGGAAGCAATCTCTTGACCTGAGCAGCAGTGCAAAAATTATTGCATGACGTTCCTCAATATATAAGCCCGTGCAACTATATAATATAAGAAAAAATGAGTGATCAAATCAGCCTTTACCAAAAGTACTCATTTAGATCGTCATAGTTTCTCCAGTGCGAGTGCTTTGATTTCATGATCTTGCTCCTCTCGGCTTCCTATGTAAAAGTTGCAAAGGATATGACTGATTCAGGGCACAAGAGTGGGCAAAAGAAATTAAGAAACTATACCTTTTCTATAACTTTGTAGATTGGAGTCACAACTCTCTTCAAGAAGGCTTCTTCTTCTCCACCATAAGCTGGTTTAACATTTTCACCAGTCGTTGGGCTTACATTTCCAGCCAACATACCATAGAGTTCAAAGGCCATCTGTTATGACACAAAATAAGACTGTCAACACTCGCTAATAATAGTCCTACTGCAGGACTTATTGTCGATAAATACTGTAATGTCCCAAAGCCAATTGATCATGACCAGCAAGCCACCTTGATACTTAAGCACCATTTGCAAGCATATTAATATACACAAGTTCATAATAACCACAAAGAAGAAAGAAGCGTGAAAGGCCAGTAATATTAGACATGCTACGCAGATAACTTGTTTGGCACAAAACATTACATATTAAAAAAAAACTCGACCTGCGGGGTGTAAGACAGCCCCCGGTCATTGCATTAAGAAGAAGACCTTCTCACGCAGGTCGAGAAAACCCCCGAACCCCTGCCCCACCCATACACAGCAGCACCATAGCCCATGTGAGATGACCACGACCGGGGCCGGGCCTTAGACCTGTGCTTTGGCCATGGGACAGACGAGGGGATTTTTTTAACCCCAGCCTGAAATTTGCTCCAACAAGGAGTCGAACCCAGGACCTGAGGAGTGCCGCTGGGTTCCTCTAACCAACTAGACTAGAGGCCCTTTGGCACAAAACATTACATATTAAACACACCATTTCACCAGTTGACAATGGTTTGAAAAATTCATAGCACTCTAAAGAAAAGGAACAGCGCAAACTATATAGTCGAATGCAATGAATCATGCATCTAAATTATCAAGTCACTTTCACCATGCTACAGTCTCGGGGCCCTGCAAAATTGCCCCCAACATAAACATTGTCACAAATTGTGGATGCGAACAGAATGTGATTATTCATATTATGCCAACAGCTTTGTGCAAGGTCACATGAGCTGAAATCTTTTTTTTTCTCAATCAAACTTCTGTTATACTAGACAACTATTTATGTTAGAAGAACTAACCCTTGCAAGATTCACTTCACTAGTTCAGTAAGTACAATACCATATTATACTTATTTTGGAAAAATCAAGATTGTCCATACATGATGATAGATGTAGCAAAGACACTCCGGCATGAATCTCAGGTTAGCTGCTTCGCCCCATATGAGCAAATAAAGACCCATATAGAGAAGCTTGCGTTGTTGCACCTCTTGTTGGATAGTCGGCAACCTAGAATGGAAATGATCAATTCGTTATCGAGCAGAGCTATAACTGCAGCTCTTCACAGAATTATGAGCATGTCATACCATAAGCTGCTTTTGCGGCCAAGATATTTGCACCATCTCTTGTAATTCTTAAATAGCTTCTTCATTACTGTATCCAACGCTCGGTCATCCAGCTGAGAACATCAGACAGTAAGAAATGGGTAAATGCCACAAACATGAAGCACATCGTGTGTTTATACGATATTACCTTTGGTTGTTGGTCAGGTTTGGGAATCTGTCTTATGTGCACGTTGGCAAGCAAGAGTATGAGATGCTCCCTTTGATTGGATACGTTATCTTTCTGCAGAGTGTTGAGCAAAGTTAGAGCGCATGAATTCGCAGATCACAAACAGTTATGGGCATGAAAATCTGATACAGAGCCAGTGAGGATGGTGAAAAGATCATCCAACCTGAAATCCAAACATGGCCTGAAGCCAGGCAAGAAGATCTGCGTCAGGCTTCTTTTCGTGTTCCTTAGGCCATGGCAGACCTCTGGTGTTGCGAAGAGCATGGAAAGCAGCTTGGATCTACATGCATAACAATGATATAAGAAATAGCATAAATGGGTAACCATCCAGTGAGACTATTAATGGCAGCAAGTTGATACAAGATAGGTGGCAACCTCAGGATAGCTCATGATAGCCTGGTTGGCGCCGTCAGGATCAAGCGGGAGGATATTGTAAGGAAGGTATAGCTTCTTCTTTTCCTCGACCTGGTTGTGCGTCTCCAGAATCTACAAGGTGCGGTTGTAATAGGGAATTAAGGAGAGCTGCAATAGGAGATGCAACCAACCAAGTAAAATGGCAACAAAGCTACTAGTGCATATATCAATGGTACTCCATGGCAAGGAAGGTAGTAATGGTTACCGACTGATCGACTTCGATTTTCTGGGAGACATTGACTGCTTTGAGAACCTCGAAGAGCACAGCGGCAGTTTGATAAGCTTTGGTGAGCTGAGCCCTGGGGAAGGATGGATTGATCGGTTTGAATCGATGTGGTAATAATAATTTTAGAACGGCCAAGTATAGTATATATAGTGTATAATATATAATAAAATAAAGGAGGAAGAGTGAGTAAGAAAGAGACCGGTCGGCTTTATCAGCAGCGTTTTGAAGCGCCTGAATGTACTTCTTGTAGTAGTGCTGGTAGAAGCTCTGCATTTCTCGGGCGTCACTCTGCTTGACCCTGCCCTTGAGCGTGGGATCGTTCTCCCTCTCGAGCCTCTGCAGCAGCGCGGTTTTGAACTGGCGGACACCACGGCCGCTGGAGGTGGGGTCGAGGCGATGCGCCTTCTCGAAGGCGTAGAAGCGGCCTGGAGGGGGAGGCCGAGGACGAGGCCGAATAAAACTGACTGATTGATTGCACTAATGCATAGGAAAAGCAGCAGCAGCAGACAAGCAAAACTGAAAGGAATTCTGCTGCTACTACTAAACTAGTAGTGTGCAATACCAAAAAAAAAAAAAAAAAAAAAAAAAAAAAAAAAAAAAAAAACTCACAGAGGTAGGCTACTCGCGGGTTGCTGGCCTCCACCTCGTTGGCCACACGCAGGATGGGCGCGATCTCCACAAGCGACGACGGGACGACCTCGCTGTCGAATATGGAGTCGCCGAGGTTACCGGCGGTCTGGGTGCGGTAGATCCTCCTGCCGCCAGCGGAGGCGGGGGAGGGGGAGGCTTCTCCCCCGGGGGCCATCCTGCGGCCCCGGCCCCGCCCGCCGAGGAGGACGCCATGGGGCGGGTCCTCGGCTAGCTACCGTAGTCCGTAGTAGAGCAGCAGCAGCAAAGTGAATGGCGAAGTCCTTTTCCGATCAATCTGCTCTCTCCGCCTTCTCCCCCTGCAACAGTCTTAAACCCGCATGGAACGGGAAAGCAGAGCTACTTAATAATTTATATAATTTGATTTGATTGATTTGAGAATTGAGATGAGGAAAAGGAAAAAAATCGGAGGAAAAAAGGAAAATCTGACCGAAGGAGAGAGATACATACAGACAGAGTATTAATTTGGGGGGCGGATCGTGCCCGTGCCGCCGTGCGGGAGGAGGAATTGATTTCTGGGGGAGGAGGAGCAAGAGGAAAGGTGCTGGTACCCGGTGCCCGGTGCTGGTGCTGGTGGGAGGGAGTGCGAGTGCGAGCTTTGCTTTGCTTTGCTGTAGTGTGCTTTCCCAGCTTTCTCTCTCCTCTCCTTCCCCCGAAAAGCATGGCCGCCTGCTTTCACTCGCCCCACTTTTCGCAGACTAGTACTAGTGCAGAGGCGCAGAGGGACGCAACCCCAAGAGATGAGACGAGACCCGGTTCCTTTGAGTTTGAGTTTGAATTTGAATTTGAATTTGAATTTCACTACCTCCCTCCAAATTTTATATATATATATTTTTTCGAAAATTAGATGACTCCAGTGACATTCATCACAGTTTATTATGGAGGAAAGACTGTTAACTATTGTCGGCTTGTTTCTTTCCTCTTCCATGTTTCCACTCCATTCCGTTCCCATTGCTTTGCAGGCGTCAGGCGAGCTTAGCAGGTCAAAGAAACAAAGAATTTTCAGTTTCACTTCCTACTCTGATCTGATGATTAGGTACTGTTTATGTGGCGGTAGGTCGGACCGGAAAAAAAAGGACCATGCGGCGCTCTTCCTATCCACTGCTGCTGCGTCTGCGTACCTTAATGGCGAAGCTACCTCACAACACATCCATTCTGTTGTGTGGGTGGTACTCTCATCTCATATTATCTACTACTCCCTTCGTGCCAATTTATAGGTCGTTCCGACCAGTTTAGCAGAGATTAAGGTAAGTGTCAGATTGTCAGTTTTACCCTTCCGCTAAGGAATTAAAAGAGACCGTACACAATTCGAAGACATGCAACTTGCTGAGCAACTTGCTATGGGTCCCAGGAAATAGAATATTTCAAATATACACCTAGCAGCTGTACACAGACACGGCAAAGACATTTTAAAATTCCCTCTCTCTCGGGGAGACCACCGCCAACAATTTCAAAAATATCCCTCCTACGGAAACGAAGGACCTCGTCGCCGACGCCAGGAGTCCACTCCCACACGCCCAACTACTCAGCTCCCTTGCGCGGGCCACCACCAGCAGATTTGTGCATGTATAAAGCTCTCCAGCCGTGATCAACAGGTGAGCTCCCCAAGCATGATCATCTCTAGCTAGTTGTCCTCCTCTAGCTCACTGCATCCAAAGCTAACTCATCAAATGTTGCAGACTCTGCATCAACGGTGTGAAATACAGGTGATTGGATCTACAACTGATCTTGCATGGCACCAACCATTCTTCTAGACCTCAATTGTACACCTCCAGAAGATTTAGATGGCAGAATCATACCTAGAGAAGGCAATTCCTCAACCTTTGAGGGTGGTGATGCTGGAAATTCTGCAACCTTGGAGGATGGCGATGCTGGAAATTCTGCAACCTTGGAGGATGTTGACGCTCCGGCTCAAGATGAAGGTGTCAACTCTGTATCTGCAGGTATAACTTCTGATTTACCTCTTCCTGATTCCTCTGTTGACAAGCTTCATGAGTTAGAAATATGCTGTAAGCTAAGACAATTGATGAACAAATACAAAATCCAATATGCTCCTAACTAAATAGCATCTCAATGCCAACTAATGTGATGTGGGACAAATTTTTTCAATATAACATGTCATCAGTTGTGTTGACACCGTTTTTCGACACGTGTCAAATGGGCTGAGGCTTGACTGGTCAATGGTCGTTCTCCATCGGCATCGGTAAAGTATGAGCCAATATGGCCGATGGGAGAGTGCTGCAGAAGACCAAGTGTGTAGGCTAGATCTTTGCCGACAAAGGTTAATTGGTGAAGTCTTGCTGGAGCTGATTGCCGATGAAGAATCATTACCGATGGCCGATGAAGAGTTATTGTTGATGGCCGATGAAGGGTCATTGTCAATTGCCAATGAAAAGTCATTGCCGATGGCTCGTTGCCTATTGTTGATGGAAGATGGTTGCCGATTGCCGATAAGGGTTATTGCCGATTGCCGATGGGGGATGATTGGTGAGTTACCAGCACAAGGTTGCTAATCGGAAATGTTGCCGATTGCCGATCAGGAAAGTGTTGCCGATGCCGATGGGCGTAACTTAGCGCTTGGTGGCAGCCGAAGGGTACCGATGGTCAAAAGAAGGAAGGCGCGGATTAAAGGGATCTGCCGATGGAAAGTTTTCATCGAGGAGGAAAGTAAGGAAATTGGTGTTTTGTACCAGTATTATTATAGTAGTTTGAGTCCGACTCTTGCATGAGTCGTTTATTTTCCTTTAAAATAGGTGTGTTTGTTTTAGGAAATAAATATTGTTATCCGGCTCCTGCGCGAGTCAGTTTCCTTTAAGTAGGAGTTTGTTTTAGGAAGGATATGTGTCGTGTCTTTGTACAACTCTCCATGCGGGAGTATAAATATGTGCCTGAGGGCTATGGAATAAAGACATCAATCCAATTCAAAAACAAACCAATTTTATCTTATTCTACTTTTTATCGCAATTTACCCTTTTATGCATTAGTTATAGCTATCAACGAGTTCTTCAAGCCTTCGACGGGCTGCATCACCTTGATCTCCGTCAAATCCTTGCTAGTTTCGCGTGGGAGTACCTCTGAGCTTTGGCAATCCGGACGCATCGTTGTTTGTCTCGTTCAGCCCTGCTCTAGTTATCCTTGATCGATCTGAGCCTTGACGTCCGGGCGTATCGCTGTTGTCTCGTTCAGTTCGTTCTAGTTATCATCCTTGTCGATTGATTGGTCAAATCGACTGGCACGCCTCCGGAATACCGAGCTTTGGGTAATAGCCCGAGGTGTTCACAGATCTGACGCTTTTTGTGTCAACAAGTTGCACCATGAAATGCTTAAATACATTTAGTATGCACAATAAGGTACTCATGCAGTGCATGTAGCCAAGAATCTTATGAAGCCATTTTAAGTGATTTTAATGAACATCATGTTGTCCATTTTCTTGCACTTCTAGAAAAATAGCTCTACCACTTAAATTTTGCAGATGGAAATTATAGAAAGTGGCTTATACAAGTGATACATCTAAATAGCATGTTGTCATGTTATTTGATTCAATATTTTAATTGTTCAATACCTTAAATACAAAACATGTTAGTTTCAATTAATTTAATATTCTTATCCTATTCTTGTAATTATAGGCGCTGAACCACACATAAGGTTAAGGAAATGGTTAACTGATACCCAGAGATATGTTGTGTACACAACTTTGCACACAAAAAGCAGAAATGGAAAGCTACCCAAGAAAGCAACAAAGGAGGTCGCTGCTTTCTTTCAAGTACAAATTCAAGTTATTCAAAAGATCTGGAAGTGTGCAGCTGAGCAAATGACATTAGGACAAGAAGTTGATGTGGTCATGTGGACCGCAAGAAAGTTGTACTTGATGTCTCTCAAATGGCCACAATTCCACTAAACAGAAGGTCCACTTTAAGGTCCCTAGCTAAATCTTTAGATGTCAGTGTTTCTACATTGCACAGAAAATTCAAGCTAGGTGAGATAAGACGCCACTCAAGTGCATTTAAGCCACTATTGAGAGACAACAACAAGAGAGATAGACTAAAGTTTTGCATTTCAATGTTAGATCAGACAACTCTATCAGATGCAGAACCAAAATTCATTGACATGTTGAATATTGTGCACATCGATGAAAAATGGTACCATATGACCAAAAGAGGAAGGACATACTACTTGCTACCAGAAGAAGATGAGCCCGTGCGTACTATTCAAAATAAGAACAACATTGGTAAGGTTATGTTTCTCACAGCTGTAGCTAGGCCCAGATACAATGGACTAGGGAATGTGTCATTTTCTGAAAAGATTGGAGTATGACCATTTGTGAACGTGGTTCCTGCAGCAAGAAGAAGCCACAACAGAACAAGGGGAACTTTAGAAACCAAACCTATCATAGTCAATAGAGAGGTGATGAGGGAATATTTGATTGACAAGGTTATCCCAGCCATCCAACAAATGTGGCCACAACAAGGGAATATTTTAGATATGATTTTTTATTTAAAGAGAGGAATAAAAAACTATGGCTTAAATATTTTTATTCTATACCGTGTTATTTTAAATTTAGATTAATTACTGTACTAGCAACACACATATACAGAGTAAAATGGAATGCAATATTTGTGCACAATACTTATCTGCAATGTTGATTTGTACCGGAGTTTTTCTAAGATGACCTCTCATTCTCTCACAGATTTTATATAACAGCTGACAAGCATGCATGTTCCTGCACATGCAACATCACAACATTATTTTTGTTATACCGTTGGTACCATATGAGAAAAAAATGACTCTGGTTGCATTTACATGACTAAGCATAAGCAATTAGCTGGAGCCGTTCGCCTCCATCAGTATTCTATACTGAAAGCAAATACTCTAGGCGTAGCCATCAACATTAAATTGCGATCAGTATACTGAAAATATACTGAAAGCAAATATTCTATACTGAAAGCAAATAACTAAAGCAAATAGCTGGAGTAGCTTCCATGAGATTATCTAGAGTTGCTGCAACTTTCATTTCAATATATTGAAAACCTACTGTATTTCATTGCCATCAGTATACTGAAAACAACATTACAATTTCAATAAAATATTTTAACATCCCAAGTTGATCTAGATGTATGAGATTCTTTTCTGACAAAACCAATAGAATCCACGAGATTACCAACACCTCACTGGGCATTGGCATGGTGATGGCATGATACATACACCTGCTGCCCTTTTCATGCTCATACAATACCTGAGTTTGTCCCTATAATGGTTCACAAGGGCTTCCAGTAGCTCCTCCTCAGTATCCCAGGTACTGCATCCAAAATCAATCACAAAGACAGGTCATAAAAAGATTTCTACTCCTGAGAATAATCATCAAACAAAGTTAGGATTTTTTTCTAACCTTTTCTGCACTTCTGGACATCAAAAGCTTATTTTCCCAATAGATCTGCATAAATCAATCGATCAGTCGGTGCTTTGCAATGTGCAAACAATATTCACGCAAATTTCAGGGAAAATCCATCAGCTCAATGAGAGATAGGATTGTGTGCGTACATTGTATTTGTATGCCCCCTGCCGCCTTTGGCCTCGTGCACGGCTGATCCTGCTGAATCCGTCAGCTCAACGAGAGCGCGTCAGCAGAAGGTGTTGTCAAGAACAACAAAGGAAATGCATATGCAGCAGCGATGGTTGAGGAATCCAGACCTGGTGCGGTCAGAGGCATCGAGGATGCGACGTCGCTGGCAACGACACCGTCGTTGTCGCGGTTCCCTCGTCCTTTTTTCTCCTCGCCGCGGTTCTGTTCCACGTCGTGGGGTCGCCGCCGCCGTCCACCGAGAGACCTCGCTGCCCCGTTCTTGGTCCGCCACGCTGCAGGGGTAGGAGATCTTGGCCCGCACCTCATCATCACGCTCTTCGACGGCGCCCAAGACAGTGGGCTTGAGGTGGAGCGGTGACGTCGGGCTACGTGCCGCCGTCGGCAAGGCGCAGTATTCTTACGTCGACCACTAGAGAGGGCGCAAGAAAAAAAAATGCAAACTTTATGAAACCGGGCAACAATCCTCACCATGATTAGATAAGGAGGGAGTACACGAGCTAGTGGAGGAGAGAAAGATGGGGATTCAGAGGAAGCTGGACCTGTAATTGCTTGGCTGTGAAGGACATGCGGCCTCCTCGATAGGCAGCGCCGCCGCCGCGTTCTTCTCGGGTCGCCCTCGCATCTCTCCTCACCTTGGTTCGCCATCGCCTTTGCCATCGGTGTGCGGTGTGCGCCCTTCTCTGCCAGCGTTTGACGAGCAAGAGGACGATGATTTTGGGGGAAGACTCGATCTGGATCTGAGGGCGGAGAGAGCTAGACGGGGGGTCATGGGAGGAGCAGACTGAGGATCTGGATCGAGGGCGGAGAGCTAGACGGGGGTCACGGGAGGAGCGGACAGAGGGAAGGATAGTTTTGGAATACACGGAAAGAAACACACTAGGGACCGGTGTGACGACTTATAATTTGGGAAAACTGGAAGGCCCCAGAACGACCTATAAATCGGTACGGAGGGAGTACCATCTATGGAAAATAATGTGTGTCCCACATATATAGTAATTTGATTTCAAAATAGTTCGTTGTATTAAATTGGCATGTTCGTATTTAGGCCCGATTTGTTTTCGGTTGGCTAAAGTTTAGTCACCCCATTTCAGTCTCTTTTAGTCACCAAATAGCCAAACACCCTAACTAAAAAGTGACTAAATAGCCTTTAGTCACAAGTTAAAAAGGGGTTTGTTAAATGAGACTAAACTTTAGCCCAGGGACTAAATGGAACCCAACAGGACCTTAGTAGTAATAATAACAAATCCAATAATACACGTAAACCTAAGATATTATAGTGAAATAAGAACTTGAACTTTTTTTATATAAAAAGAGAGGCTTTCCTAAGATCCACTTACATCTTGGAACTACTCTTACTAGCTAGTGCACTAGCACAAGCTCCCTTGCTTTTCTTTTTAAATGCACTTCCCCTATATTTCCTATCTGAATTTTAAGATGGTTTTAGACATCTTAGTATAAGTAAATTATTACTTTTGTGATTTATATTTATATTATAATATTTTTTTGTTATTGTCTAATGATAGAAATAATTTTAAATTGATAATTATCTTTGTGTCGAAACAAATTATATTTTGTTGGGTTTGCGGTTCTCTCTAAAGGGTTTGTTATTCTCCAAAATAAAAAAAAATCATAGAGTATACCTATATAAATTATACCGAATCAAAGCTATAATTTTAATATAAAATATAATTGTCATAAAAAACTAAAATAAATTTTGTCAAGTCCCTTTTGAATGAAAGGATGTTTTCGTGCTACTATTGGCAAATGGGAATGGGAAAAATGAAAGAAAGAAAAAAGGAATGAAAGGGAGCCCAGAGCGGCCGCTAGCCAACCCATCCTAGCCCATAAGATGCCCCAGCCTATCCGGCCCATCATCTCTCTCCTAGTCTCCTCCCTATCATTCGGCAATTCGGCCTCGCCGTCGTCGCAGTCCAGTCCGCCCCGGCCGCCGGAGTCTCATCGACTCAGAGTAAACCCTACCGGACCTAATCGTACTGTGGCGGGCACGACCGCGGGAGCTGCTTCCTCTCTCGCTCCGTCCCTCTGCTCAAGCGGTCAAGCCCGCTGCCCGCCCATGGAGACCTCGCTGCGCCTGCGCAGTGGCGGCGGCCTCCGCATCCACGCCAAGGAGAAGCTGCCCCTCGGCAACAGCTCGCTGCTGCAGGTGCAGTGCCGTGCAGTGCAGCTACCCTTCCTCATCCTCCTCCTCCTGCCTGCCTTTAGTTAGTTAGTTAATTTCTGCCTTGTAATTAAGTAGTAACATTCATTCAGTCGTCTAACCCTCTCAATTCCATCTCATCTGATTGGTGGGTTCGCTCCAACTCCACGGCTGCCGCGCAGGCTCATGCGGAGCTCGACCTCCACAGAAGCCCCGCCGGAGCTAATGCCCCGAGTTACCTCGCTCTCTTTGTCAGGCACTTCTACCCCCAGGTCAGCCTGTCACCAATCCTTCCTTTTACAAGTCACATAATAACCAAACCAATTTGCCAAAAAATAAAAATAAAAATGCCATGTCTAGCTATCTGCCAACCTCGGAGCTGGCGTCCAGCTGCACAACGGCGATGACCTCACCTACAGCCTTCGCGCCAAGAAGGCCGTCCTGTTCAAACCAGACAATGGCTTCCTAGGCCTAAACCTCAAAGGGCGCCTACTTACCGACCAAGAGTTCAAGCCGGTAACTCAACTTTCAAGCCTGCTGTCATTCCTGTCATGTCCCGTGTGATCCCTCTTATTAACCACACCGCAACCTTGCTCTACAAAGGTCTCTCAGCCTGTGTGCTCCTTGGTCCTTCCTTGCAGACAAAGACAACTGGAGCCGTTGAATTGGCCTGGACCATACTTGACTTCAAACAGGGACAAGATGTAAGGCTCAAAGTTGGCTACGAATTGTATGACAAGGTAATCAGACCATTCGTATTACCAGTCACTTTGTTTATGCACGAGATGCAAAAATGTTCCATCGGCAAGCAAACCACCTAAACAGCTGCTTCCTTTTAGCGATCACGGTCATCTTTTTTATGCAGAAGAAGAGTAGAATACTAGAATGCATGGGTGTAGGGTGGTGAAACAGGATTAATCATGAACAAATGCGGTGTTCAAAAGCCGCAAATGTTCACAAGCTTAGTGAATTATCTAGTCATACAAGTTTCAGTTACTAGATTGCAAATTATTTTCTCTGATTTTTTCCCCTTACAATCTTCTTTCTGGGTGATGCTGGTTCACTCCTGCCTATGACCATAGCACATTAACATGATTTCTTCTGTCCAGATCACTTTTGACTTAGTAGTTAGTAACGATCTCCCAGAACCATGTACTAAGTGAGCCACTCATTTCTATGGGCAGTTATGACCGCTGAGCACTTTCTCTAGAAATAAATTTACAGCCTGGATTGTTTGTTTGTCACCAGTGAGGTTACCATATGTATATCGCCCTGAGTGCAAGTAAATTGACGTGCTGCTTTTAATGCCTCTTGGTGTTTGACATTTGGAGCATCCGGTTTTTTTGTTGTATCAGGCATTCCCTTTTTTTTTCTGTGGCTATCTATCTATGTCTGATGCTAACTAACTGATTTGGAGCTAAACATGAGAGAGGGAGGGAGGGAGATTGTCTTTGTGCCTTGCGGTGATCTTTTAAAATTATCATTGTTATTTGACTGCAGGTGCCTTATTTCCAGCTTAGAGAAAACAGTTGGACGCTGAATGCTTATATGGATGGGAAATGGGATGTTAGATTTGAAATGTGATGAGAATCCACTTTTAAGTAGTGTTTTGTGTAGCATCATTTCTTCTTCTTTTATCTTAAGCTACCAATTCTACTTCTCTGTACTGCACTGGAAATTGTTGATAGCATTAATCCAATTTTTATGCAAACCGGAGACTATTCAGTCCGCTTTTCATCATGTAATGTATTATATATGTATAGGACTGTAGTAGTAGTACAGAACCAGAAACTATTCATCTGGTTGAGGAACCTTTGTTGTGGTGAGTTGAAGCATCCTTCCTGATTCAACACCCTTGTGCTTGCTTGCCTGCCTGCCTCCTGCTACTTCTCATCTACAGTACCAGACAGCCGTCTGTCTGTCTGTCTGTCTATAAAATAACACCAGACAGACCCAGGGAGGGTCGTCGTAGTCGTGGTGCTCGCCTCGGTGGTAGTAGTAGTAGACGACTGAAAACCCCTCGCCTTGCTGGCCTGCTGGCCGTGAAAGAACAACAAGCTAAGCTACCACCATGCGCACTCCGGCGGGGCTCCTCCACTCAGCCATCGCTGACACCCCATCTCCGGCGGCGTCTTTGCCTCTCCTGCTCGCTGCTCATGCAGAGGAGCAGCAGCAGGCCATCTCCGTGGACTCCGACACTGTGGTCATCCTGGCGTCCCTCCTCTGCGCCCTCATCTGCGTGGCCGGCCTTGCGCTCGTCGCCCGGTGCGCCTGCCGCAGAGGAGCCTCTATGTCAGTGGCGGCAGCTGGTGGCGGCGGCAGATCGTCCGCCCAGCCGCCCATGGGACTGGAGAAGGCGGCCATCGAGGCGCTGCCCACCGTCTCCGTTTCTTCTTCTCTGAATAAACTGAAAGGAAGGACAAGAAAGGACGACGACGAGTGCGCCATCTGCCTGGCTGCGTTCGCGGAGGGAGACCAGCTCCGTGTGCTGCCGCGCTGCGCCCACGGCTTCCACGCGGCCTGCATCGATACCTGGCTCGCCGCCCACGCCAGCTGCCCCTCCTGCCGCGCCACCATCGTCTCGCCACCTCGTCCGCCGCTGTGCCGGAGGTGCGGGGCGGCCTGCTGCGACCTGCAGGACGACGCCATGGCCGCACCGCCTGCTGCTGTGGCTGCGGGCTTGCTTCCTCCTCCTTTGCCGATCGATGGAGCCACCTTGTCATCATCCACACCAATCCACTGATGATAGACGATGGGAAAGGAAATGGCCAGGATGCAATGAATTACATTCATTCATGCATCGACGTCTTGATCCCATCCATGCATCGAAACGTAGTAATAATGTCATTATTCATTGGATTTGGATACAAGCAAAGCAAGCACGTAATCAACCAACCCGCATATGTAAATAAATCATGATGTAGAAACTGCGCGTCCAGTTTCATTCCACTCATATAAACTGTACATCCAGCGCAGGAACTGGAACAGGACATCAAGCACTCGTGACTGCACTGCAGGCACTTTGTAACCTATGTGACCACCTTTGACCTTTCTGTTCTAGGGATTATACTAATTTATGAGATTATACCAAATATCGCCATTTGTTATAGTAACATAACTATCATAAATATGTATTCAGTAAATTAGTATAAAAATTATCGTATATGGAGATGACTGTATAATAATTTATTATATAGCTGGCTATTGAATATATTGTCCCAACTTTATAATTTAACTAATTTTATAACAAAAAAAAGTTTATATCAACACTTAATCTCCAAAAATATTTATTATAAAAATATATTTTATAATTAATCCCATTAATGAATTTATTCATATCATAAATGTTACTACTACTATTTCATATATTTGATCAAACTTGGAATTGTTTGGCGTCTCAAAAGACAATAATTGTATTCTTTTTCAAAATATTATATATCTGATGAAAATAGATGGAATGTTAATTAGTTTAGAATATTGTACTTATTATAATTTGGATCCTAGGTTGTTCGGCTCACGGCTGATAAGCTGACTGATTCTGTTTTTGACTATTTTATTGTGAGAAAAAAAAATAACCATAACTAATAAACCGATCTGATAAGTTCAAGTAAACATGGAATGGAGTAATACAAATAAGTAGTACTGTAGTTGTGTTTCTTCAAACTTTAACGATTACAGTCTCTTAAAAATATTAATAATAATATATATAAGATTTGTACTAGTGCGGACAAATCTGCTGCTGTTGGAGAGAACGAGAACATGCTATCTATCTATCCCTTATTCTCTTTAGCTCCTGGCCGATGCTTTAATTTCTCCATTTAGTTTCCAGCCGCTGCTCTGCTAACATGATGATGGCCTGATGGGCCCCCTTTGGCTCGTTTGACCTAGCTAGCTCGTAAAGCAAAGCGATCAGTTTAATTTCAGCCGTTGCAAGTGCTACCTCCACTATCATATGCAAATATACTCGCTCCACTTTGGCTGATGCTCTCTTCGTCTCCAGTAGTACCATGCATGGATTTCGATCGAAACGATGGTTTATATATAGTAGTCTGTTTAAACTTTACACGATGGTCTGTCGTTTCTGTATATCCAGTTTAGACGGTCATTTTGCCTATTTAATTGACCATTTAGATCGAATGATGACTAAATAACGATAAGGGTCTGACTTTCACTATTTCACAGTTAGGATAAATCATTGTTCTTTCATATACCTTATATCTTATGGGGCGTAAACGTACAGTCCTATAAATTATTTGCACACATTTGCTTTTCACACACAAATTGATCGTCTTCACCTTGACCATCACTGCCCTAGCCTGTCTTTGCCCAAACAGTGTTGGTATTATGACACATTACAACCACATTTGCCACTAATATTTGCCACAATTGCTGCTACTTAGAGCAAAGCGAGCTTACTCACCCCAAATTGATCTATGGACTGCAAATCGGTTTTAGCTAGAGTATTTTCAGTTATCGTTCTGATTTACTTCTTCTCCTTTTGGGTTTCCTGAAACTCTGTTCAAGCTATGTTGTAGCTTCCTGCTTCCAGGAAGGTCCTGTTCTTTTCTGTTTTTATCTCCCTGTAATCCTTTAAAACCTTTTTTTTAATTATTTAAGCTCTGTAGGGGTGCAAACCCCTCCAGTTTTCCTAAAAAAAATAATCTGGCAGCACCTAGCCACCTTGCATTGTTGGCCCGCCCAATCGGCCACCAGCCCACCATAATCGATTAGCCACCGTGCAAGGGCCTCTCTAGCACGACCATTACATTCCAAACCTAAACTTTGGCCATCACATTCCAAACATATAGAGTGGCATGTGCACGCATATATAGCACACGTATTTTCTTTGAATGTTTGTTCGATAGGAGAACATAGTTTGTAAACTCATAGTCGTGGCTTTGGGTTTTATAGGTGGGCATAAGAGCACCTCTAGTGTATTCCAAATGGAAGCGAGGGCAGATCCGAATGAACTAGGAACACTGGAGCATTTGAACCGTGGATGTCAGACTAGAAATCGGACTCCACGGACGATTCGAACTGAGCGTGTTAAATAACCAATATTGTACACGCCTAGGGAGAGAGAGAGAGGAGGAGGAGGAGGAAAGTACGAATGCGAACTCTTCCAGTAGCCATGAGCGGAGATAGAGAGAGAATTTGATCGCCCGTAGACCCTACAAATTGATGTATACAATGGAGCTATCAAACTCCTGCCCTGTTCGATTTTAGGGTTCGATGTAGCACTACATGTTCTCTTAGAGGTAAGGTCAAAGTTAAAGGACCAAGCGGTCCATATGCAACAAATGTCATTAGTTATGACAAACCTCACAAAGTTTATAGCATAGGAAATAAAACCGTGCCACTGTTGAAAATAATATGTTCATCTTCTCCCTTAGGGCATATTTGGAACATATGAAAAATTTTAAGTCCTTGTGTTTTTCATGTAAAATTTTTGTACTATTCCTACAAAATGACTGAGTTCCAAATAGAGCCTTAACTTCCCTTATTTCCTCATCATCAGACTTCCATCAATGGAATTCTCACTCCTCAAACCCCCTACTGCCCATGCCTAGCTCAAGCCTATAGGGCTTAGATCTCGTAGCAAAGAGAGCAACGAGTACATGAAGGGCGATGACAAGCCTTGGGGAGGCATTCTCACGATGTCCGCCTAGTCGACCACAAGTAAGGTGAGCAGTAATAGTGTGTAGCAGGGTGGATGTAGTGTTTTCCTTCTTTTCCTACTAGATCAAGCCCCAAGCCATGCAGTGCAATGGGTCTTTGGTGAAGAGGCTAGATTTTGCAATGGAGAGGGGCCTTGTTGCTTCCTCTCTCATCAAGCTCGTGGCAAGAAGCTGCCATTAAGCTTGTAGGCCACTTTTTCTATGACATATCTAAAGACCAATTTGTGGGTCAATTCATAGTGTATATGGGCGACTTTAGGTGCCTAGCTTAGGTCAGCCTTGACACAACATGCTAGGTGTTAGTCTCTTGCTCCATGTACGCCACGAGCCTCCAACTCACCTAGAATAGTAGTTATGCAGATCAGCATATACGTGCTTGTGAAAGTAACATGTACTACCTCTATCCCTAAAAAAAAGTAATTTTAGAACAGTGTCATGATTTAGTACATTAAGTTTGATCAACTATAAATTAGAAAAATAAAAAAAATACTTTTTATATCAAATAAACATCATTAGATTAATTATGAAATGTATTTTCATAATAAATTAATTTAGTCATAAATGTGGATACTATTTACTAGAAATCTAATTAAACATGAAGCACTTTATTTGACATGTGTATCATAGTTACATTCTTTTTAGGATAAAGGTAGTAGATGATCTAACAAAAGTTTTTGGTACCCGTTGTGGAAGATGGTGTGACGACTGTGTTACACGTTTCCATATAGGTGAGATGGAAAGACTAGAAATGCTTCTAGCAAAATAAAGTTTGTTTTTTTAGTAAAATGTTGGCTGCGGTAAATAGCATCTATCATAGGTAACTCATTTAGATGTTGTTGAATACACCTCAATTCACATATGTTAAGATGAATTAGGGATAGAATTTAATTCAAATCTCACTCAATCTACTTCGGGATTGATATGAATCCAACTAAATTCAAATGAGGCCTAAGGATAGTCCTACGGTCTTCCACCAAAAGGGGTCCTCTGCGAGGCACAAGCTTGACTAGATTTTTATATAAAAAAAATACATTTGTATATCCAAAATAAGTGTATTATAAAAAATATGTAATGATCAATTTAATGATACTTTAATTAAACACTATAAATATTAAGTTGAGTATAATGTAACTTCTTTATGTGAAAACGACAGTTAAAAAGGTAGAGTTTATTTTATTTTGTTTCCTGAGATGACTTTGCTTTGGGCAGGCCCTAAACTACCAGCAGCTATTTACATATCAGGTACATCTATTGCTTGCTTATCCAAGTCACCAGTGCTGCAACTGCAACTGCAAGGTGTCGAGTAGAGCCATGGTGTGCATAGATAGTCTTCAGATCAGCACTAATTATACAGATTGCTACTGCTAGTACAGGACTAGGAGACAAGCTCACCACATAGAACAGCTTTAGCACAAACGATCCATTCCCGCCAATATGTATGTTTGGCAAAAAAAAAAATTTGAGTTCCATCATCATTCAAACTAGGATGATATATACATATATAGAAAATCAAACCCAAACACAGAAAGAAACACAATGGATAGTAGTAATTGTGATAATCAGAATAGAATCCAAATTAAAATCCAATTCACTGGGATCCCTCCTGTCGTCCTCCGCCATTGCAGTTGCAGGCAGGCCCCTGGCTCTGGCTCCGACGTTGAAGAAGTCGATGATGACCTCGAGGGGCAGGCCCTTTGTCTCCGGCACGCGCAGCGCCACGAATGCGAGCGCCAGGCAGCAGACGACGGCGTAGAAGCCGAACACCCCCGTGAGGCCGACCCACCTGAGCATGACCGGCAGGCTGTAGGTGACGGCGATGTCGCCGAGCCAGAAGGCGAGGGAGCAGATGGCGATGCAGATCCCGCGCACCCGCGTGGGGAAGATCTCGGCGCACAGGATGTTGGGGATGGGGCCGAACCCCATGACGAAGCAGCACAGGTACACCATGACGCTCCCCGTGGCCACCGCCGCGTGCGCCGCCGCCGCCATGGGCACCACGGTCGCCGCCACCAGCGCCGCCAGCGACGCGATCAGCACCGGGATGGTCCACAGCAGCAGGCTCCGGCGCCCCGACGCGTCCATGAGCCGCATCGCCACGCCGATGGTGGGCAGCATCAGCAGCGTGGTGAGACCGCTGATGAGGATGGACGTGGAGTCGGCGCTCAGACCCAGGCTCGCCAGCAGCACGCTGACGCCGGCCTGGTCCAGGATCTGCGGCGTGTAGTAGAGCACGCCGTTGATGCCTGAGAACTGCTGCAGCACCTGCATCGTGACGCCGCACACCAGCGCGTGACGAACGCCAGGCTCCAGGAGCTCGCGCCACCGCGCACCCTGCTGCTGCTGCTTGGTGGTGCCGTGCTGCTGGTACAGCGCCGACTGGCTCACCAGCGCCGCCGCGTGCACGCCGCCCGCCTCCTCGTGCAGGTACATCCTCTTCACGCCACCCTGCGGCTCGTCCGTGTACTTCCATGCCAGCTGCCAGCCGCCGCCGATGCCCATGCCCATGCTGGTGGTGGCCGTGTCGCCGCCTCCCGTCATGCTGCTGAGCCCGCGGGCGTCTAGCAGCGGCGCGTGGAGATCCCCGCCGTCGTCCTCCGACTGGCAGCCGCCGTCGCCGGCGATCTCCTCGTCCCAGTCCAGGGGAGGCGCCTGCTGCTTGTTGTCGTGGAAGCTGAGCATGCTGCCAGTGCCTTGGGTGTCGGGGGATTGAGGTCGTGCACGCTGCCGAGGAGCGCGACGACGGGGTCCTTGAGGTGATCGAGCATGCTGCCCTGGCGCGAGCCCTGCATGGCGATGGCGCTGCCCAGCATGCTGCCCTGCGCAGCCCACGACATGCCGCGCTCGGGCCCGTACAGGACCGTCGTCGCATGTTGGTTGGGGCCCGGCCCGCCCGGGGGCCCGACGATGTACTCCTCGATGGCTGTGTCCCCGGCGGTGCCCAGGGCGCCTTCGACGAGGAGCGCCATCTCTCCCGCGATGGAGACGTCGTCCCTTTGTCCCCTGAGCATCTGGAGCACGGCCCTAGCCTCCTTCATCCTGCCCTTGCTGACGAGCCATCGCGGCGACTCCGGGAGGTAGCAGACGGTGAGCAGCAGGTAGATGAGGGAGAGGAGGGAGAGGCCGACGCCGAGCATGAGGCGCCAGTCCGGTTGCGGCGCCGCCAGCGTCATGGAGAAGACCATGCAGTAGGCGAGGAACATGCCGCCGGACCCCGTGAACTGCGGGAGCGTGTTGAGGAGGCCGCGGATCTCGGGCGGCGCCGTCTCGGAGATGTAGACGGGGACGAGCGTGACGGCGAGTCCGATGGCGAAGCCGTCGACGAGGCGCGCGAGGAGGAGGACGCGCACGCCGGGGGACCACAGCATGAGGAGGCCCCCGAGGAAGTAGAGCAGCGAGGAGGCGATGAGCATGGGGCGGCGGCCCACGGCGTCGGAGACGGGCCCGGAGAAGGTGGTGACGAGGGTCGCGCCGATCAGGGAGGTGGCCACCAGGAGGCCCTCCACGGCGGGCTGGGACTCGAGGTGGAAGTCGCGCTTGATGTAGAGGACCGCGCCCGCGATGGTGGCGTTGTCCCATCCCTGCAGCATGTTGCCGATCGCCGCGGCGATGGCCACCAGCACCGCGCCACGCCCACGCATGGTGGATACTGGATTGGTGGTGGTGACGGCGGTGGAGCAGGGAGCAGGAGCAGGAGCAGGCTGCTTATTGCTGATCGTCGATCGATGAAGCAATGCAACAGTAGTGAAGGAATTCGCTAGCAATGCGAGCCCATGCAAATTAAAATAGAAACTATTTACTGCACTACAAAAAAGGTGCTGTTGTTGCAGCTATAGCAGCTGGAAGAAGAAGAGAGGAGATTGAGATTGAGATCTCTAACATGCATCCCTCCATTTAAATAGGCTGCTGCTACTGCTAGTGTAGTGATGCAAGACAACAGATCCAAGACCAAGCTAGAGGGGACGTATCCTCTATCTCTCTCTCTCTCTCTCTTTTCTCCTTGCCCCGTTCTATCAATCGCGCTGCACTGAGCTTGAATGAAATCTGACTTTGCAAATAAACCAAGCAGTGTTTTCTGGGGGAGGGGGGGTCAAGAGAGAGAGAGAAAGTAAATGGTGTATTTTTCGATAATACAATTGCTATTTATGACACGACGAAGAAATGGGAGGGAGGTAGGGAAAAAACATTAAAAAAAAGTTAGTGGGGAGAGAGTACACCGCTACGGCTGCAAGAGAGTCATGGTGCCACGTGTGAATGACTAGTCAGATGGACATGGACGAGCTAGCAATCCAAGGCAAAGAGGCCTGAGTCGTTGGCATGTCCGTGCGTCCACCAGGACTGGAACTGCGAGCAGGCAGATGCAGATGCAGATCAAGAATAATAGCAGCTCAGATTCAGCTCTTCCCTCTTGCAAATTGCCGCCGATTCAACGTGGTTACCACCATGAGTACTGTCTGTTTGCTGCCACTAGATTAGGGATGTACAGCGACAGCCCGCGAGCCCACGTATAAGTTTAACTTTGCGAGTTGTCACTTGAACCTACAAAAAATTAAACCTATATGTGGGTTCACGGGCTAACCCACTTGCATCCCTACACTAGATCTGAGGTCTGGAGTCTGGAGTTAGCCCTGTCTCCGCTCCGGCCGTCGACAGATGATTTGAAGCATCGCCCTCCAAATATCACAATAATTCAAACCTCTATCTACCTCCTTTTTCTTTTCCCCCCAGCTGCACAAAAGCCAGTACTGTTCGTACCCAATCGAAACCAATTCAATTCAGGCACCACCAATCCCCCCCCCTTCGACTCAGAGAGAGGAGAACACGCGCTACAGTTGAGAGAGGAGGCGGAAAAGGGAGGCGAGGTCGCCGCTGGCGGAGACGGCGGTCTCTTCTGCCTTCGATGGCCTGAGGGTCGTTGGGAGGTGGCGGAGACTGCTGGTCTTGCGCCGGCTGGTGTAGGTTGTAGGTCTAGTCCTAGTAGATCTAGGTTTTTGGTGTCCTGGCGGCGTCGGCGAGGTGATGGCAGAATAAGTCCTCTCGGACTCTTCCTCGTCCTGCCGACGCTTCACTTCGGCATCGACGACGAGCCCGTGGAGGAGGGGTTCCCTGTGGGGGATCTCTATGCAGGAGTCGTCGGCCGGTGGCGCATCGATCTGGATGGGATGTGCGTCTTCTGGCTTTTTGGTTTGAGGATAAAGAGGCAGCTCTAGGTTGTGTGGATGCGTGGAGAGTGGATAAGGCTCGGGTATCTCGTCGTCGACGGCAAGTCCGTGTCTATGGTCGAGGGAGCTCGGGGCGCGTCCCCGGCTGATGCAGTTTCAGCGTTTGCTTCATCTCGTTCTATAGTGCGAGTGTCTACTGCGGCTACTTCCAAAGCCTCGTGGCGAAAGGGCTTCTTCCGACTTGGGGTGGACGGCGAAAGACCTCCGGCAACGGCCAGTGGCAGCGAAGCTGGGAGGATTCAACCGACAGAGGATTTAGGACCTTACTTGCATTTTCTTTGTTCCTTAGGGGCCTCTGTGCAAAATGGTTGACACAGTTGTCTTCTATATCCTTCTCGAATGTACTTGTATCTGTACTGTATGTTTAACTTTTAATACAGGTATGTTTAGATAAAAAAAAATTCAGGCACCACCTTTTCTTTTTCCTTCAAACCAACCTAGGATGCTTCAGCTAACATCTGCCATATGACAGCCCGTGCGGTTTTATTCATGTTTCACGCTTGTCAAAGTGGCGCTTGAGAAAACCTCACCTTCACGATGTGGCCTTGCACAATTTGGAAAACACATGATTGATTTTTTCTTTCTTTCTTTCTTTTATTTCGTTACTACGTTTTTCCTATAAAATTGAACTGATTCCTATCGAGTCCTTAGGTTAATCCTGTGAGATTCTTGCCATCCAAATAGGCACAATGTTTTCTTTGTCTTATTAAATTTACATTTTCCTTTTTTTTCCGCGTAATATTTACACTCGTGCACTGCCATCTATGTATATCAGTTCTAGTTGCAAATTGAAACCTGTTCGATTCATGCCACTTTGAAATGGTATAACGATGCATAAACGCAACGAGTTTCAGGTAATGATCGATGATGGCATGAATCTAAAAGAGTATTACAGAAGCAATGACGACAAGTGTTGAAATTGTAACTGAAACAGTGGTACGGGCCTAATTATCCACTCCTTTCCTTTCATTCCCTTTCCCTAATTGTTCCATCACTTTAATAATTTTTAAATGAGAATGATAATAATTGGATTAAAACTCAAGCCTCCTCTCGGTGATTTTTAGGGCGCTAAAATATGGTATTGCCACTTGGGCACTAAGCTGAGTCACTGCTTCATAGGAGTAGAATAGTCATCAGATTATACGAAATTAAAAGAACCATTCCAAAAATGACCATCCCAATTGTGCCCATCATCTACGTGCGTACGTAGACGTTATCTGCAATATCATTTCCTGGTTATCGATCTTCTTGCTGTTTCGAACTATATACCTAAAATTAATACTATACAGATATATGCATGATAGTTACTCACTAGTAGTTTGATGTAATGGTATGTTTTAATTTGTCTGCTCCCGATAAGTTTGGCGTCCAATTCTAGGAACTAGCATTTCAACTTTTATTAATCACAATCACTCCTTCTATAATAAGATTCAAATGTAAAGTCTGTTTATTATATATGACGTTTCTGACATGGAGCTGACCAGGCGCCTAAGTCACCGCCTCACCGGTGCACTCGGATTTATGTTTTATTATGTTAGTTTGGGATGGAGGAAGTACATTTTTTTTCTAGAAAAAAGAGTATTATTGATGTACATATGGATAATAAAACTTGTATAAATGAAGAAGAAAATTCAATAAACCTTTTTTATTACATAAATAAATTAATGGCCTACACTTAAATCCTATGGAAAATTATAATTTTGTATTAAGAAGAGTACTCTTTGCATCCCTAAAAGAATACATTTCTAGAACAGTGTCATGGTTTAGTATACCAAGTTTGATCAATTATACATTAAAAGTATAATTCATATCAAATAAACATCATTAGATTAGTTATTTTTCATAATAAATTAATTTGAAGTCATAAATGTGAATACTGTTTAGTACAAACTTAGTCAAACATGAAATTAATTTTAAAAAGTGACGCTATATAGCTGTATAAACAGATAATAAATACAGTATTTACAAAATGTCTCGTCTTGTCTTGAATTTAGTTTTTACCCAAGTGGGGTACATTACTGTATATATGTATACATCTTGTATGAGAGTGGAAAGAAGATAATAAAGGATTGATGAATAATTGACACCTTTTTTTTTTACATACATTAGAGAAAATCAACCATGTATGCTGTTGCGCGATATGCATGCATGATGCAAGTATTATATAGTGTGTAAATAAATCAATTAGGTTCTCTTTGCTAGGTTGAATGAATCCGTCAAAAATGAAAACGAAAAGAGTCGATCTCAGATACTCGTTATCTCCAATGGAATGAATAATGGAGTTGGTTGGGTTTGTTGTTGTTAAATCTGTAGGATTTTGAAGGTGAAGAGGCTGGTGCACTGGCATCAATCTCAAGGAAGGAAGGAAAGATTATGGATATGATGATAAGCACTTGAGCACAGCAGGCATGGAGTTCAGGCAGACGATGGAATTGCATGCAGCAGAAGCAGGAGGAGGAGGCTAGCCGGCGCCATGGAGGACGCTGCCGTCGGAGGAGGTGTGGCGCATGGTGAGCCTGCCGTGGCCGATGATGCCCTTCTTCATCATTGCCACGAACTCGCCATAGTCGATGCGCCCATCCTGCAGGCAGCACAGCAGGCAGTTAATTAGTCCTCTAAAAGTCTAAATGGCTGACGACATATATACTAACTACTACTCACGTTGTCCTGGTCCACCTCTGTGATGATGTCTTGTAGACCTACGTCGGCCATGTTGTGGTCCCTGCACGCCTGCTCCAGCTCGTCGACGGTGATGTATCCGCTGCCGTCCTTGTCGAAGTAGGCGAATGCCGCGAGCAGGTGCTCCTCCCGCTCCAGCTTGCTCATGTGCACGGTTGCCGCGATGAACTCGTCGTAGTCGATGGTGCCGCTGTTGTCGACGTCGGCTGCGTCCATGAGGTCCCTGATCTCGCTCTCCCTCAGGTTGGAGCCGTGCCTCCTGAGCCCTTCCTTGAGCTCGTCGAAGGTGATGGCGCCACTGCCGTCCGTGTCCATGGCGGTGAACATCTCCTTGAGCCCCGCGAGCTCCTCCTCGGAGAGGCTCTGCGCGATGACACGCAGCGCCATCTTCTTGAGCCTGTTCATGGCGGAGAACTGCTTGAGGCGCGTGAGCACGGCCGGGTCCAGCGCCCTGTCGGGGGCCACGCCGTTCTCGCAGATCCACGGGTGGCACAGCACCTGGTGCGCGGTGAGCCTGTCGGCCGGCGGCGACCGCAGCATCCGGCGGATCAGGTCCTTGGCGCTGTCGGAGATGGCGGGCCACGGCTCCGAGTCGAAGTCGATGGTGCCCCTCAGCACGGCGTCGAAGATGCCCTGCTGCGTCTCCGCCCAGAACGGGGGCACACCGCTGAGGAGGATGTAGACGATGACACCGGCCGTCCACACGTCCGCCTCGGGACCGTAGTGCTTGCACAGCACCTCGGGAGCCACGTAGTAGGGGGAGCCCACCACGTCGGTGAACACCTGGCCGGGCTTGAAGAAGACGGAGAGCCCAAAGTCGATGGCCTTCAGGTTGATCATGTTGTCGTCGGTGTCGTCGTCGTCGCTGTCGTCGTCCATGGAATTGAGCAGGAGGAAGTTCTCTGGCTTGAGGTCCCTGTGCATCACTCCCAGCGAGTGGCACGCCTCCACGACGCCGACGATGACCCGCGCGATCTCGGCGGCCTTGCGCTCCGAGAAGTAGCCCCGGTGGACGATGCGGTCGAAGAGCTCGCCGCCCTCGCACAGCTCCATCACGATGTGCACGTACAGCGGGTCCTCGTACGCGCCCTTGATGGTCACCACGCTGCCGTGCCCCGCGAGGTGGTGCATGATCTGGATCTCGCGACGCACGTCGTCCACGTCCTCCGGGGTCAGCAGCTTCCGCTTCGCGATGGACTTGCAGGCGAAGGCGCCGCCCGTCGACAGCTCCGTGCACAGGTACGTGGTGCCGAACTGACCCTGCCCGAGCTTGCGCCCCACCGAGTAGAGGTCGCGCAGCGCCGGGGTGACGTGCCCCAGCACCGCGGTCGGGGAAGAAAGCTGATGCTGCAGGTGCCCGCCGCCGCCTCGCATGGTGCCGCTGCTGCTGCTGCTGCTGGTACCGGACGAGGTGGAGGAGGTCGCTGCTGCTAGCGCTAGCGCCGCTGCTGCTGCAGGCGGAGAGGGACGACGACAGGGCGCTGCTGTTGTACCAGTAGTAGTCGGTGGGCGAGGAGGAGCCACGGCAGGAATTGCCTGCCGGAGGCAGGCAGGATCAAAATCAAACGCCGGGAGCCGGCATTGTTGCTGCTGCTGCCATCCGTCGTCTTCGTCAGATCATTGCTGCGATCGATTTTCTTTGTCGCTCCGAGCGATGGATCCCGGCCTCGCTCCTCACATCAGGATCGATCGGGATCTGGGGTCCATCGATCCTCAGGCAACGGCGACGGCTCGCTCTGGTACGTGGACGAGGGTTGGTGGGGAGAAAAGCTCGGGAGGGAGAACAGGCAGACAGGATGGGAATGCTGGGGGAGGGGAGCGGAGGCAAACACAACAAATTCGATCGTAAACTCCGGCGGGAATTGAGGATGACGAGTGCGCGGCCACCACGACACACGATACATACATACTGTAGCTAGGAAGGACCTTACGCACGTCGCGGCCAAAGGTTTTTGTTTAGGGTTCACCAAGACCTTTGCCAATCGCCACCGTGTCGTGTGTGTGTATATATTCATATTTATTAAGACGATGATATATTATTATACTCCTATATAGCCTTCACTTCATTCTCTTCCACAGCCGCAACGTTGCTATTGCTACTCGCTCACGCACAATTACAATTAAGCAGTAAGTACAAGACAAATGACAATTACTACTTCACCCACCGACTAAGGGCCTGTTTGGAATACATGTTTTTTATAGGAATTTCACAGGAATCAATTCATTTTTACAGGAAAAACACAGGAATGAAGAAAAATTCCAGCGTTCCAAACATGACCTTAAATAAACTGATAAAACAAACCAACAATGTTATGCTATGCTGCTCAGGACTCTGTCGTAATAAATAACCTTCTTATTCTTATCCATATTCATAACCCAGCCCAAATTGAAATTACAGCCCTTTGATCATTCTGCCAAAATGAGCGTTTCAACATCTCCTGGCGATGGACCGGCCATGTCCCCATCACTAACTTATTGCATTTGCTAAAAAAATAACTTATTGCAAACCCAAGACAATCAACTAATGGCTCCATCTTTGCTACCTCACAACCCGTCATCTAAGGTCTTGCTTGGATCTAGTCGGATTCGCATCAACCCACATGTATTGGGGTGGATTGAAGTGTAATTTGAACTAAATTATACCTCAACCACCCCAATAATACATGTGGATTGAGGTGAAACCCATAATATCCAAACAAGCCCTAAGTGATGCAAGAAGATTCGTGCACAAGAAGAGGAAAAAAAAACATACATTCCAGGTTTCCCTTCCCACACAGCATACTTCTTCCTTAGGCCTTGTTTGGATGAGCATCCATTTGCCTCAAACCACATGGATTGAAGTGGATTGAAGTGCATATTAGTTCAAATACACTCTAACACATGTGGTTTGAGAGAGATAAATGTGCATCTAAACAAGGTCTTAATTGGGCTAACATGTAGCATTCCCAGATAGAATTTCAGCATCAGTTCCCGAGTGGAGGCCTCCGTAATCTGTGGATAGAAACAAAAGCAAGCATGCAAGATTTAGCAGACGAGTCAAACAACCGTGCACGCAATAATATAATATTAATAATATAAAATAAAATGCAAGACATCAGAATTAACCAGACAACACCTCCTCTCAGTGTCTTCCTAAAATGTCTGTTTTCACAACAAGCAAAGATATTCACAGCCAACAGGAAGTATCATAACAACGCAGGTTCCACCAAAAGTCAACCCACAGATGATCACTGTTCAATGACCCTAACTAATAATGTCATGAAGAAGCTAAAAGTTCCACACATTTTCGAGATATGAAGTTCGATCTATCCGCTATGGAGCAACACTTGGTTTATAAACAATATTGCAACCTTTCTGTTACATTGATGGGGAATGATATATATTGGATGTCAACAAAACTCGCAGCCTTCTACTCTGATGAAGCAAGAGCCAGTAAATTATTATTCAGAAATTTTGATTCCAAATTTAACAAGAAACAGACCTGTTCAGACTTCAGTCCGAAAGATTCCATTTCTTTCTTTTTTTTCTGGAACGCAGGAGAACTGCATGTCAATATATAAAGATAGAACAAGCGAATCCATGGCATGGGTTAGATTCCATTTCTTTCATGATGGAAGTAAAGTAGTAGAGAATCTACTGAAATTATTAGAGCCTCTTTGTATCCCTTGAACTGGATTTAGATTCTAGGATCACCAGCTAGGCTCTGCCTTGCAATAGGAAATCACAAACCCATCACTTTTCATAAACGGAAAATGGGACTTGCATCCAATTCGCAGGGTAAAAAATGGAGAGACTCAGGGGCTGTTTGGATCCATACCTCTAAATTTAGAGCACTCAGTTCACTTTTGATGTCTAAATCTCTAATGTGAGGTGGGCTAAAGTTTATAGCTAATTTTAGACCACCTGTTTGGAGCTTTAGCTCTAAAGTTTAGAGGGAAGTATCCAAACAGGCCCTTATTCCGTGTTGCTTCAGAACAAAGTTCTCGTCCTTGACTCCCCCTGCCACTGCTCTTTCACTGGAATCTCCCAGTCGCTGCTGTCGGCTGTCGCGGATGCGGAATGCTCCCGATCTCCGCTGTCATTCTCAGCTTGCTCCTTGATGACTAGACACCAGCACCTATTCCCTTCTAGCAACTGCCAAGCCCAAGTAACCCAGTTCCCCCATCATCCTGCAACTCAACGATGGATTGGCGCCAAGTCACTGCTAACCTCTTCAAAAGTGGAGGATTCTTTCCACTTATGGTGGTTTCTCCATCTTCCTTTCCTCTCGCCTCTCCAACCCCCATGCTTAACACTCTAAATTACGCAGACCAGGATGTCTGGTGACTCGACGCCTCCCAGCAACCAGGTAGTCGGTTGTGGATCAGCAGTGAGGAAGAGAAGAAACTAAGGGGAGCCGAGTGTAGTGTGTTGGTTCTTTGGTCAATTGATTTGGTTGTAATAATTTTGAAGAGTTATGTTGAAACATGATTTTTTGGCTACTCTGAGCAGTTTGAACTGTTGAGTTTGCTCCATGAAACGCTAATTTATTTGTGCTTCACTGCCATTTGTCTTGAAATAAGTCTGGTTTGAATATCTAAATAACATCTTAAATTTAATTGTTGGAGAAGTTTTCAAGGTACATCCAAACTAGAAAATTGGTTTTGAGTCAAATTCAGGACAATGCAATTCCTGTTGAAACTAAAAGATGGAATAGAATGCTATAGAGTCAGTTTCAGTTCCTCGGACCCAAATTGGCCTTAGGCTAAATGGATACCGAATACTTTTCTGTACATGACATCAGTTAGCAGCATCGAAAGATGTATCTAGGGCGTGGGTATCGAATCTGAATCCCTTATTAAAGACTGAAGTCTAAACATAGTAAATGGAAATAGCAAAAGCTTTGCAGGTATCACCAACCTTTTGCGCTAGTCCAACGATGAGGTGGCGATGACCCTGGCACCGAGGGTATCGAGCTGAGCGACGGTTGCTGTGGCCTTGAGTTTGCCTGCGCTCCAGAAGGCGTCCACCATCCTGCGGGCAACCTCCTCCCCCTTGTCCTCCCCTTCGATGACTGCCACCGCTGTGGGGCCCGCACCGCTAATTGTGCAGCCCAGCGCTCCAGCTTGCAGGGCCGCCGCCTTGACAGCCGCCATGCCAGGTATGAGGGGTGCCCTGGTGGGCTCGACGATGCCGTCGGACGACATCGCGGAGCCGATGAGGCCCGCGTCCCCTTGCAGCACCGCCGCCACGAGCGCCGCTGCCTGGCTGGAGTTGCGCACGTGCTGGTGGACGTCGACCTGCTTGGGCAGCGCGGCGCGCATCTTGCTGGTGGGCGCCTCGAAGTCGGGGGTGACGAGGACGAAGTGGAGGCGGAGCGCTGGCGGGGAGCACAGCGGGACGAGGTGGAAGGGGTCGTAGCTGCGGACGAGGACGAAGCCGCCGAGGATGGCTGGGGCTATGTTGTCGGCGTGGAAGCCGCTGACGGCCTTCTCGGACTCGAGGCCCGCGAGGACGAGGTCGTCGCGGGCGAGGCGGGAGCCGAATAGGGCGTCGACGGCCTTGGCTGCGGCGGCGGCGGAGGCCGCGGAGGAGCCGAGCCCGAGCCGAGCGGCAGGCCCTTGGTGAGGTGGATGGAGACGGCGTGGGAGCGGACGCCGAGGGCGCGGAGCGCGGCGATGGCGGCGACGCCGGCGCAGTTGCGGAGCGGGTCCTTGGAGAGGCGGTCGGCGAGGTGGGGGCGGGACGGGGATGTGACGGAGGCGATGGAGACTGTGGCGGGCGGGAGCGTGGGGTCGAGGGTTGCGGTGACGGTGTCGCCCAGGGAGAGGGAGGCGTCGGCGACAGCGCACCCGAGGAAGTCGAAGCCCGGGCCAAGGTTGGCGACGGTGGCTGGCGCGAAGGCCGTGACGGACTGGAAGACCGGGGTGGGATCGGTGGCGGCGGTAACGTTGACCGTGGCGGGATTGGCTGCTCTGACGCGGAGAGAGACGAGCGATGGCCGGGCCCGGACCCTAGCCCTAGCCCTAGCCCTGCAGGTGGAGGGGAAGGATGAGGGCGCGGAGGCTGTGGAAGTCGCCGCCGCCGCCATTGTTTGGTGGGGTGAGGTGAGGATTATGCTCTCTCTCTCTCTCTCACACTGCTGGGTGCTGGGTGCTGACGGAGGGAGGAGCTTTTGTTTTGGTTGGGTTTAGTGGTGGGATTGGATGGTGACGTCTCTCACTGACAGTTGCGGCCCGCACCAGGACTCTCTCCATCACCACCACCACTTGGCCACTTGGCCTGGCCGCTCTGGACGCCTAGTCAGCCCAGCCAAGACCCACCCGACCCATCCAGCCAATCCGGTCAACCTGCTGCGATGTCGCCGCGCCGGGCGCTCCTCGCCATCCTCCTCGCCGTCGCCGTCGCCTTCGCTTCCTCGGCGCCCCAGCCCCCGCCGTGCAGCCGCTCGTGCGCAACCCTCAACTGCGACTGTGCGTGACCCCCCTTCCCCCCGCCTCATCCTCATCAATTCCATCGGTGCGGCGACCTGATCCGGTTACTGTTTTGTAACGCTTCTTTGCCGCAGCCGTTGGGATCCGCTACGGCAAGTACTGCGGCGTGGGCTGGAGCGGATGCGACGGCGAGGAACCCTGCGACGACCTCGACGCCTGCTGCCGCGACCACGACAGCTGCGTCGAGAAGAAAGGTTACATTTGCTTGCTTGCTTGCCCCTGCCTTGTTGTGCTCGCTCGTTAGTGAGATGGGTGGATGGATCAAGCCCCTAGCCTGCAAATCATCACTTCATCGGATGGGATTTCGCGTTGCATATCACCCCACTTGGTGGTATATTTCCTGGTTGTGGTGTGGATGGATCCTACCACTAACTAGCTAGTTAACTGGCAAATTCAGTGCCTTCCAGCATACTAAATCACTCAATCCAATTCGTTGCCCTGGCTTCTCTCTGGTTATGTGCTATGCTGTTCATAGTTTTGTAGAACAATGCCTTTGTCTGTCCTATGGATGGTGACAATTGGTATGCCAGTATGTATTGGGTCAGGGGGGCTCTTTAATGAAGAAGCAAAAGTTTTGCCTGTCTTTGTTTTTGTTTAAAGTAGAGAAAATATTCAATACAACACACCTTAGCGGCGTTCTAGAGTTGTACATGAACGGCCAGACGCTCTTTGATGAAGAACAAAAGCTATTAGTATATAAAATCAAATGCCTCAAATTCATATCAGTGAACCACAAGAGTTTGCATTTATCATCCACAAAAAGGATAACCACAGTCATTCCCTCAACCTGAACATTACATGTATTCAGTCAGCCTGACGGAAAATACAAATGGAAAAAAATAGTGATTAACAAAGGATGGGTATGGTATTGCCGTAGTATGCCCACACCCAGACTAACTCAAATGGTTTTTTACTTTTGCTCACCTGCAGTTCCTGACGTGTCTCTTGCTTTGATTTTATTTATTATCCTCTGCTAGGTATGATGAGCGTGAAATGCCATGAGAAATTCAAAAACTGCATGAGGAAAGTGAAAAAGGCAGGCAAGGTTGGCTTCTCCAAAAAGTGCCCGTACGAGATGGCTATGGCGACAATGACTCAAGGGATGGATATGGCCATCATGCTCAGCCAGTTGGGCAGCCAGAAGGTGGAACTCTAGCGTTGGCCAGCTTCACCTCAGCATCAGCTCAGCTGCATGTTGATTGATTCTCACTGAAATACATATATACTCCACTGAAGAATAGATTTTACCACTACATGATTACTATTGTTTCATCCGATTCGGAGGGATGGATAGCTTATTTTGGGACTGCGGAATTGAAAAAAGATTACTGAGTTTATTTTGAGTTCAGCAGCTTGAATGGTATTTTTCCCCTCAAGCATAGCATATATTTTTCAACATACTAGTTGGTGGCATAGGCAAATTTGGTAGAAAAGGAGGACGTTGCTCTCCCATTGGTTATTGTAAAATCCTTTAACGACCATTGCAATTTTGGGGGTTCCCTTTCTTTCCATCTTCAGTGACACAGGTGGACTTCAGGAGACATAAATGGAGGAATTTCCATGTTGGTTCGTTACAAATTGGAGAAAGGAATATTGTTGATGCTAGTGGATCTGGAACAGTTTGATGAGTAGGAAAAAATGGGTGTTCACTTCATTTAGGTGAGGTGTGGTGTGTTCTTGTTTGTATTTCTTCTTCCATTTCCTGCATGGTTGATGAGTGGGGACTGTTGGGATGTTGCAACTGTACTTAATTCATATGCGCAAATCGTGGCCATCTTGATGATATATACTTCGAGGATGTTTGGATCCAGGGTCTAAAGTTTAGACCGTGTCATATCAAATATTTAGAGGGTAACTAGGAGGACTAAACTTAAGCAAAATAAAAAAACTAATTACATAAGAGTAAACTAATTAGCGAGACGAAACTATTAAGCCTAATTAATCCATCATCAGTAGATGTTTACTATAGCATCACATTGTCAAATCATGGACTAATTAGACTTATTAGATTCATCTCGCAAATTAGACTCAATATGTGTAATGAGTTTTGTAATTAGTCTATAATTAATACTCCAAATTCGCATCTAAATATACGATGTGACAGGTCTAAAGTTTAGACGTTGTGAAACAAACACCCTCGGTAAGCTATGAATACTCCAAACTAATATACTCATTTTTGGAGAGGTCAAGAAAATCTCTAATTTGATACGAAAACCTATGAATATTTACAGTAACAAATATTTCTAGATTAGTTATAGAAATATATTTTTATATAATATAATAAATATACATTCCAAGATAGGAATGCTAATATTATTTTTCTAAATGTAGCCGAACTTATGATTGTTTGATGCCTCGGTAAGCTAGATTTTCAATATTTTGAACGCATAAAGTATAGATGAATTTATGGCATCCTTAGTCGGGGGAGGGGGGTGTTGGATATACACTTTAGGCCTTATCACATCCGATATTTGGACACTAAGACTATTAGACATTGACTAATTGCATGTATGAAAGCTAACTTGTGAGATGAATTTATTAATCATAATTAGTCCATGATTTAACAATGTTACGCTACTGTAAATATGTGCTCATCATAGATTAATTAGGCTAAAAAAATTATCTTGCGAATTAGTCATGGCTTCTGCAATTAGTTTTATAATTAACTCATATTTACTTCACGTAATTGGTATCCGAACACCACATCTCATAAATTTTAGTCGCGGCATCCAAACACCCAATATGAACTCTAATCGCTGCATCAAACACCCTAGGCCCCATTTGGATCTCTGGAATTGAATTTATTTTAATAATCATAACTTAGAGACACATTAATTAAGTTAATATGATTGTATATGGATTATAATTGTATATTATTATTCACTATATGAGAGACATACTTATTTGTTGTATTTCTATCGTAGAAGAGAGAGTTTTAATAACACGTTCTAAAGTTGCAAATAGAAATATGGAATGGTAATCTATAGAATCAATTTTCATCTCTCACCCTGTGAATTTGAGATAGGATTTAAAGTGAACTTTAGAAAGTGGTGGAATGTTAAATTTTAAATCAAATAGTTTAATTTATTAAAGTAGATTTCAAACGGCCCTTAGCTTAATTACGGCTTGCGGTTCAACATCAGCATGATTTGATGGGCATTGAGGTGAGGTCAGAGTGATGATTGGGGATGGTCATCACAGATCACATGCACGCATTCGTATTCGTACTGAGATGCTGACGAAGCGTCCAGGCTGTGTGCTGCTCTACGGAGTGAGGAGGGGTACTAGACCGGATGTATAGGGTGCGCCCACGTGTCGGCAGCGAGCTGCGAACGGCCCGGCCCGGCCCGATGCAGGCGCGCGTGGCCGGCAGTGGCAGTGGCATCCAACAAAACTGCGCTCCTGCTCGGCTGTTCTGTTCGGCTCGTCCTCTCCCTCTCTCAGTCTCTCTCGCTCTCTCTCTTCTCTACTTTTGCTTTGCTTTGGTTCTCCTTTCCTTTCTTCCTCGGCTGCTTCCTCACTGCTCCTCTGCAACCGCAGCGCAATCCCCTCCCCCCCCCCCCCACTTGGCTCGCTTTCCCAGTTCCCCATTGTCGATCGGATTCGCGTCGCGCTCCTCCTCCTCCACTGCTCCGCTCCCCAAGGTAACCGATCGATCCGCTGCCGCCGCCTCCATTCCGGTTCCCTATTTTGTCGCCATTTCCGCTGATACATAGGGGGCCAGGCGAGGGGATTTCCTCCGCAGCGACTCTTACTCATCGTCTCTCTCTCCTCTCCTCTCTCCTCTCTCTCTCTCTCTCTCTCCTGCAGCCCAAACCCTGGCATGGGGTCGAGGAGGGGAAGGCAGCATCCTGGTGCTGGCCACGCCGCGCAGCCTCCGCAGCCGGGCGGAAGAGGCGCTGCTCGTGCTCAGCAGCCCCCGCCGCAGCCTGCAGAAAGAGGAGGAGGTCGTGGAGGGAGCCAGCAGCAGGGGCGAGGTGGTGGAGGCCGCACGTATCGTGCTGACGAGGCCCAGCAGCAGCCAGGCAGGGGCGGTCATGCTCGTGGCGGGAGTGGAACGGGGCGCCCGCAACAGTACCCACGTGGTGGTGGTGCTACACCTCTTCAGGTTCAGGGGTCTGCCTCGTCATCCAGCCCTTTAGCTCCCGAGCTGCGCCAAGCAATGGAGGAGGCTCCTCGTGAGCTCGCACCACAAGCGCCGCCAGTTACTTCGCAGCCATCGCCACATCAGGCTCCCCCGCCTGTTCAACCTAGAGAGGAGCCGCACGGACCAGCTGAGCCCACTGCAGGCCAGGAGATCGTGCCTGCACCTCCACAATCAAGCAAGTCAATGAGGTTTCCTTTGCGCCCAGGAAAGGGCAGTATTGGCACCAGGTGCCTGGTTAAGGCCAACCATTTCTTCGCTGAGCTGCCAGACAAGGATCTTCATCACTATGACGTGCGTTCACTTCAGATCTCTCCAACTCCTTTACCATTTCTTCTGTTTGATGACGTGTCGTAATCTCATTTGTCTTGGACAGGTCTCAATCACACCGGAAGTTACCTCAAGGGTTGTTAGTCGAGCCATAATCAAGGAGCTGGTCAATCTCTACAGGCAATCTTATTTGGGTGGGAGGCTACCGGCTTATGATGGTAGGAAGAGCCTGTACACGGCTGGTCCACTGCCGTTTACTTCACAGGAATTTCATATCACTTTATTCGACGATGATGGTGGCCCTGGTTCCGAGAGGTCTGTTGCTCACATTTCCCTCGTCAAGACAAGATGTTTTCCTCCCTGTTGCGCAAATTCATGATTATGTTTTCAACATTTCATTGTTTCTCCACTATTTGCTTTGTTTTAATCCAGGCGATGTAGGAATTATAAAGTAGTCATTAAATTCGCCACGCGAGCTGACCTCCACCGCCTCGGGCTGTTTTTAGCTGGGAAGCATGCAGAAGCTCCTCAAGAGGCATTGCAGGTTCTTGATATTGTGCTGCGGGAACTGCCTTCATCAAGGCCAAGGTAGCATTGAATTTCTACCGTCATTATAACTAGGAACAGTGAAGCGAGAAGTGAATCTTGATATTTCTCAAATTGTTTCCCCACAGGTACGCACCGTTTGGCCGGTCGTTCTTTTCGCCTGACTTGGGCCGAAGGCAGCCCCTTGGTGATGGATTAGAAAGCTGGCGTGGATTTTACCAGAGCATTCGCCCTACTCAAATGGGCCTGTCACTCAACATCGGTAATATGCACATGTTTTCTGTCTTTCCTTATTACTGCATGGTTTTAATCATCGTTTCCCCATTTGAGGCTAACGCACTTGAAGTCTTCAGCACTACTGATGATTTCTTATCCATATTAAGTGTATCTCCTGGATTTTGATTTTACTTTCTGTGACTTTTCAGATATGTCAGCGACAGCTTTCATTGAGCCATTGCCTGTAATTGAGTTTGTTGCGCAGCTGTTGAATTCTGAAATTCACTCTAGGCCACTCTGGGATGCGGAACGGGTGAAGGTGTTCTCACTGAACTAACCTTTTCCTGATATTTCATCTCATAGGAATAAGTGGTGTTCAAATGAAATATCATGTATTGCCTTGAAGATAAAAATGTATAGTTATCGATGATTGAATCTAATCTGTTCAGACATAAAAATAAACAGTGCATGAGTGTAATCTGTGCATTTCCTTCTTGGTGCAACAGAAATTGGGGTGTGTCCAGGAGAAAGCAGCGCTCTATTATTTTTTTTTGAGGTTTGCATATAGTATAATCATTCATACTGTTTGTCCTTAGGAGTGTTAATAGAAAGTCATTGATTGCGTTTTACTCTAACCATTTGTAACCAGAATTGGGGTATGTTTAAAAATTAGTACTCTCTTGATTCTTTAATATATGATGTTGACTTGTTCAATTTTGAACTAAACAACATATACTTTTAAAGAACGGAGGCTGTACTCCGTAAAGTTATTAGCAGAACAAAGAGATGATTTTATAGTTTGCTGTATGCCACATATTGCATAATCATGTCCTGCAGAAAAAATATATATAGGTGAAACTGCAACAACTCTTATGACTTACGATGCTTGAACTATAGTGTGATAGGCTATGTGATAGCTGCATATTTGGATTGCTAAATGACTATATCAGCATGTTGTCCTGTCAAATGCATTTTATCTCCCACTCAACCATTCCAAAAAAGAATAAGAAAACTTCTTCCAAAGGAAAAAAAAAGTATGTCTGCAACCGATAAATAAAAACACTGGCACGGGAGTTTCTAGTTACTTTTTTTCCATGTTTAGCACAAGGCCCTTGCTGATGTGCATATTTTAAACAATTTATCTTAAACTTTTTATGTTAACACCCTAGGTCAAGAAAGCCTTGCGAGGAGTTAAGGTGGAAGTTACTCATCGTGGAAATATGCGGAGAAAGTATCGCATATCTGGATTAACAACTCAGGCAACTCGAGAGTTAACGTATGCAAGTTTCTCATTTCATTAAAAAAACATTTAGAATGCTAGTTAAATTTTCCTGTAAAAGATTTTGTTGTTCTTCGTGCCACAGCTTTCCTGTTGATGAGGGGGGTACAATGAAGTCAGTTGTACAATACTTTCAAGAGACATATGGCTTTGCCATCCAACACACCTACCTTCCTTGCCTTCAAGTTGGCAATCAACAGCGTCCAAATTACTTGCCAATGGAGGTGAGATTGTGAAACGATGGTACCCTTTCTTCCATGTTTTGAACTTATGAAAAACTACTTCAATTCTAAATCTCCATTTTTAACTTTTTTTTACCAAATCTTTCAATTATTATTATTTTTGCATTCTTTCAGAGAAAATTTTAAAGTTGTAGAGTTTGACTCTATTCAGGTCTGCAAAATAGTGGAGGGACAGAGGTACTCTAAGAGATTAAACCAGAATCAGATACGAGCTCTTTTGGAGGAGACATGCCAGCACCCACGCGACCGTGAGCGTGATATAATTCGGGCATGTATCTTATTATTTTTAATGGTTTCATATGTCTTTCAAATTTCAATAAATGCCCGTGCCAGTTCAGATCTTTCATTGTAATGCTATCTTACTTGGTTGAATAGATGGTTAAACATAATGCCTATGACAAGGATGATTATGCACAAGAGTTCGGCATTAAGATTAGCGATCATCTGGCATCAGTTGAGGCACGGATTTTGCCAGCTCCACGGGTAGGTTGAACCCATTTCTGTCTGTTTTGAGCTTTCTCTGCTTTACCTTTAGTCATGCTCGCAGCATCATAAGTGTTGTAAGCAATGAAATATTCTCTCTTGCACTAGGCTATCACGAAGCTGGATGCATAAATATCCGACCTTGTAATTATATGGATTTTTTAATAAGCCTTTTGCTGTATTTTCACTTAATGCAGCTTAAGTACAATGAGACTGGTCGAGAGAAGGACTGCTTACCTAGAGTTGGTCAGTGGAATATGATGAACAAGGTAACTGTGGAGTTTCTTTAGTTCTTACCAACTTTACTCATCTTATTTGAATTGTGAAGATCACTTGCTTACCACTTCAAAAGTATTATGAGCCCAATGGCCACAGTAGAATAGGAGAGGAAATAGAGGAGGAGATACAGAGACTATATGCTACTCCCTCTGTTCCAATTGTAAGTCGTTTTGGCTTTTCTAGATATATAACTTTTACTATGTATTTAGATACAGTGTATATCTAGGTGCATAGAAAAAGCTATGTAAGCCAAAACGACTTACAATTTGGAATGGAGAGAATACATCTATTTGATTCTTAGTGACTGCCTACCTCTGGCCGGTATCGTACTAGTGTTGTATTGCTGCATGATTGCTTTTACAGTAACCATGCCTCCCCTTGTGCCTTGCATGACACATCATCTGTGATAAATATCAAGCTATACAATGAATAGGTGTTTCAGTTAGGAACTGACCTCTGCTGCTCCTGATAATGGTACTTTTATCTTAAGCAAGCTGGTTGCCTATGTTGTAATGGATTTCCAGTAAAAAGTATTTAACATTATAGGCTCTAGCAATGAATTACATATAGAATTAAAAAAAAAACAAAGAAACCTGGTACAAAGTGTAAGGCCATCTATGTATTATTTGCCACACATAACACAGACCGTGCATAGAAAGATCCTTATGTAGAACCACCAGCTATGTATTTTGTAGTAACAAAGATTTGCAAAATGTACTCATCTTGGATTGGCAAAATATACTAGTCAGAAACAACAGTGTCTCACAATGTTACTCAGATGGACAACGAAAAATAATGCTACAGATTGTTATATTGCATCTCTAAGCCCATATAGTTGGGTTTAATAATCAGCATTCTCCAGTTCAAGGCTGATTTCAGACACAGGATTTTAGGTTTAGAGGCATGAGTATCTGTTTATTGTGCATGGGAACTTACTATTGTTTTACTTTCCTGTACCCAGAAAATGGTAAATGGTGGTAAAGTCAGAAGTTGGATATGTGTCAATTTCGCTCGCAATGTGCAAGACAGTGTTGTTCGTGGGTTCTGTCATGAACTTGCGCTGATGTGCCAAGCGTCAGGAATGGCAAGTATTCTTGACATGTGGTTCCTGCAAAACTTGCATATTGAGATCAAGGAGGCGCCTCAAGATCCTTATATAAAAGCAAATACACCAACATGAATATTAAGATTTGTACTTCATCCACCTGTTTACAAAAGTAACATTATCGTGCATTATCATAATAGGATTTTGCTCGAGAACCTGTTCTTCCACCTCTATATGCACGTCCTGATCAAGTGGAGCGAGCTCTGAAAGCTAGGTACCATGATGCCATGAACGTTCTTGGACCCCAAGGCAAGGAACTTGATTTACTTATTGGAATACTACCTGACAACAACGGCTCTCTTTATGGTATGTGAACTGTGGTCCCTAACTTCTATTTCTTCCTTTTGATGCCTTTGTGTTGTTGGATTCCCATTATAATAATTATTATTCATGGAGTTCTCTGTTGACATTACTTGTCTCCTTGGCTGATGCTAGGTGATTTGAAGCGTGTATGTGAAATAGATCTTGGGATAGTTTCACAGTGCTGTTGCACAAAGCAGGTTTTCAAAATGAACAAACAAATTCTTGCAAATCTTGCTCTGAAGATTAATGTCAAGGTTCAGTACCCAGTACCCTCCACTTTTGTGTTTACAATCTGTATTTCTTTTGTGTTCATCAAGCTGACACCATTTAATTGGGCAAAGGTTGGGGGCAGGAACACCGTGCTGGTAGATGCAGTCTCAAGGCGAATTCCTCTGGTAACTGATCGACCAACAATCATATTTGGTGCTGATGTGACTCATCCTCATCCTGGTGAGGATAGTAGTCCCTCAATTGCTGCTGTAAGTAGAATAACAACCTACTCTTTTAGCTTTAGTGCTTAGTTACCTATTCTTTTTTTTAGAACACTTAATTACCTATTCTTGAGTCTTGACTTTTGCTTTGGGAAGGGTTATTACTTAATTTGTTAACAAGCGACTTTATGTGTAGGTTGTGGCCTCCCAAGACTGGCCAGAGGTGACAAAGTATGCTGGACTAGTTTCTGCTCAAGCCCATCGACAAGAGTTGATAGAGGATTTGTATAAGGTCTGGCAAGATCCACAGAAAGGGACGGTCAGTGGTGGAATGATAAGGTGCACTGCTCATTGGTTCAACTTTTATTTCCTTAAGAAGGAAAGGAACATGCATCAGTTGAATGGTGCATTTTTCAACCTTTCTTTCTTCAATGGCAAATCATTTGTTACATGACAAAATTGCAGGGAGCTACTTATATCCTTCAAAAGATCAACTGGTCAGAAGCCCCAGCGAATAATATTTTACAGGTTTGTGCTCTCAAAGTGAATACTGGTACTATTGCTTTCTGCGTTCTCTACAGTTTAATCTTCTTTCTCCTTATCAGGGATGGTGTCAGTGAAGGACAATTTTATCAAGTTCTGTTGTATGAGCTCAATGCAATCAGAAAGGTAAATATTTACCAAACCAGGCATGAGCATATGTGGATGCTACCACTAAGCATGATCTCCATGTATCGTTCAGGCATGTGCTTCCCTGGAAGCAAACTACCAACCAAAGGTGACTTTTGTTGTGGTTCAGAAGCGCCATCATACCAGATTATTTGCTCACAACCACAATGATCAGAATTCAATTGACAGGAGTGGAAACATACTGCCAGGTAATATTAACATTACCTTGTACCTCATAACGTTACTATGTTATTACCTCGTAATGTTACTATGTCAACACTGATGTTTGTTACTGCTGCTTATTGTCTAAAATATTGCTTCTGGCATGCTGTACCTTTTGAAAGGTACTGTTGTAGATTCAAAGATCTGCCATCCTACTGAATTCGACTTCTACTTGTGTAGCCATGCTGGCATTAAGGTACATACCATGATTTGTTTTGCATCTGGCTTGTCAGATAATGTCATTCTGTCTAACATCTATATATAGGGCACTAGCCGTCCAGCTCATTATCATGTCTTGTGGGATGAAAACAACTTCTCTGCTGATGAGTTGCAGACTCTTACAAACAACCTCTGTTACACGTAAGTGCCTATTCATCTGGTGAAATTTCCTTTTGGAATGCTATTTTTCTAACTTGCATCATATGTGCAGTTATGCAAGGTGCACCCGCTCTGTATCGATCGGTAAGCTATCCCTCTTCCAGGGATTGTTTTGGCAGTTCCACCACTGCCTTGTTTCGTGACTTAAATCTTTTTTTTTTTCGTTTGCAGTTCCACCAGCGTATTATGCTCACTTGGCTGCCTTCAGGGCTCGTTTTTACATGGAACCAGAGACCTCTGACAGTGGTTCAATGGCAAGTGGTCCTGCAGGCCGTGGACCCCAGTCAGCATCCCATGCCACTCGGGCCCCTGGCGGTGCAGCTGTTAGGCCACTTCCAGCTCTGAAGGATAACATAAAGAGGGTCATGTTCTACTGCTGAGGCTAGGCTGGGGTGCTTATGGTACCCTCACTTGTAAATATGTTTGGAGATAGTAATAATCTGGCAGCTGCTACTTTGGGTGCTGTGCTGTTACCATTTACTGTACTGGTCTACGTTTCTTCCTCAAGCACCACATGTATGCACTCATGCTATTGTCTCCACGGATCATGTATGCAGCCTGTAATATAGTAATACCCTCGGTTGTGTGTGAGTAATTCCATCTGTATGTCATGTAAAGGAAATGGTGTCTCCGTTTGGTTATCTGGAGTTGTTCATGCAGGTGCTTTGGAGTTCTGTCACCTGTGGGAGCCTTTATCGTAATTAAAAAAGAAAGAAAGAAATATATCCTGTGGATTTCAGTATCAATCTGAACACTGCATTAGGTGAGACTCAATCTGGCAAGGAGCTGACTCTGGTATTACTTATTATGCTAGGAGCTAGGTTGGTGATGGTTCATTTTTTTACGGCAGCGTGCAACTCTGGCCAGTACGTATTGCTTTCACTATCATCATGGACATGCGCGATTTTATTTATTTACTTATTTTCCGTTTACATCTTTCCCAGTCAATGACAGTTAAGAGCTAAAGGAGGAAACAAATTATCACTCGGGCACACATCTGGCATTGGTCCGGACAGCCGAGAGTCCCTCACTTCAAGCAGCATCCGAGAGATGGGAGGCTGGGAGCACTGGTCCAAGTAAGTTGCTCGCAATTCTGCAGAGTTCAGACACACACAACTTCTACCATGGATTATTAATTCAATCAAATAGTTATGCTTTGCAGCTGCAGCATGATAAGCTCTCACCTCTGAATCCTTATCTGCGTCCTTCTGCACAACAAACCACCGGTCAGTCAGTTCAGTTGCTTTCCAACTTTGTCTTCAGTAAATTTCTTAAGCTTGCCTTTCTTTTGGTCTTGCTGCCGACCTATCAGGCAATGCCGCTGCCGTAGCTTGCTCAGGCTGTTCACCCACTTTTGGCACCGTATTTGCCTGAAAACACAAAGGAATTTTAAAAATTTGCATTCTTGAGATATTGCACGTTGTTTCCTTCAAAACAATACAATCAAAATTCTACTCCAGCTGGTACTGGTCCTCGACTCACCAGCTTCCTAAAATGAAGGTTGTAGAACATCTGTAGGTATTGCTGTTTGGCCTGCTTCTCTTCTTTGTCCAGAGTCCTCCAGAAGCCATACATTGACCCCATGTTCAGAACTTTGGTTGCATAGATCTGCCAGGTGTAGCTACAATCAAAGACAACACAGATGTCACACACATGATGGCCGTTCTGTTCCTTGGATGATTATTGGAGATACGTTACCATTCATAGATGCGTTGCAGTCCAGCGGTGGACATTCTGTTCCAGTACATGGGTTCTTCGTTGCATTTCTGGAAGAAGTTGGCAATCTTGCTGCTTGCCTCTTTGCCATCAAGTGGGTTGATATGGAAACCTGAGACCTCGTTCACAATGATTTCTGCGGGGCCTCCCTGATTTGTTGCAAAGGTTGGCAACCCACAGTTCATTGCCTCGATGACAGTTAGTCCGAACGCTTCATAGAGCGCAGGCTGAAAGGCACAGCATTGGATGGATAGGTTAGCACCGAGTTTCATTACTAGCATCTCTCCTGGCTATCTACAGTATATTATAACTCTTGAGTACCTGAACAAAGGCTCCCCTGGTATCTGCTATGCAACGGTAAAGTTCCCCATTGCGGACATGGTCTGTCTGGGCTTTTATCCAGCGGATCTGCCCATTGAGCTGGTACTTGTTGATCAAGCTGTGCATCTTGTTTATCTCCTCGATCTCCTCCCTGTCATTGGATTGCGTGGGTCCAGGAGCCCTCCCACGACTACAAGGTTGACAAGGTCCCTGAGCCTCTTGTCCTGACCATACCATTCAACCAGCCCAGTGATGTTCTTCACCTTGTCAAGCCTTGCCATTGAAAATATGACCGGCTTGCTCCTGTCTTCCAAGTAGCCTCTGCTTGCATCATATCACACGGTTGAGAACCATAAGCACGATTTCGCCAAAAGTAAGGAACACAAGCTTGAATGCATGTACTTACATGTGCTCATCATTTTCCTCTTTGCCGTAGACTAGCACCTCGATCTGTGGGTGCAAGCCTGTAAGGCGCTTGTGCTTTAGTGTGAATGGGAAATAAACCGATTGATCCGCGCCAGGGGCAGCGATATTGAACTTGGGGTCGAAGACATTGATGCCTATAGCGAAGCGGCAGAGCCCTGGCATTGTGAACGCGTAGTGGCTCTCATACTGGCCTGGCTTGTCTTTGCTGCAAGGTGTTGTGTCGTTGCGAAAATGGTTTGATGAGTAGTAGTAAGTAGCATGACATTATATTGCCCAAACAAAGCAAAGCACAGGGCACGCAAGAGGAATTTAGTTAGGCGATGGCTGACCTTCCGGCTATTTCTTGGTAGGTGCTGGCGATGATGAAGTCGCTGTTGTTCATCGCGATCATATCAGCAGTAAACTGGCACGAGAAATGATACTTGTGGTCCATTTCTCTCCACTTGACATCGGAATCCTCATACTTTGTCTTCTCGAGAGCATGTGCGATCGTCCCCTGTTACATATATGATATTTTTGTTTTTGTCAGATTTTACTTGATTAGTACCATTACCACCAGGAGAAGGTTCTGCATTGCATGATAAATATTCTGCAACGGCAGGTTTTTTCACCTGGGTAACTCCTAGCTTTCTTGACACGAGGTAAGCTACTAAGTTGCCATCAGTGTAATTGCCGATGACCAGGTCTGGTTTGCGCCCCAATATATCTAGGATCTTGGCACAAGAGTCCTGAAGTTTCATGCCATGCCAGGGTGCATATATTTTTAGAAATAGAACGGCATTTAATTTGTCATCAGTAGTATATATGATAATACTAGCAGTAGTAATACATATTAATACAAGAGATGCAAACCTGGGCGTATCTCTCTAGGTAAGGGTAAATGTCGAAGCGTGAGACCCAGTGGGGAAGATCCTGTCCATCTTGGGTCTTGAATGGCACACGGAGGATGTTGGAGTGCCTTGTGTTCTCAATGGGTTCCAGCTCCACGTTGCAGGTGGTGCCCTTGGCTTCTGGTATGAGCCTTGTGAGCTGCAGCAATGGGAATGCATGGTGAGTGGTACCACAGATCATATACGTACAGTGGGAAGGAAATTCGTTCGATCCTTTGCCTAGCTACCACTAGGATGTTGGGCGTGAAAGTGAGGCCCTGCCCCTTGATTCTGTGAAGAAGCTCCTCTTCAAGCGCTCTCACTTGGTCCAGGATGTAGACGACCTGGCCTCCGGTGTCGGGCATCCCCAGGACCTTGTTCTGGCCGAAGTAGCCGTGGACGGAGAAGATGACGACGTCGAATACCGACGGCACCCTGCTGAAGAACCTGTGTATGGTGGCAGGGTCTGGCGCCTGGAGCACCTCGGAGAGGCAGGCGAGCGTCTGGGCGCACGCCTCTGCGGTGTCGCCCCATCCTTTCTCCAGCCCAAACTCGTGGAACCTGTGCGCCATCTGCTGGTACGGCGTGTCCGGGTGCTGCTCCGAGACGAAGGCCTGGACGATGAGCAGCGCCTCCTGGAGCTTGCCGACGGTGTCGAGGGTGTGGCTGATGAGCAGCTTATTATTCGGCTGGTACCTGAGCGCCAGCAGGTAGTCCAGCAGCGGCTGCTGCTTATTATTCATGGACATGCTGGTCTTCTGATCCGTGGCGGTGGCGGTGGCGGTGGCGGTGCCAGGCCTGACGCCGCTGCCACCGAGCCTGGAGGACAGGAACCTGGAGACCAAGTGCATGCCGTTGCCGATGGAGGAAGGCAGTGTGAGGCGAGGCGTGGAGAGGTCCAGGGCACCCAAGTTCACCTCCAGGGAGCTGTCGTCCTGCGCCCAATTGGTGTCGTACAGGATCTCCTTGCGCTTGAGGTAGTCGGAGGGTGTGATCTGCTGGACGGTGAGGTCGCCGGAGTGGACGGTGATGTACTCCCAGACGCCAGGGTTCCTCCGCACGGCCAAGGCCACGTAGGGAGGGAGCACCACGGCCTCGTGCGTGCAGGATATGACGTGGCCGAGGAAGCCGCCGTCGGCCGACGACGCCGAGGAGCCACCGCCGCCGCCGTGGAGCTCCTCCAGGAGATGCTGCTGCTTCATGAGCCTGCTGCCCCGGAGACGTACCGCTGGAAGCAGCGCTTCATGTGGTACCGGCTCTGACGCAGCGCCTCGGCATCATGTCCGCAATGCTGTCCGATCGCCTCATCATCATCTCCTCTCCTCTCATCTCCTGGTTTATCTATCGATCTTCTACGGAAGGTCGAGGCAATTTAATGGCAATGATGCATGCTTGCTCCATCTTTATATTATCTTATAGTAGTATCTTTACATAGGAGGAGTACACCTGACCAGAGTAAGAAGGCAAGGCACGCATGGCTATAGATGCTTGCGGCGAACAAAGACTGTGTACAGAGGAAGCTAGGAAGGATGCATGCGTGAATTATATTGGTCGACGACAAGCAAACATTGTCATGGGACGTCAGGCAAGCAAGGCATTGCCTTTACCTTTACCTTCGAAATGCTTTGTCGTCGGAATATACATTAATTATGTGTATATTGTATTGTGTATGATGAGTCCCAGAGTAAATTATTATAAATTAAAAATAAAAAAATAAAACCTTCTTTAAAACCGTTTATAACTCTATGGTTTTAAAAATTTAAGACGATGTTTTGTTTGGTTTTCGAGTTTAAGTTTGTGTCGTCAACTGCGGCAGCAACAACAGCCCAACCAGTACCAGTGTCTGGGCCGTATGGATTGCAGAAGAAGAAACAAACGAATGGAGGCCCAGACCAACTAGGGTAGCAACACCTGGGGAGGGGGGACTGGAGTGGAGCGGGCCCCGAGTGGAGCCGCAACCCCCAACGGCTATCTCCCCACAAGCGGGTGGATCGCAACGCAACCAATTCCAATTCCACCTGATTCGATTCGATTCAAAAAATCGCAAGGCCTCTCCTCTCCAGCCGAAGCCTGCCCGCATCGGATCGCATCTCGCCGGAGCCTTGTCGCCGTGCCGCCCACCGAAGCCATGGGACCCGCGTCGCCGCCGCACACGGAGGACACTAGGGTCACGCATCTCCCGCTCCCCGGCGGTGCTGAGGAGTACGTGCGCGACTCCATCCACGCGTCCCTGGGCCTCCCCGTCTCCGATCGCTCCCTCAGCCTCAAGCTCCAAGCCTCCGAGGACCAGCGCCACCGCCTCAAGGACCACGTCTTCTCGCTCGAGGAGGACCTCCGCGCAGCCTACCGCCGCATCGACCTCCTCAAGGTACACAACTCACTCACAAGGGACTCTCTCTCTCTCTGCTCCCCCCCCCCCCCCCCCCCCCCCCCCCCCCCCCGCGCGTGTTCGCTCTTGATTCGTCATCCATTCGCTCTCCTTCCCCAGGCCGAGGCCGCCATGAACGCCGCCGGCCTCCGCCGCTGCGTCGAGGAAAAGGAGGCCGTGACCGCCGCGTACGCCGACCTCTCCGACAAGAGCAGCAAGGAGTGCCGGCTCTACGAGCGGGACCTCGAGCGCGCCATGGAGTCCTGCGACGACCTCGCCAGGGAGAACGACGACCTCCGCGCACGCCTAAACCAGAACGCAGATGTCAGTTTCCTCCTCTCATTTTTTCCCTAACTGCTGGTGCTCTGCTTAAGATCCGTGCTTTCCACTGTCTGGTGGTATTCAAAATAGAAATACATGAAACCGCAAGTTTTGCCTTGTGTGGAGATTACATTTACATCACAAATCCAATCCAATCACGTTAGTATCTACTGTAATTTCGTATGGTGGTATTCAAAATAGATATGGAACCGCGAGTTTGCCTTGTATGGAGATTACTTTCACATCACAAATCCAATCCAATCACACTAGTATATCTACTGTAATTTCGTCTTTGGGCAGGGTTGTCGGTTTAGGCTTCTGTGAACAGGGATGTCCTTTATCCTCCAATGGTGCTATTTTGCATGCGCGTGAAGCGCAATCCCATTTGTCAACCTTCAAAAGTTTGTGCTAGTCACAATATATTTGCGTAATACAGTAATAGATTGTTGCAGTTCCTTCAAGTTTGCACTGCACATGCCTTTGTCAATGGGCAACATAATACGCTAACATCAGATGATTTGTTTTATTTCCTAGATTAGATTCCTCTCACCAGCCTTTGGCTTTGACCTGATCCACATTATGCAGTTGGCAGCATTGATGGCTCAAGTGCAAGAACTACAGAAGGAAAAGGAGATTCTGAAGATGAATCTTGATACAGCGGAGGCGGAGGTATATCAAAAGCACTCGATGTCCTTGAGATTCTTGTGTTTTTACATGACTAGTTAGCTATTGATGTCAGGAAAATCAATTGTTTTCTTGATTGATTTCTTTGAAGGTTGTCACCCTGAGTGAGGACAACAGGGCTCTTGATGAAGAGATCAAAAGGCTGCTGGGTTTGCTGGAGAAAGAGCGGCAGCGCCGGTCCGAAAGAAAGAAATCTGCCAGTACATCCACCAAGGTAAATTGATCAATTCTGTAGCGGGCTAAGAGGAAGCGAAGTGTGATGGGATGATCTGATGAATGGTTTTTGTTGCAGAACAAGCGCAAGTCGTCTAGCTTGAGGGATGGCAGCCCCGCTGGCCGAGCTCTTGATTTTGGTTGTGCAGATTCTTCAAGGCACCCACTGTCCCCGTTGTCCCACAACTCGCCAGACTACAGGGCGCACAAGAAGTGAAGGCAACAACCAACAAACCAACCAACTGTTCAGAGCATTTCCTGGATTAACTTGTGCGCAACGCGAGTGTTGCAACGTGCCACAGATGAACTGATTCAAATCTGGTCCCCTCTAATTTTTCTGTTTCCTGTTTTCGGTAGCTGTGATGTTTTTAGACCAGGAGGAATTTTATCCTGCTTCACTTGTTCCATTGGCTAGAGGTTGCTTTTCTGTTTGTGATGGTTCTGAAGGAAATGACAAGGCCCACGGCTTGATGTATCATGTATGATATGAAAGAAGCTTCTTCATTTCACTTGGAGCGAACATGGTTCATTCACTTATATAATGCCGCACCTCTACTTTCTGGGAAGAAAAGGAAACGCTGGTGGGTGGAGGTGGAATACAGCAATGGTTCGTATCATATATACTACGGAGTATATATGAAAAGCAGAGAATGGAGAGCACAGTGCTGGATTGTACCATAGCAATCTGGCATGTGAGAAATTGTTTGCAAGGCCTTAATTGCGGCACTGTAATTCGTGTGACGATTTGTTGTGTCAAAAGTTGTTGTACCCTTTCTTGAGCTGAGCTGTGCTAGTAGTAATTTATTACTCCCTCCATTTCAAATTGTAAGTCATTCCAAGAATCTTGGAGAGTCAAAGCATTTTAAGTTTGACTAAAGATTATAGAGAGAAACATAAAGATTTATGACATCAAATAGGTATAGTATGAAAATATAACTAATAAAGAATCTAATGATACTTAGTTGGTATCATATATGTTATTATCATATTATATAAATTTGGTCAAACTTTATAAACTTTAACTCTCCAAGAATCTTAGAATGACTTACAATTTGGGATGGAGGGAGTAATTGGTTTCAAAGGCTGATCTATATCCTAGATGATGGATTAGAAGACCATTGGGTTTGATTAAATCTCTTCTTGATCTTTGCCTAAGCACTGATGGTTGTTGTGGACTTAGCATCGTCTAATAGACTTAGGTCTCATTTGGTTACCTATGAATTCTAATAATCCAAATTCCAAATCAAAGAAATCTCAGAATCCCTTTCAAATATCATAGGATCCGATTTTAGAGAATTATAATACGGACACAAAATCCAACAAATACCGGAGATTGTTTTTATTTAGCATCCGGGTTTTAGAATCCTAATTCAAACGCGTTCTTAGAGCATCTCTAAGAGTACCGAGCATCTGAGAGTTCCCTTGTGTTTTGGTTTTGTGTAATTGATGAAACCCACCGAAGTACTAACCTTGATCTCTAAGTGTGAATCATGAGATAGGTTGGTACATATCATGTGATGGAGCAAGGTGGATCAAGTGGATGGCACAAGCTCTAGCATGGTGGTGGAAAGGAAAATGGTGTGAAGGCAAAGGTAAAAGCTAGAAACCATTTTCGGTTTGGTGATAAAGACATCATAGAGGATGTGATCATATTTAGAATAGATAGTCGTACTATCAAGGAGGGAGCTCTTAAGTATGATTACGGTTATCATGTGCCACTAGGTTCTTTGCATTGCATTTAAAATCAATTAAACCAAGTGAAATAACCAACTAATTCCTAGATAAATGTGAATTAAAAGCTAACACACGTGCACAAGTGTTGAGATCACTTAGTGTTAGCTCTTGGAAGCTTGGAAGAAGTTGGAGGCTGTTTGGCCTCAGTTTGGAGGTCCGGACGCAGGGTGTGTTGGTGGTCCGGACCATCGGAGATGGGTCCGGAGGCATACCCTACCTCGGCAGTGCTTGTGAGCAGTGATCCGGACGCTGTTTGCGGTCCGGACGCAGGATCCGGACGCGCGTCCGGAGTCTCTGCGCTCTCTGTTGGTTCTGTGTGAAAGGAACCGGACGCAGGTGATGGTCCGGATAGAGGAACCGGACATGCTTCCGGAGGTGCAGAGGAGCTGAGGGAGCTCTCGGGTGCGCTCGGGGTCTCAAGAAAATATTTTCGGACCCTGTGAGCAGTGGAACCGGACCCTGTGAACAGGCGCGTCCAGAGCCACGTGGTGCGCTGTGGCGCGAGCGGGAAACCGAGCCGTTTGAACTGGCAGGCGACCGGACGCAGTCGCGTTGGTCCGGACTGCTCGTTGCGAGCGACCGGAGGCTGCGTCCGGAGGTGGAAACAGAGGGGCTGTCTCTGCGGTGTGGGGGCATCCGGACGCTGCTGATGGTCCGGACCCCCCACTGTTCCTTGCGTCCGGAGGTGGCGCAGAAAGCGTTTTTCGGTGGGAAAACGGCTAGTTGTGAGTGGAGGCTATATATTGTTGTATGGTCGGCCCAAGGGGCAATCTTTTGCACTCCTACTTCACTCATACACTTGTGCTTGCTTGAGATAGCTTCCACCACTCATCCTCTTGAAATAATTGACATATTCATGAGAGATTGGTGAATCCAAGTGCATTGCTCATTGATTGCATACTAGTGACACTTGGTGATCATCGTCCTCGCGGAAGCTCTTGTTATTCTTGGAGGTTGCCACCTCCTAGACGGCTTGGAGCGACGAGGATCGTTGAGCGGAGGAAGGTGATTGTCTTCGGCTCCGATCGGTGGATTGTGAGGGGTTCTTGAACCTTCCCCGCGAGAGTTCGCAAAAGGTATCTCTAGTGGATTGCTCGTAGCTTGTAGATCTCTATCTTGTGTTGGTTTTGCGGCACTCGATGACGGGTTTGGCATGTGATGCCAATTAGCGCGTGAACCTCCAAGTAGGTGAATCGCTACAATGAGGACTAGCTTGTTGGCAAACAAGTGAACCTCGGTAAAAAATATTATGTCTCATTGTCTCTCTACCGAGGATTCATCTTGTGATTGATTGGTTATCTCTTTGCTACTCTTCTCGGCGGTATAACCTTCCTAACTCTAGCTTTGCATTTACATTCTTACATTCTTGCAAAGTAGAGACTCTAGTTTTAGCTTGTGTAGCTTAGCCTAAGTAGCTTTAGTTCTCTAGCTCTTGCGTGTGACATAGGTTATCTTGCTAGTGACTAGTATTGTGGTAGGTGGCTTGCCAACCCTTGTAGTGCTAGTGTAAACTTACTTTTTGCCGTGTTTTATTCTAACAAGTTTGCTTAGTGTTGTTGTAGATTTTTTTTAATAGGCTATTCACCCCCGTCTACCCATATCTAGACATTTCAAGTGGTATCGGAGCCGGTACACCGTTTCTTTGAGGCTTAACATCCCACGGTGTTAAAATAGCTCTTATCAACAACACCAAAAGGCCACCCAAGTTTGATGGCACCGATTATAGCTATTGGAAGGCATTGATGACCACCCATCTCAAATCAATCAACCGGAAGGTATGGTTGGTGGTCGATAAGAAGTTTGAGGTGGTAGATGAGGAGGCACGCACCGCGGCCGAGGAGGAGAAGCTCCAAAACAATGATATTGCATTGAGTGCCATCCATGATGCAATCTCAAAAGAAGTCTTTGAGCAAATCAAGAACATTGAGAGTACTCATGATGCATGGAAGAAGCTTGAAGAGTCTTATGAAAGGACTCAATCCATGAAGGGGGCCAAGGCATACATCCTAAAAGAGAAGTTTGTTAGCTTCAAGATGAAAGAGGATGAAAATGTGCCGGAAATGTTCAATAGGCTTGAGTTGCTTGTCAATGACCTCAAGTCACTTGGTGAGAAGGTGGAGAACAAGGACTTCTCCTTCAAGTTCTTGAGAAGTCTACCATCAAGATTTGAGATGCTAGTCACTCTATTGGTGAGAAGTGGATTGGACACAATGACACCAAACCAAGTTCTTGGTGAGGTGATTACCGATGACACCTTTAGAGAAGACAAGGACAAGATAAGAGAGAACAAAGAAAACAAGTATGAGAAGAAAGATGACAAGAAGAAGAGTTTGACATTCAAGGCCACATCTTCATCAAAGGGCAAAGAAAAGATCAAATATGAAGAATCAAGCTATGATGAGTGCTCAAGTGATAGTGATGATGATGAAGAGAAGATGGCTCTATTTGTCAAGAAATTTGGCAAATTCATGAAGAAAAAGGGCTATAGAGTAAGAAGGAAGAAGAACTCACACAAGTTCAATGAGAAGGATAGAAGATGTTTCAAGTGCAATGGCAAGGACCATCTCATTGCGGATTTCCCTCGTCATAGTGACAATGAAGATGAGAAGAAGGACAAGAAGAAAGAGAAGACGGAGAAGAAAGAGAGCAAGATGACTCTCAAGAAGAACAAGAAAGGAGGCTCATATGTTGTCACTTGGGATAGTGATTCTTCAAATGATAATGATGACTTAAGTGATGATGAGAAGATATCAAGCAAGAAGAAGGCTCTTGCAAGTATTGCTATGAAGAATAAGATCTCACTCTTTGACACTCCATCTACATGCTTCATGGATCGGCCCACTAAGGTATAATCCGATGATGAGAGTGATTCTAGTGATGATGATGATGATGAACCCACTAAAGATGAATTAATTGAAATGTTGGAAGATGCTAAGACTCACTTTGACATCAAGAGAAAGGAGTGCCAAGCATTGCGGAAAGAGCTTTAAGCTCTCAAGCAATCCTTTGATGAACTCAATCTTACTCATGAGAGGCTAGAGGATGCACATGAGAAGCTTGACAAAGCTCACTCTAAGCTTGAAAAGGCTCACTCATCTCTTGTTGAGCAAAAGGAGAAAGAACATGTTCAAACAAGTAACATGAGAACAACTTATGACATAATCAATGAATCTTTCTATGAACCCATCATCATCACTCCAACTAACCCTTCTTGTAGCACTTCTAACTCTACCTCTTCTACTAGTGATGTTGTGTGACGGAACCTCTTAAGATAGGGCCCACTTGTCAGGATTAACCACTTAATCCCAACAGATGATCCAAACCTTAATTAGTTCGTTAGGTGTCGCCACTTTGCAGCGGGTCATCCACCTCTTTCCGAACAGGATCGCCTCATTACAATCATTGCAGAAGTAATATGAATTTTTTATATTACATCAAAGTAGCGGAAATTTAAAGTCATATTACAAACCATAAGTTTTGAAACATAACTTAGTGTCATACGATAACATTACATCAAGCTGCTGATAGAGTATGAACAAACATCGAGATACCCTTGCCCAAGAGTCAAGCAAAGACAGTTTATTCTTAATCTTCATCTACACTGACCACGGTCATACAGCATGAAGCCACACAAACCAGGTTGTGATCCTCATGTGCAACAGGGGTTAACAAACCCTGAGTACGGGAGTACTCAACAAGACTTATCCGACAAAGAAAAGTATTTGGTGGACAAAACAATATGCAAGTCATAGGATTCAAGGTGTGGTTTGCAAAAATCAAGTATTTTGCATAAATGAGCATTTATAAAAAGAATTGAAATTCATTTATGTTATCCATAAGATTACTCAAGTACCGATCTAGATGTATGATCGATAACAAGGTAATAAACATCCCTGAAGGGATCCAACAAGTATCTAGTTTAAGTTTCATTAACTACGAAGAAGAAAACAGGGTTATGTTTCCATATCCGAGGAACACGACGATTTGAACCGGTTTATCCCAGCTGGGGCTTCTCTATCACACGACATATACAACCGCTTAAAGCACGCATATGACTACTTTTCCCTGGATCCTCCATCCGAGAACGGGGTCCCGCCACCCGAGAGCACGGTACACCTCCATCCAGTTCGCTAACTTGGAGGGTACACACTACTCTCGCCATCTCTCCACTCCCAGTGCGGGTTAACCGTCCTTTAGACTGGATTAGCCAGAGTCCAGCTTCCCAGAGTATGTGATAAGTACTCCAAAGTCACAACCCTAGTCATGCATCAACGAACGGTCCCTAATGATACAGGCGGAAAGAACCCGCTCACCAGACACCGCTGATGGCTCTCCAACACCATGTTTGCCCGGTCCCGATTATTGCTTCCAACAACAACATCCCTTTCTCAGAAAACATAACCATTTGCCGAAGCAATACGCTATGCGTAGGTGACCGGAAATCACCTACTATAAAAGTTCTAAGCATACTAAGCATTTTTGCAAAACTTTGCAGCTTTAAACAAGTGTCAAGGTAAAGGTACAAGTAATACAAGGATAAAGCTATGCATCAAGTAGGAATTTAATAAAGTATCGTAATGCAATAGTATAAACGTAAGTGTATTTAAAACAAACGATTTTGAATGCAAGGAAGTGTTTGAATGCACCGGGGCTTGCCTTGGTTGGAGGGATAAACGAACTCGGGCTCAGATTCAAGAGAGAAAACCTCTTCACTAGAGGTATCCAACCCAACCAACGAACAATCTACACGATATAATGACATGTTTTAGATGATGCTTGAATGGTAAACATGATGCTCAACACAAACAAACATGTTCTTAAGAGAAGATTAAAACATATTACACCTTGAGTACAACTTCCCTTCATGAAGGAAAACAAAACAAGGTTATAAAGCAAATTAATTAAACCCTATTTATCTTAATTATCTAAGTTAATAATTACATCCAAAAGAACTGAGCAAACAACATTACATCAAGGATGTCCAACTTGTGTTTGTCTCTGGACAAATGACCATTTGCATCAAATAATCCAAAATCACTCAAAGCCTAAAGTTATTAGGGTTCCTAAACATTTTATAATTAACTTGGACATTTTTACAGGATTAAAAACATACTGAACATGCACATGTTATATTTTTATAAAAAAAACTACACATCACAGAGAGCATTCACAAATATTTGCAGAATTTAAACATGCACAGATTTAAACATACAAAAAATAACAAAAGACATTACTGTGCAAAACAGGAAAAAGGGAAAAACCCTTCATTTAACCCACTGATGGCTGGGTCCCGCCCGTCAATGGCGCAAACGCTCACAGCGGCGCCGATGACCACAAAACATGGCGGTGCATCGCCGTAGGTGAACAAACCGAACCGCTACCCCTCGAACCTGTTTCGGCTCTCTGAGCCAAACCCAACGAGGTGCGCTACGACCAAAACCAACCCTAAGAAACGGCTCATCGACGGTGACGGCGGAGATCGGAGTTCGTCCGCTCATACGCCGGCGAGCACAGGCCTCGATCGGAGAAGCTAGGCCTCGATAACGACTCAGGGGACAACCACGAGCAAAACGCCCAACAGAAACGAGACTAAAACCTACCCAGGAGACTTCGTCGACGGCAATGGCGGCGACCCGAGCTCGACCGCACATTATGCCGACAGACACAGGCCTTGATCGGCTCAACCAACAACCCCAGCATGCTTAGCGGCCCCCAAACAACGCGAAGCGCACGCAAAACGAACTCAGAGCTAAACGCAACATCCTCATCGACGGCCATGGCAGTCGGCGGGGATCCGCGCGACGTGCGCCGGAGAAAACACGCACACGCTCAAGGGCAACTACCCCTCGAAGCAGACTCAGGACGACTAGACGAAGCTAGCGCAAGACTCGGATCAGAAAAAGATCAACTAAAACGATCAGACGATGAACACACTGCCGCGCCGGCCATGAACAGCGGCGGTGCTCGAGGACAAAGCTCGAAGGCTCGATTCAAGGACAAACGAGGGTGCAGAGAGATCGAGGAGCTCACCCTGGTCACGAAGCACTCGCAAACGTGGCGGAGATGAAGGAGAGACAACTATCGATGGAGAACGTGCCGGCGGAGACGAAGAACCGAGCGGCAACGAAGATGTTCCCGGAGCTATGGTCCACCATTTGCAAAACGGATAAGTCGACAAGGATCAGTGATGAACAAGGAGCAAGAAACACAAGATGAAAAGGCAATGTGGCTGCTGTGTAGCCCGGTCGAGGACTGACCAGAGCAGCGGCGCTCTCACCGGAGTTGAGGAAGACAGAGCCGCGCTGGACGAATGCAGGCTCGATGACTTTAACCAACTCACCCCGAGAATGCGCGAGGTCAAAGCGAAGACAATGGCAAAGGATTGAGTGGTTGGCAGTGGCTAACAAGCTCGGACGAGCTCGTCGATGATGGTGGAGCGCTTGGCGGAGCAGAGCATAGCGATGGCGTGGCGTGGAAAGGGAGGCAGGAGTGGACGGTGTCCCGTTTTGAAGACGGCAACGGTTCCGTGACGCTGCCACGCACATGACAGGACGGGAGTCAAGGACAGGAGTCACACGGTGGTGTCGACAGGTGGCCGGCCAGATGTTGGCGTCGAGCTCAACGCCGCCATGCAACTACTTGATGAAATGACTGAACTGCCCCTGTGACTATTTTGCAAATTGCTCAAGCTTCCAGGGGTTTTCATGAAAAACTTTGAATACGAAAGTTGCTCAAAATTTCATGATCTACAACTTTGTCAAAACTCACATTTTCAAAATCGGCCTAGAAATAAAAATGCATTTTTGAAATTTGAGAACCTTTTAAAAGGATTTGCCCCCTTTTCAAAAACTTTTAAAAACAAGAACAACACTAGAAAAACTGCCAGCACAACAAAAGCAAAACAAACAGAGCTCTACAACTTTGCTTAAACAACCATATGCAAAAACTTTATAGATTTTGAAAATCGTGTTTAGGGTTTAATCCACCCCCTCTGGGAATTAGGGTTTGGATTCCAATTTAAATTTGAGAATTTGAAAAGATGACCTGCATTCAAACAATTGATCAAACATAAGCAAGTAAACTCATTTTAGTTCAATGCATATCCAGGTTTTCAAACAAATGAATGATGCTTAATGCATATGATGACATGATCAGTTTTTAATTAAGTGATTAACACCCGGGGTGTTACATGTTGTCACTTGTGATGCTTCACTAATGGTTGAGAATGAGAACCTTAAGAAGGAGGTTGGTAAGCTCACTCTAGCATTAGGCAATGCCTATGGTGGAGACGCCCGCTTGCTTAGGTGCTTGGGTAGCCAAAGGTTCTCCCTTTGCAAAGAGGGACTTGGCTATACCCCTAAGAAAGGCAAGGCGGCCTTTGCAACTCCAAAGCCTCGCTTTGTGAAGAGAAATGGCCGGTTTTGCTCAAGTTGCAAGCAAGTAGGGCATGATGAGAAATATTGCAAACTAAATCAAAGCAAGATAAAATTTACACATGCATCTATTCGCTTTGATTCTAGTTATTTGCTTACCAACGGCAAGAAAGGTGTGATAGCTAAGTATATGGGTACACCCAATGAGAGCTCAAAGAAGAAAGCTATTTGGGTACCTAAGTCCTTAGTCACTAACTTTGAAAGACCCAAGCAAGTATGGGTACCTAAGAAGAATTGAATTGTTTTGTAGGTCAATTATAAAGCCGGAGGGAGGCATTGGGTGCTTGATAGTGGGTGCACTCAACATATGACCGGAGATTAAAGAATGTTCAACTCTATCAAGCCAAATGATGACTTTTCTCAAGTCCTAAAAGATTAGGAGGATGAAATAGAAGCTATTAGAGAGAGATTTATTTCTCATCCGCTTAAAAACCAAGGATTAGGAAGAGCTGTAGGGGAATCTTGGAGATGCTCAGCATCTTAATAGGCATGACAAGAGACGAAGCGAGTAAGACGAACCAAAACGTATTAAGGTTATTCGTCTAAAAAAGTATTAAGGTCTGTTTTGATACACATGGTTACTTGTCCAAATTTATTTATTATGGTTGGCTCATTTTTTTAAGCCAGATAGTGATTAGTTATTGTATCAAACAGACCTTAACCCTCATGTCTATATATAATTATATAGTGAGCTAATTTTATCTAATTTTTAGAGCATCTCCAATAGTCCCTTTTCCTAACCTCCGATGTGTCATTTTGGAGATTTTATAGCTTTAACAGTTCTCCAATTCCAACCCCAATAAAGAAAAATGTCATCCGTCCCTTAAATTATAGCCTCTTCCCCTCAAATAAAGGGGAGGACTCTCCTCCAATCCATTGCTTTTCTCATCGGATGATTTTCTCGTTTTGTCGGTGAGAAGACCATCAAAATCCCAAAACACTTTTTTGAGGTTGGATTTGGATGCATGTGTATCAATTTTAATCCACATATATTAGAGTGAATTGTAATGGAACTTAACTTAATCTCACTCCAGTCACATATAGATTGTGATAAATACATGCACATCTAAACAATACCTTAGCTGGTTAGCAATTAGCCCTTATTCAAACATGATCCTTTTATTATCTCGTGATTTTTCTTCAAAAAAAATCAGAGTAGTTCGGGAAAAAAAATGAAAAAAAAACACGAATCTTAACGCAACTGAGACCAGACAGCACTTGCTCCGGCAGACCTCCTTCGTACTCCGCTCCAATCCTATCGATCCTTCCCCGACGCATTCTTCAAAGCAAACCCTAGCCAATGGACGCCGCCGCCGTTCACAAGCGCAAGCGACCCGATGACTCCGAGTCCGGCGCGGGGGAGCTCGACCTCTCCGCCGCCGATGCCATCGAGGTGCTCGACCTCCGGGCCGCCAAACGGCTCCTGCTGGCCTTCGAGCGCCGCCTCCGAGACAACCTCGAGGCACGCATGAAGTACCCCGACGACCCCGCCCGCTTCGCCGACTCGGAGATCGCGCTCCACGCCGAGACCGACCGCCTCCGCCTCCTCGCCGGCGCGCCCGAGCTCTTCCCCGACCTCGTCCCCATCGGCCTTGCCTCCTCCCTCGCCTCCCTCCTCACCCACGACAATGTCGACCTCGCCGCTGCCGCCGCATCCCTCCTCTCCGACCTCACCGACTCCGAGGACCCCTCCGACCTCGCCGCCGTCCAGGCCCTCGCCGACGCGCTCGTCGACGCCAATGCGCTCGACCTCCTCGTCCACAACCTGTCCCGCTTCTCCGAGACCGACGCCGACGAGGCCGAGGCTGTCCACAACACCCTCGCCGTCCTCGAGAACCTCCTCGACCTCCGACCCAACCTCGCCGACAAAGTCTGCGACGGAACCAAGCTCCTACGATGGCTCCTCTCGCGCCTCAAGGCACGCGAGTTCGACGCCAACAAGCAGTACGCCTCCGAGATCCTCGCCATCCTCCTGCAGAGCAGCCCCGCCAATCAGAAGCGCCTCGGCCAGATCAACGGAGTCGACGCCCTGCTTCAGGCGGTTGCCATGTACAAATCCAGGGACCCAAAGACCTCCGACGAGGAGGAGATGCTCGAGAACCTCTTCGACTGTCTCTGCTGCGTGCTAATGCCCCTGGAGAACAAGGAGAGGTTTGTCAAGGCTGAAGGCATTGAGTCATGATCATCATTATGAAACAGAAAAAGCTGGCATATAGCTCTGCTATCCGCACGCTCGATTTTGCCATGACCAAGTTCCCGCCTGCGTGTGAGCGTTTTGTTGATGTGCTTGGCCTTAAGACTGCTTTTGCGGCCTTCATGGGTAAGGCAAGTAAACCTTTCTCCTTTCCTTTTCCCCACTCTCTTCTGACATTTTACATGATCCAGTATATTCGTTCCATTTACTCTCTGATGCTATGTGCTATGTAATATGCCTAACTTCATTGGCCACTTATTAATCTGTCTGCTTCCTGAAATGAGTCTGTTATTGACTTAAAATTCTGCCACAGATTCCTGTGAACAAGAAAAACAAGAAAGAGAGTTTTCAGGAGGAGCTAGAAGAGCGTATCATTTCACTTATTGCTTCATTGTTTGGTAAGCAGGCAAGTCCACTCTAGTGTGTGTCACTTCATAGTTCATATTATTCTGTGCTGACCAGATGTGTTCATATACGAGCCTGACTTTGAAGAATGAGCATCCATGTATTTATTATTTTTCTATCAGCTGAAAATCCCTAGGTATTCTACAAATATGTTAGCCAAACAAACTAATTTCTTAGGGGAAACTGTGGATTACCCTGTATAGAAATATTTGGGCTCAGTACCTTATGGTTAACTTGAAAGCCAGCAATGGCAAAGTGAATACCATTATGGCATATGCTCTTGTGCCTTCAAACTTCAGATGCACATTGAAATTCATGCAATATAGGAATTTTAGAAACATTGTTTTGTCTATCTTTTGCAGTGCACAAATCTCAATGCACACAATGGTGTAAACCACAAGAGCACATGCCTTAAGGCAATAAAACTGCCTTCAGCTGCTCATCATGTAAGAGCTTTAAGTAATTAAGTTATATATTGATATCACCAATTAATACATTATACTTGTGTAACAGTATCTTTTGGGAAGAATCCATTGCACATTTGGATCCAATAGTTTCTCAAATAATTGATAGCATGCCACAATTATGCTTGCATGACATGTGATAGCTTCTCACAATTAAATTTATATAAGACACCCAACATCTCTTTGGTCCATACTGTATTTTTTAGTGGTCCCTGTCTGCGATTAAGTGTTTTCTTTCTGTGATTCAGTTGTTTTATGTATTTTGTCATGTTTAGTTATTTTATACCTTTCTTTAGGTGGTATTACCAAAGGTTCACGAAGGATGAGGCTACTAGGAAAATATGTTGAGAATGAATGTGAAAAGATAGACCGTCTGATGGAGTTCTACACAAGGTATATCTGCTGTGGAGAAAGAGGATTGCCTTACTTTTTCGGCTACTGCATTTCTTGATTGCATGGTCACTTGTGTTGTACAGGTATTCAGACAGAGTGAAAGAAGAGACTGAAAGACTTGATAGCCTTGATTTGGAAGAGTTAGAGGTGCCTTTTTATGCCTTGTTTCTTTGATCTTCATCTCTAATTCAAGCAAACAATGAATTCTTTGAACATCTTCCTATTTTTTCCCAGATGGACGATGATGAGCGTTATAACCGAAAACTTGAAGCTGGGCTTTACACACTGCAGGTATTGACATAATGAATTTGTAGTGTTGTATCTGATATAGGTTTCTCTGCCAGTGTTGGTTTGGGTTCTTGTTTACCTTACGGTGTTTCTGAACTAACTCTGTGTATGTTTCAGTTAATTGCGCTTATTCTGGGACACATCTGGCACTCTGGGTTAGTAATATTTGTTTTGTTTTCTGTGTTACCTCGCTTTGTCGTGCATAGTTGGATTTAAATTCTGAAATCATTCTTTCTTTTGGCATGTCACTGATTTTCAGGAATTCCCAGATGAGAGCAAGAGTAGAATTGCTTCTTAAACAAAACAAACTTACGAAGCAAGATGTGAAGGACATACTCGAGGTGCACCATTCATCTCCATATGTTTGCTGTTTTAGTTTGATTGGTGTTGCTGCTCTGTAGGATTATCTACTATTATGTATGGTCCATAATTTGTACTGTTGCCCTTTTCTATGTGGCTTGGTGGTAACCTCGGTGAGAGGAGATGGCATTAAGAGCAAAAGACTGATGGAGGTGTAACATGTATTGGTTTTTCATTGCAGGAGTATCATGACAACATTGGGGACTTGGATGGACCTGAAGAGAAGGAAAGAGCACAAGCGCGGACCAAGGAAATTATTGCGGCGTTGTGATGTCCAAGGTGGCCTGGGCTAGTTGGTTGTGGAGCAAGACTGAGTCTGGTAGATATTCTGCAAGGGTTTTAGGAGAAGACTATGCTGAGCGATTTTATATTGCAGTCAGTGAGTGTAATCAACTCGGTTGTAGATGATGGATTGGCAGAAACAAAGAGAGCAGTGCTTGCTTCTAATGTATTCAGTTCTGCTGTATTCTATTCTTGTGTAGACTAGCTAGTTGTTATTTGCACACGGGTTGTTCTGCCTTTGAAGTCAGGAACATATTGTACAAGGATTTGGATATATGCGATTTGTAGGATTTGGACATGGCAGTTGGTGATGAAAATACTTCTCTTTACCGTTTTCTTGTATTACTAGAAGAGAAAGGCTTGTCCTCTTGGATTCTTTGTACGTGGAGTTTCACTTTGAACTAAATCATTTTGAACAACAATGGATGGCTATACATGTGGGTTTGTAAGGACCCCTATATAGATGGTATCTATCTTCTCATAATTATCTATTTATTATTAGGATCTAAACGAGTGTAGATAGTGGACTAGATAATTGTTGGTTTAAGCTATAGACAACCACTATCCAACTGACAGAGCCAAATCAGATAATCATATTAGCTAGATAACTGAATCTAAACAGGATCTAAGCTAGCTCATTTAAATCCCTACTAGTCATATTACCTAACTGAACAATAGATGTATAAATTCCTGCAACATTTTTATTTATTTCATTTTTGAACCAATTTTTTCTTCTTTTTTATTTCTAGGTTAGTGGTGGGGGTGCCACTGCCATGGAACATAGTACTACCAAGGAAAGAGGGGAAGGCGAAAGAACAGAAGCGTGGTTTGCTGACGCCACGCTGCCATCATGCGTTATCCTCAGCCTACCGTCTCCTTGTCGGCGGCGGCGGTTGCCCTCCGCCCTTCACTCCCCGCCCTCCGCCGCAACTCCCACTCTCCAAGGGCGTCATCCCTTCTCCGCTCGTCCAGGCCGCCTCCATGGGTGAGGACTAGGAGGAGGACGCCCGTCGTCGCCGCCGCCTCCTCCGACGACTTCTTCACCGTCGACTTGGACGCTGATGAATTGGAATTGGAACCGGAATCGGATGCCGGCGACGATGGGCTGGCCTCTCCATGGGAGGGCGCGCTCGTGTACCGCCGCGACGCCGCCGTCCACCACCTCGAGTACGCCACGACGCTGGAGCGCCTCGTCCTCGGGGACCTCTCCTCCGCCGACTCCCGCGCGCGCGCCGCCGACCTGGGGCTGGCTGGAGCTGGAGGGACCCTGGACAGCAGCACTGCCGCTCAGCCTCAGTCTCAGACCCCCGTCCTCGTCTCCCTCGACGTCACCAGGCGCCGCGGCCGCCTGCGCCTGGACGGCATCGTGCGCACCGTCATCACCCTCGGTTGCTTCAGGTTAGCGAAATCTCTCTCTCTTCCTTGTGTTGCCCCGCCCCCGCCCCTTCCACAAGACTAGACTACTCTACCTATCCATGTGTTGATGAATGCCACCCACAATACTTACTTTCCCATTGACTAATTTCCTATCTACAAATTACAAAATGCATACATATGCTGCAATCAATCCTTCAATCCCTTTGTCATACCATACCATGGCCTAACTTCACCTCACATTTTCCCAACAAACAACCTGCAAATGCCATGCTTTGTTTTAGTTTGTCAGACAGATATGAGAAGCAGACAGACTGAGATTCTTTATCATGCTTGGCTCTCTTCCTTCCTTCCTCAGGTGTGCTGAGCCAGCTCCTGAAGGCATATTTGCGAATTTTTCCCTGCTGTTGACAGAAGACCCAGTAGAGGAACCTGATGTGGTTGACCTCGGCACGATTTTTGAAGAAGACATCGCTAAGGGCGCTTCGGCCGTGGACGACCAAGACGATGATGACAAGATATCGACTGGGATGACCGGCTGCACTTCCCAGCAGCTGACAAGGAAATCGATGTATCCAAGCACATCCGGGACATCATTCACCTGGAGATCAGGCTGAATGCAGTCTGCAGCCCCAGTTGCAAGGACCTATGCCTTACCTGCGGCGCAAACCTCAACACCAACACAGACTGCACATGCAGCAAAGACAAGCCCAAGGACGTCCTTGACGACCTCTCAAAGACTTGTTGAAACCCATGCAAAAAAGATGATGCAGAGTTTGCAGAGCTAGCACCAGGCACCTTGCCAACTCCTGTTCATCACATCCAGTGCTGTTGGAGTTGAAATGGAGACATGAAGTTTTTCCTTTCCCACTGTTTAATGCCACTACATCATATAGGATCTTTGAAGGATAGGAAGGCATCCATGCCTAGCATCAAATAGAAGTCGAATGATGATAACTGTACATCTGGAGGCAAGGCAAGGGTGTAGAATGTACTGTAGATGTATTCTCTGCCAGCAATATATTTTCATCTTATGCATCAAAAAAGCAAATACAGATACAGTATGAAATCTGTTAGGTCTCATGTTTGTCAACTAAAAATACAACACAGCAGGGAGGAGCCCCGGCCGATCCAATTTGCGTGAGTACAGACAGGCACAGGCAGACCGTTGTGCTCGGTTTGGTTGTTACAACAAGCGAGCTCTCCAATGGAGGAGCTCATTTTCTCAACAATGTCCATTCTTCTATCTCTCTTCTCTTCTCCCAGCTATATTATTAGTCTATGCCTTTTGCGCAGTGAACTAAAAAGTACCTCGCGCCAAAAGAGATGAACACCTTGTGACTTGTGAGAAACACTGACACCTCTTCTTGCTGCTTGGGCCTCCTACAACAACTTGCCTATCCGGTTCATAGTTCTTTCAGGAGATCATCACGCTCACTTTTCGTGCGAAGTCATCGTCCTCATCCTCTAAATCATCATCGTCGTCTTGGTACTCCTGGTACTCATTCTCCTCCTCAGCGTTGACGTCCGCCGCCTCATAGCCATAGTCTTCTGCTGCTGCTGCCTCTCCGTCTTGATGCTCCTCCAGCTCTTGGGCTGCTGCAGCTTCATCGTCATAGTCTTCTGCTGCTGCCTCTGCATCTTCTTGATAATCGTCCAGCTCTTGGGCCGCCGCAGCTTCATCAGCGTGGTCGTCGTACGCCACATCATCTTCAGGATGGAAGGCTTCCTCCTCTTCTTCTCCAATGCCCTCCATGTTCTCCCCAACCGTGTCATTTGCTACGGTTTGGAATTCTTCTTCCGCTCCTGCAGCGTAGTTATCTGCTTCCTGTATGATGCCAGGCTGGGCAGCTGGGATTTTAGAAGCCACCTCTCTTTTTCTCTTCAGTATGGCACTCAGGGGCTTTGGGCCTTCAAATGGAGCAGCCTCCCTGCTCGAAACTATTTCTGAAGTCACACGAGAAGTGCCTAAGCCCTTGACGATGGCATCTTCTCCTGACCTGCCAACACCTTTCTTTGCCTTCAACTCTGCAAGGCTCTTTGGACCAGCAAAGGTCAGTGATTCAGTATCCTCACTGCTATCTTCCTTCACCGCCAAATCTTTTGCACTGTTACCTGGTATCTCCTCAGCTGATCTAGCCTTTAGCCTTTCATGAAGCCTCCCTCGAAGGTCTGAGGGTTTTGGTGGTGACAATCTGGCTCTAGAACCTCTATCCACTCCTCTGAACGAGACCCAAGCCTGTCAAATGATGTTTCCCCAGGTATCCTTATTCTATCACGCAGTCGAGACCTTGAGAGACCATCCTGCTGTTCACCTCGCCGACGATGTTGGTCATTGTGCTCATCCTCAGGATGTGTGTCATGCCTACCAGGGGCTTCAGTCGATCCTGAATTATTATTGAGCTTTCTTTGTTTCAGTAGCCTATGGCGCAGATCTGAACTGCCGGCAGCCACAGCGGCGATATGTTCTCTCTGGGAAATCCTTTTCTCTGATGAAGATCTCTCTGCTGAACTTCTGTATGACCTTTCTGATTCATATCCACCATGTGTTTGCCTCGTCATCCCTCCAGTACCATTAGCACGATGGTTGTAGATGGTATGGTTTCCCTTGAATGGCTGTTGAGCGTCTTCGTTAGCAGCACCAACGACGACGCCAGAACCAGCGGATGGTTCTCTCACAAATTCGCCCGCTTCCATACCCACGTTGTCAGTTAAGCCATCTTGGACCAAAGACTGAGGCTGGTAACGCTTTGGTGCAGCAGGCTGTGCATAAGAATTAGTGTGATTCTGATAAACTCTTGATGGATGATCGGCCCTGCTCGTCAGACTTTGCTTGTGATGAAGCAGTTTACCATCATGAGCGCTGGACTTTGGCTTGTCAGCTACGCCTACTGCAGGCGCGTTCTGTTGCTGTTGGGACGAAGAGTTGGGTTTTGTCCACGAGTTGTTCAACGGAGGATGAGAATTAAGCTGCAAGGCAGGGGTGGCGAAGACCTTGGCCGGCAGCTGTGGAGCAGGGTTTCCAGCAGACTGTGGCGCATGCTGGAAGGCACACCTGTCCCCTTTTGTGCACATGCCCTTCTGGAAGTAATAACATGGAACACCCTGCTTGGCAATGGCAGGAGCAGATCCATGGGGTTGAGCTGGAACAGAAGCTGAAGCTTGGGGTACAGACTGTTGTTGAGCTGGACGTGGAGTTGTCGGCGTTCCGGCCAGGTTGTCTAATGGCTGAAAGAAAAGAAGGAAAAAAAAAAAAACAAAAGCAAAGCATGCTTGTGTTACTACTTACTTACAGTAGAATGTAATAATCGTGGCATTAGTCTGTGTGTGGATTGAAGAGCAGTAGTGTGGGATGGATGGAGGGCGCACCGGGTGCCTGAATGAGCATTTAGGATTGGCGCAGTTGCCATGGAACCAATACCAGCAGTCCCTGGGATTCATCCTGGCAGCATCGCTGTGACGGTACTCGCATTCACTTCCCTGCATGCAAGGTGTGTCCAAGTCAAGCTCAAGTAACTAGTAAGTGTATGTAGAAATTAAATCAAAATTACAGCGCCCGCCATGGATATGGATCTGGGATTAAATGATGCGGCCCCCAGGTATTATCATATCAGTTATCAGGTGATTAAATGGTAGAAAAAAAGGAATATCTATGCTATGCTATTGCTATGCATGCGACCTTGGAATGGAACTGAAGAGTAAGCAACGAATTAAAGAGATCTATAGCTATAGTAGGAGATTCCGAAAGGCCGGCCGAAGAAAAGTAAGGTGGTGATCCAGATCGAAGGCTGGCTAGCTAGGGTGGGCTTCTTATAGGCTAGGTGGCGTGTACATGCACGCATCTGGAGGAGGAGGAGGAGAGAGATGCCATGGCTTTTGGCTTCTATAGTTCTATCTATCAATAAGAGAATTCACAAGGGAAGGGAGAAGCGAGCAACATGCCAACATCAGAAGAATCCAAGAAAGAGCAAATTAAACTTCAAATTTGTTGTTCTAGTAGTAATAGTAAGTAAGAGATGAAATTAAAGGAAAACAAAGAAGAAGAAGGCTCAAGATAAAAGGGGGAGTACGCAGGTGGTACCTTTTTGCAGGTCAACGGGGAGGCGAGGAAGTAGATGCAGTCGGTGCTGCGGCGGCGGCGCACCTCCTCCTCGTCGGGTCGCGCGGTGGTGGAATCCATAGATGAAGCCAGGGTTGTAGGCAGGTCAAAGACCAAAGAGCTGAGCAACGGCGGCGGCGGCGGCGAGATTTATTTAGTAGTCTCAAGTACGTGTAGAGGAGGAGGAGGAGGCGGAGGAGTATTTCATTTGGCGATCGATGCGCCGCTCCCTTGTTGGGATGGATGGATCTGCTCTGCTCTGCTTGGGTCGTGGTTGTGGTTGTCAGCAGCAGCAGCTCTCAGATCAGATGGAGAAGAGAGTAAAGGAGAGTAAAGCTCCCTTGGTTTTTTTTTTCGACGAAAGAAGAATTATATTATATAATAGCTGGTACATCAACATATTACAAGCACTCTAGATTATACTAGATATATCCACAAACTGATTTTCATCTAAAATATACCCACGTCGTGAAAAGCTCCAAATTTCAAAACCAAATATTTTTAACGCTTCGTATAGATGACCGCACATGTAAATACTCGGCACCAGCAATAGCGGTAAACCTGAGAACAGATGTCCAACGGACGACCAACATTCTTGTAGGTGGAATTGAGGATATTTTTCTTTTTGCTGGTGTCTTCCTTCTTCTTCTTTCTGTCACCGAAGAATGAGGAAAACTGATCTGAAGGATATTCTCCCTAGTCTTTCATTGTGACTAGGTCTAACCACAACAAAACGAAGAAAAGACCGGAGAAAATTATTCCATGGCGGCGACGTCATCTCCGCCTTAATGCCGCCGTCCGGAAACAAAGATCTTCATGTCGTTATGTCGATGAAGATGGTGACGTCGAAGTTGTCGCCCTCGTCTTCAACGAAGCCGTCATGGAGAAAACGATTCTACCCTTCTCCTTCACCGTTGTCGAAGAAAAGAAGAAGGAGGAGATAAAACTCCAATACCAAAAACTTTGACATGGAGAAACTCTAACCCTAAGGACTCGATCTACTGAAGAAACTTATTAAAAACAATGGATCTCCGTTCCCTTCAGGCCCCGGCGATATACCGGAGGGGGACCAGCCATGGTGGCCGGGGGAGGACGCGCGGCTGTGGCGGCGGCTCACGCCCGAGCGAGAGTAAGGCCTTTTCCTTTTTTTATCCTTCCTCCAAAGTCAGCTGTTTTCTTGAGCATCAGCAGCAGCTGCTCGACTGCTCGCTCAACAGCTTCCTGAACAGCTCTCTCAGCTCAAGTGGGAGAGGGACTGAGGGAGGGCCAGGCAAGACGAGGGGCTCGGCATCCCAATCTGCTAGTGCTAGCTAGGCTACACTACACCCCTACTGCTCTGATCTGCTTGTGTCGTCGTCTTGTGTGGACGTAGATCTGGCACTGCCACCTGTGTATGTGTAAAGCTCTGCTCTGCTCTCCGATTCTGTGAAAATTTTCATACTACTCGTGGTAGAAACTGTAGTACAGCACACAACACTACAGATTCCAAACGCACGCGGTGCCAACATCAACATGTTTTGGGCTCTGCATGGGATGTGAGCGCCGCCCAGAATGAATGACACATTCCATGTGCACACGTAATATTAGGAGAGTACAGTACACACACCGCACACCGTGTCTTCTTTGGTTGCTCCCCAATTTTGCTAATCCATATATGTGTGTGCTTTTTTTTTGTTTTTTGCACGCCCACATACCACTACATGCGAGCAGCCAATGCAAGAAAATGACTTCATTGATTCTGTTTACTTATGGAGAAACAAGTTCCTCCGGCCCTGTTCGGTTGCAGTACTTCAACACTATTTTTCAGCAAACGAACAATATTTTTTTCCACAACAAATTAGCATAAGCATTCAACATAAGTTAAATTTTAGCGTAACGAACAGGCCGATACCGAACTCAATTCATACTTGCACCCATAGTCCCATACAAGAACCATCGTGAAACAAACTATATTCAGTGACAATTTGGACTGCTAAATAACTTTTCAAGTCCTAAATGTTCTCGTGGCACTCAAACTTATAAGCGTGTGTCATATAGGTTCATGAACTTTAAAAATATATTTATAAACCCTCGCCTAAACTTATTAACTGGTGCCACAGGCCCATGCCGGTCATGTGGATATTCTTTTTTCTGATGTGACATGTAGCATGGTATGTATTCTGCCTTAACCTCCCCATATTTATTTTTCTCATAAAAAATACACATTTCCTTCTCTCTCTCTCTCTCATCTCTCATGGCCACCATGTGTATCAGCTCTCGGCGAGCAATAGCAATAGAGCAGCCCTAGACCTCGACGCACCCAGGAGGACCCGTGGCGTGCCTCATGGTGGCGATAGGAAGTGGGGAAGCCGACGGTAGACTTGGGTAGATCAGAGGAGGAAGGGAAGAGGGAGCTAGGCGCGTGCCTCCACTTAAAACTGCAGTCAATTAATTGATGATGAAAGGAGAGTGCGATATGTTAACTATTATCTATATAACTATATGAATGTGAGACTTTTGAACAATGGTTAAGAGTTGTGCTTGAATGTGAGACCTTTGAACAATGGTTAAGAGTTGTGTTGCACTCTTTAGTTACATTGCACAAACAGCTCATTTAGCTTAATTGTCAACTTTAGTGCCTTTTGTTTTGTTAGATTTGGTCATTCAGAGTTAGCTAAGTTCTTCACTTAGAAAGTTAGAAGTTAGAATGAGTGTGACTTGAATATTGAATGGATGAATCTGTGAGTGTGAAATTTGATCAGTGTTGGATAAAAAGAAGCATTTTGAGGTGAATTAAGCGGCCCACAGATTTGCCCGTGCTTTGCAATGCCGGCATTACACGAATTCATAGACACGAATTCAGGCCCATAATGTCATGTTTGGGCCGAAGGCAAGGCACGAGGCCCGAAGAGGCGCAACTCGGGAGGCACGGCGTGCCATGTCGACCCTACCCCTGCGGGCCATGCCATGCCGAGCCAGGCCGGGCCGTCTATACCTACAATGCATCAGTTAATAAGTTAAAGGGTTTAAAAATACATTTAGCACAAAAAAAACGTTCAAAATACATTTTCAAAGTTTATCGTAAATATGTATTCACTTTATCGTAAATTGATATGTAAAATTATTATGAATGAAGGTGGTTACAAAATAACTTATTCTATAGCTAGCTACCAATTTACGATAAAGTGAATATATATTTGCGATAGTTATGTTACGATAACACATGGGATATTTACCATAATATTATCGTAAAGCACATAGTAAGGAGTTACTATAATCTCATAAATAAATATAGTAATTATCATAAATCAAAGTGACTATAAAATAAGAGTTATTTTGTACTCTACTATAGAATAGTAGTTCTATACTCCCTCAGTCCTACAAATAAACGCAATTCTTTGACTTCTACAATTTCTCTTTAACCATTTGTCTTATTTAAATTTTTTATATAAATAATAAAATAAATAGTTCATTACAAAAAATACTAACGATAAAATAAATCATAATGAAACAAATAATATTTATTAAAATATTTTAAATAAGACAAACGGTCAAACAGTCAAAGAATTATGTTTATTTGCGGGACGGAGGGAGCATGTACATATAGAGAGAAATCAAAAGCGGGGGAGGTGTACCCCACCTGATTAAAGTCAGTGACTTCGTCACAAACTCGTCGCGGTGGTGACTTCCACGTCAGGATGCGAGATCCATACGCCCATCACAAGATAAGGAACCCCGGAGCCCGGACCCAGGACGGAAGCAAGAAACTCAATCAGAAAGCAACTTTCCTCTTCCATCCCCACACTACACTACACTGACCCTGACTGTGACCGTGACTCGTATCCACACCATACAAAGTTGTGTTTCATCCTCAACTTCTACTCCTTGCCACAATCACAACCGGATAAACATTCTCAACTAAAGGATGGCATGCCACCCATGTCCATAGTTGGTTTTAAATTTACATACACACACTGCCTCCCTCAACAAAACAAAGCAATAGTTAATAAATAAATAAATACTTCCCAATACTGTACACTGAACTGCAGCCTTACTTACAGCTACTAGAGCCACCTTGCACGACACCCAGTCACAAATGCACGCGACGCAACCGCTCTGCTGCCCACTGTCAAAATTGTGCTGCTATATATTTATACTATACGGTCTTACCCGACGTTTGCCACAAAGGGCACCAACCGCTTGTGATCCCTCTTACGCCCAAGCGCGCACGTATCAAGTACTCGCCCAAGCAGCAACCGGGTGTTCTGCAGTGCTACATCCCGCGCTACCAAGCCGCTATCTGCGACGCTGCTGCTGCCACCGCCCCCTTGCCCCATCAAGGACCCGAACCCCGACCCCGCGGCATACTGCAGCGGTCCGCTCCTAGCCTTGAAAGACGACTGAGGAAGCAGCATGCTCTGGAGGACCTTCTCCCGGTCCCATGCCCATTCTCGCCGAATCCAGCCTCCTCGCCTTGCCCGCCAGCTACGCCGCTGCAGCTCCGTAACAGCGCCTCCAGCACGTTCAGTGCCTCCGAGCATAATGTGCTCTCCACCAGCTGCGACACGACATTGTACACCTGGGGTATCTGGGACGGATCCACAGGGGTCTGCTGCAGCAGCGATTTAAGCATCAGAAGAATCACCCGCTGGTAATCCAGAGGGCCTCTCTCCAGGAGCCTCAGCAAGTGCCCAAAGGCCAAAGATGAGTGCTTAGGGAACCACTCCACACAGATTGGCGGCGAAGCTCGTGCAAACAGATCTTCCAACGACATGATTTCCCCAAAGGAATATGCTCTGAACACTTCGGCCAAATCGTCCAGAGACTTGGCACGGCACCATACTGAAATATTGGATGCCACATAGTAAGCTTTCTGGTTCTGTTCCTGCAGTGGCGAAGCTGACCCGAGGGAAGGTACTTCCTTCGTGAGCTGCAAACCAAGCCATGGAAGAAGGCCTGTGATGTGCATCAGTAACCTTGTCTCAGGGCTCCCAAATATAGAGTCACACGTAGGTATCGTGATCCTAGATAGCACCTCAATTGCAGATCCATGGCTAACAGTGGACATTAGCCCTTTCAGCACCAGCGGCTGCACCCCTTCAAAAGCAGGGACCTTCCCGGTCTCAGTCACAGATAACAGTCTCTCTGAAGTAGTTCTAGACTCCAGCCTGTGGAGGTCACTTGCATACCCATTGATGTCAAACTCATCACGTGGCATGCTTGAGAGTAACACATTTTCTGTTGTCCTGTCACGGAATGTCAAGCGATCGATTACCCTACAAAACAATTCAAGCACCTGGCAGTAGATGTGTACAAAGTCGGTGTGCATCAGTGCAACGCAGCCCCAAAAGAGCTGTGGGTAAAGTATAACCTTCTCAGGTTCCATGTTTTCAACCATGACCTGTAAAGTCAGCAATATCTCCATCGCAAAACCTAGAACGGCTGGAACAGGATTCCCCAAGCATCTGTGGATGCATCTCAGAAGTAATACACAGCTATCACTTTTAACAATGGGACGTAACGCACGGTATATTTGGTGCGACCGACAAGCCAGGTGACGAGATGTGCACTCCATGGCCCACTTAAGAGCTTCAGAACCCCAAGTCTCACGAAGGTCCCCCTGGAAGAAAATAGCACTAACCATGCTTTGCACAAGTGCAGATAAGAGTGAAGCGCTAGGAAGTTCGGTCCGGACAAGGGTAGGATCCTCGTTCTCCCACATCAGGCTGCCCCTTTTAGACTGAATGTATTTGATCAAGCTCACCACATGATGCTTATTCTCTCTTTCACTACTTTCAACCTCATACAGTTCAAGATGACGGCCAGCCAATGAGTAGAGGAGATTCACGAGCAAATCTTGGCAATGCTCGAGCACAATGTCTTCCGAGCTATCCATTGAAACACATGTGACGTGGAACAACAGAGGTAAATTTTCACGAAAGTCTTCATCATTTTCATAAGCAATTTCAGCCAGAAGAATCAAAGCTATGTCAGCACGTGAAAGCAAGTGTTGGTGCCCTTGTAATGCTGACTGGAGCTCATTGGCATTGATCCCGTGAATTCCACTGCCCCTTGATGCAAAAAATCATCTGTTGAGTTCGGGGTATCAAAGTAGTAGTCACCACTATCTCTGGAAACATGGCGGCTCCTCAGATTACCAGCAGAGCTTCGAACACCCATCAACGGCCCCGACATATTCATTAACGCTGGAAGTAGCTGGCCTGATCGGCCTGCCGTTGGGTTTGGAATGCTTACCTCCGGAGCCAACGGGCTCAGTGGGCCAGATACACTTCGGCCGGTAACTGCAGATGTCCGCCAGCTCAGGTTTCCACTGACATTCCTAACTGCACCATCAAGGGAACCACGAACAAGAAGGGGGGACATGTGAGGCTGGCTATCGATGACTGTTGCAATCTGAGAGGCAGTAGGCCCTTGTGAAAACTCCAATACGACATTTGCAGAAATATCAACCTTCCCAGGCCTGACTGGTTCTTCATTGTCCTCGAGCATTCTCTGAGATAGCTCGCAGACCAAGTGATCAATGGTCTGTTGTGGGCAGATCCGAGCAAGATAAAGGCTAACACGCTTCGCAACAGAAAAATAAGTAGCAAATGCACCAGTGATCTCTGCCGATGGATTGGCATCGCAGTCCTCAATCCCTCTGGTGATCAAGAAGTTCAAAACTGGGATGATATTGCGAGTATTGCTTGCCACAGTGCTCCAAAGTTTCTCAATCTCATCAGGAAACTGATCACCATGTTTCCATGTCACATAATAAAGACTTTTAAGTAACCTCTCGCTCCAACCAGATTCCTTCAGTCTCACAAAGTTGAGATTTTCTATCCAAGGAGCCATGCATGTAAGGACCTGATGTTGTGCAATAATGTCCACTGCATCAAGCTGACGCTGCATTATTTCCTCGCACAGATGCTCACTGAGCTCAGGATGGTCCTTGGCAAGCTTTGAGGATAACTTATACTGGAATTGTTGGTAGGAATCCGGGAGGTTGCCAACAACAGAAGCCCGGTAATGTCCAACGCCATCAGTATCATCTTCAGCCCATTCACGAAGAGAGAGTGTCTCCAACATCTGGAGGGCACTGTCACGGATTAGTTTTGTCTGATCAACCACCTTGTAGAGGATCAAACTCACCAGTCTCTGGATCTCACATTTTGGAATCTCTTGGCGCATGTAGACTTCAGCCAGAACACTGAAATAGCCATCTGCTATTTGACAGTCTGGAGAGTAGCACTGCAAATTATTGATAAAAGATCAGCACCGTCGAGATTTAACAGCTGGTAGCAAGCATTTAAATAGAATAATGCCCAAGTCATTCAGAAGTGACAACATATCATTTACTTTCAGATCACAATGAGATACTGCAACAGTAACACAAATCTCCAAGAATGTTTTGCCCAAAAGAAAAGCACTTCTTGAAGGAGATAACAAACCATAAATCAAAAGGCCAAAAAGGAAAGAAAAAACTTTCAAGTGTAAACTTGTGGAGGATAAAGCAGTCAATTAGATCAACAATTAATTTATGCATTGTTTTGAAGAAACTTAGCATGAATAATTCTTAGAGCTGATGTGACTATTTCATGATTCATATGATATGAACGATATTGCAGATGTGCAGTCCACCTGCCAAGATATTGAGAAAGTAGACATTAGAAATATAAGCTAAACATACCTGATCTATGCAAGCAGGAAACAAGTCCAAGTTTGTCTGCAAAATATTCTTCAGCGCGGTTTTTGCTAAGAGGAGTCGCAAGTGGCTAGTTTTCTGTTTGTCCCTCCCACCAAAACGTCCGCCGTCAGTATGCTTTGAATATGACGGTGTTCGCGGATCAACTGGTGAATGCCCAAAAGGTGCTCTCGCAGATGGTTCCATGAATAAACTATTAATCCATGATATCACCCGGCCAGACATCTTCCTTGCATTATCATCAAAACAAGGCCCATAAAGCAATGAAGCAATGGCATTCATAGAAGCCCAGTTAATAGCTTCTAACTGTTCAGCCATTTCCCTGTCAAATGCAAGTTTGTCAAGTGATTCCCTTGACCTCGTATGTTGGTTACTTTTATATCGCTCAATTTCACGGCGATAGTCACTGCTGCTTTCCTGTCCCCATGAACTACCAGAATCCTCACTTCCAGGTAAGGACAAGATCAAAAAGCCTCTTACGTATTCTGTTGTCAAACCGCTCAGCTTTCGCATCAACAAATTCTGGAGCTAGGTATCTCAGAACAGATGCTAATGCATATCGCAGAGGCTGCAAGTCTTGAAAGCTATCGGCCAAGGAAATAGTAATTTGGCGGTATGTTTCTTCAATGCAACTTCAAAAACTGCTGGCGCAGCACAGGTTTCCGACTAAGCATCCCAGGCCAAACCTTCTCAGCTATCATTCGATGTATATTTGCAACATGAGTGCGCAGATCCTCACGGCGGGACCTAGGATTCTGCTGAACCAAACACAAGTAGCCATCAGAAAGAGTATTTGAAGAACTGTCCTTTTGAAACCTCTTTTGTTTCAATTTATTTCACAGGTGGCGATGTGCCTTGTCATGCAATGAACATAGAGATGACCAGAATATAGGGATGCAAGTAGGTATGGTACCCAATGGTGTTTTTGGGTCAGCTAACTAATTAGAGTTAAATGTCATTCTCGTTCATTTTTCCACTCCCCACAAACTACGAAAATGCCATTCTAGTTCATTTGATCAAATTTTTGGGTCAACCCGATGATCCAAAATAGTTTGAACTTGCATTCCTACTAGAATAAATAGCATATTCTAAAGTTGCAATAATAGGTCAAGCTGACAATATTCAGTCAGAAATCCGTACTCCTTTTATTATATTAGGAACTGAAAAGATGTTCCTTTTATTTGATGTTATAGCCTCACAGGGTTCAGGAAAAAAAAAGGTAATTCCTCCTAAAGGATATTAGCATTGTTTAGTTTGTAGTATATTTATAGGACTCGGAAGAACTTAATGAGCTAAAAACAGGCACGCCTTTAATAGGGGCACAATGTTACATCATGAATTTTTGTTAATATGTACGAGTTTAAACATGAAATAAAAAGGAACAGAGAGATTAGTAGACATGGGCTTAACCCCTTTGTTTCACAATGTATAACTAATAAGGCCGCTAAACCACCATGGACATAAAGCAAGGAACCACTAAATCGAGGAAAAACATCAAATTACTACTTGCTCCTAAGTGAAATGCTACCCCACTAAACCTCCACAGAATTAAAGTAGAGAATGGCAAAATGTTTTATTTTCTCGATGAACAAACATTTTGATCACATTTCCCAAGAATATGGACAAGTACTGCAGAAGATATGTATTGAGATCTTGATGACATCTAAGCATGGGGGTATGTACTCAATGGTAGACGATGTGCCCAACGATCTCACATCTGCAATCCCAATCTCATGTAGTAGATCACTGGGGCGCCGGGGGGGGGGGGGTGTTAAGGGTTACATCTATACTATGTTTCAAAAAAAGAAACAAAATATATGCAAGGCAACGAGGCACAGTTAGTTTTTGCGCAGTCCCAATCTCCGGTAGGAGATCACTGGGGGGGTATCTATACTGTGTTTCAAAAAGAAAGAGAGAAAAGATATGCAAGGCGAGGAGCTTTAGTTACTTTTTGCAGCAACATGGGCAAGTCCATGAAACATATGACCTCCCTTGAAAGAAGGCAGCGAAATAAACACTCATACCTAATTAATTCAATATAAATTTTACTAATACATTAACTTTGGGAAGAAAATTAAACCTCTGTACCTTCCATTTAGGTTTGCCTTCCGTCTCTGATGACACCTCCTCAACAAATGATGCCAGATCACCAAGCATGATTTCGCATACTTCTAAATGTGAGTGGCCAAGGGCGGATATAGCAGCAAGCTGCAGAAAGCATTAAAAAACAATTTCAGAGTGTATGTGGAAGTCAACATTAATCAGCTAATTCTACAATATGCCAAAAGTGCAAATATTTAATATGATTTCACAACACAGGAAACCAATATTGTTGCAGCCAAACGAAGATCTGGAAGGGAAGGACAAGAACAAACTGTGCAGTATATGCAATTGCAATGTAATATGCAAGGAAAGAAAACCATGCAAAATTAATCATTGCATTAACTTACTGCATATGCTTCTGAACCATGACGCAATGATGGAAAAATCATATGGAAGACTTCTCTTGCTGATTTGATGGAAAATTCTTCTCTAATATCAAGTGGACAAGAGCATGCAAGCATGGCATATATCAACCATTGGTCAAGTTTAGTTTCAGAATCTTGTGATTGCTGAGCCTTTCCGCCGAGGTCAGCAGGAGTAATCTGTTCAAGTCTTCTAATAACCTCTAATCTGTGGGGTTTTGCAAGTAAAGTCAATAAGATACCCAATTATAGCTGATCATACAATCAAATTATCAAATGAATGCAGAAAATAGTGCTTCGATGGAATGAAAATGTAGCAATATACTCTAATTTTGAGAAAACTGAAATCAGTAAAAGCACCAACCAGTTCTCAAAACATCAGGAAATAATTAAAAAGGAAAAATACTTGGTTTGAAAAAGGGTGTAACTGTTTTCTAGGAAACTATATTCTGTGCCACAACAAATCCGGAAATATTCAGTGCAAACCACATCTTCAGCGAATCGTGAAAACCCATAGAAAAACATATTTAGGAGTTCTCAAAAAATTGAATCCATCCACACCCATAATGCATCTATGATCTATATTGCCACAAATTTGAGATTCAAACTCGTTTTGTAAAAATCTTCTAGTGCATGTAAACCTGAAAATTTGTTATTTCATTTTTTTTTTACAAAAACGAGTTAGAATCTCAAATATTGTGGTAATGTACGTCCATAGATGCACTATTGTTGTGCATGGTTTCAGGCTTTCTTAGAACTCCTTAGTGTGCTTTTCTAGTGGGGTATCACGATTGTACCGAAGATGCAGTTTGCACTGAATATTTTCCCAAACAAATCACCAAATAATGAAATAAACGAAGGAAAGCTATGTCTATCAGTATTCAGTTCTATTGAACATGTTACTATGCTACTCACAGTCAACTCTCCAGCCTATCATGGCACCTAGTCATGGTCACATTCTGAGCTTCTGCCAGAGATGTAACTACAAGTTTTTGTGGTAAACTTTTTCACAGAATGCAGAAAAGCCTGTGCCTAATTGAACTTCAGAAAGTAAGGTCAAAGTTGACAATGGAAGGAAATAAAGAAGACACAGTTGCATTTATCATATTGAATTGTACGTGCAGAAGTTCCAGAAAAGACGAGAGTTCATGCCTTGCATCCTGCACAGAGCTCGGGCAAAGTTCAGCTGCATATTTCACAATTTCACTGAGGTAGCGAGCCCATCTGCTTTTATCTACACTCTCCAAAATGGACTGAAGAGTCACATCCAAAGGAATAGGGTCCATTTCACGTCTTAGATCATAAGGTCGTCCCGGATCCCAATAACAGCTTTGGACAATGTCCTCCTGCCAATTAATAAAGAAAACCTTACTTTAAGGCATCCATACTTGTGTGATCAGGGATTGTGAAAAAAAAAAATGAACAGTTTGATGACAACACTTGTGCCAATGAAATCTAAAGCTCACGGGAACATAAGAACTCCAAGGGTTAGGAGGAAAGGGACAATTTACTCTCATATATGTTTCCTTTCCTAAGAACCTCCAACATTCCAAACAAACTTCTGGTGGTTCAAGAAAATGAAAATATGAAAAATGCTCAAAAAAGAAGAAGCACTCACCCCATTCTCCTCTATGATATCTATGATAAATATTGGCTCTGGTTCAAGTTTCAGTTTATTGTCACCGAATTCATTTGCTGGTAATCCCTGAGATCATTTTGCAGTGCCCGAACACATCGCAGTAACTCCAGGGCAGTGAGCCTTATTTGAACATCAGCAGAACTGAGAAAGATAAGGCCAACTGCATCCATTTCTGAGGCAGCGAAATTCAGATACATCCCTAGACCTATGGAAAGGAGACCTCTGTAGTGCATCCCCTCCTATACTAGAACGCCTACCATTTTGCATGTCTTTTGCCAAAGCCTCCTCAGATAGGCATACTCTCCACAAACGCATCAGCTCCACCAGGCGACCAAGTGACGTTTGAATTAAAAGAGGAAATTCATCAGGAAGTTTTAGGATAAAGTTGGCCATTCCTTTCAACACAGCAAACCTACGATTTAGAAGGCAACGTACAATCCTGTTCAACACTTGCACTGCCTCTTCACGAACACCAGGGTCAATACTTATGCCATGCTGAGGTATAAACTCAGTCATTTTATCATTACGGCCCACCTCTTCTATCAAGTATGGGATACATTTAAGCACAGATCTGAAGAGTGATCCCTGAGATTTATCCTTGGTTACATTATCTGAAAATATTAATATTACAAATCAGAGAGAACGGGAAAATGATGAACTATATTAGGATACTACAAACTGGTCCTGTCTTTATAATTACTACAACAGTTTCTAGAGTGTTGTCCAAATAAGTACACAGTAACAACAGTGTTGGACGAATACTTCCAATTTTTTGCTACATATAATGAGATATAGCAGCATACCTATTGTAGTCTTTGATGATGTGAGAAGTGCTAGGCTATATGCCTTGTTGCAAGACCTTAGTATTGACTCAATTGCTGACTTCACCTTTGGAATATAGTGCCCCATACCAGACACTGAAATTTAAAAGTAAACACTAGCACTTACAATACAGACAAAACTTGGTTAAACAACATCATCAAAGCCTTGGAAAATAATTACCAGTGCCAGGTTACCTTGCAAAACATCCAAGCCAATTTGTTGATTTGATGGAGAAACAACGATCTCGAGCAAAGCCCTAAGACCAACAACCTTAGCTTCACTTAAACTATCTGGTTTCAATAATTCCAGTATCATATGATTCATTGCAAAATCCAGATTGCTCTGAGCTAAGGTCACACAGAACTCAACAAGTTTATCATGCTGCACATCTTGGGTCAGCAAACCTTTCTTCAGAACGGTCAGTAATTGAGAGGTTACACTGTCTAAATAGTCCCAAACATGATTTCTAGGTTGGTAATCCGCATAAATATTCAAATAGAATTTTACTAGCCGATGAAGACAATCTAAAGCCATGATCGATGGTTCTTGTCCTGTATAATAATTGGTAAATCAGAATTATTCTAAAAAAGTATTCCAAAGGAAGAACATTAAGTTTCAGAGATCAGAAAAATTGAAAATAAATTTCAGTGACGAAAATATTATGATATTATCACATGAATTTATGTCTGTGATCATATCACATGTTTACAGAAAGATCACCTTGAGATACTTATACATGATTTCCATATGCTGGGAAAAATTAGAGTTGAATGCATTGGCATCACCAAGACAAAGTAGAAGGGTAACAAGTGGAAAACCAACCTGGAATAAAAGTTCAGCATCATATATTAACAATGTTATATATAAACCAAAATAATGAAAACAAAGTAAGGAGCTTGTTGCTTTGTTCACACATCACTAAATCTTGTTAACATGTTCAACTTTACAAATACTTTTACATTATTTCATCCCTGTGACATTAAAATCTTTGTTATCTCCAATAAGTGTGAAATAAGTTTGAATATGAACTGTAAGCAGTCAAGTAACTGGCCCTGTTTGGCAAAGCTGGTTACCATAGCTGCTTAGGAAATCCTGGATCTGGAGCTGCAGGCATGTTAACTTGCGACTCATTTCGTTTATATTTTTATTAAATAAAAAAAAAACTACTCTAATTTAGTCTATAAACTACAGATCCAGCATAGATCTCAGAGCTAGAGCTGTGCCAAATGGGCCCTATATAACATAGCCAGTTTTACATTATTTCATGAAATACTTGATCCAATAACCCTAAGTATGAAGCATGGTTGAAATATTGGTCCCTAGATTCGAAATTAAATGTTTCAGGAAGTGCTTAGAATGATGCAAGGAATTTTATCACTTATCCACATAAAGACATACACAATATGAAGGCAGTCAAAAACTTTTAGTGTTGGATTACTTGAAACTTGCGCAAAATAAATTACAAAAGGGCCTGATTTAAGCAAAAGAAAACACTAATAAGGACCATTTTCAGAGCCACCCAAAGAGAATGACAGGTACCACACTATAAGCAAAACGAATGCATATTGTTTGTACAGATGCAATATCAATTACATAACTAAAATATCATTGCATCAACTTACAGCAACATGCTTGCTCTGCTTATCCATCCAATACATGAGCTGGACTCTTATTCGTGCAACAGCATCATACCAAAGTGACAATGCAGGTTCGACGCCAAGTGGAGGCCAATGATTTTTTCCACCCTCCGCAAGTGGGGCAAGTATACTTGAGAGCATGTTGCACAAAGCATGTTGCAATTCACTCTTTCTTTTGTTCGGAGGACGATTTAGAGGATTTGCTTTTGCAATAAAGGATACAGAAGCATTTAGCCCACCCTCTGTCTTCACCTGAAAAAAGCAATGAGCTTCAGGAATCAAAATGATGTCTATACTGCTAGCATAACTTTGAAATGCACACTTCAAAGCGTTCCACATGGCCATTGTATCAGACCAACATTAATTTGCAGATGAGAAACTGGACAGGTCATAAATCTTATCGGTGTTCTCATATAAACAATAACTTCTTATAATATAAATTATGGCTGCATTAGTTCTAGATCCAGTGCACATAAAAAGAAGCATAGGTGGTTGGGCGCATCTAAGTAAACCACAACATCAATCATGAACATAATTCTTCAAACAGTCTGGTCCAGTCGTGCATTTCATCCTTACCAATATCCTATCTACAAATAAGTATTGAATACTTGCAAACCCTGAAAGGTTTTCATACATAAATAGTAAGTAGCGCACCATATTATTGGGTCCCTTCTAAGCAAACATTATCCAAACCCGCACATACTCAAAAAACTTCGTCGCAGCTGAAGTTGCAGACTGGACAAGAAAGAAACAAGAGCACACACACGAGCCCCCCACAGACACAACTAGCCACTAGTGATGTTGAGACTGGAGCGAAACTCGGAGAAGGTGGAGGACGGGAGACCCTTGGTGAAGATGTCGGCAAACTGCGAGGTGGTCGGGACGTGGAGGACCCGAACATCGCCGATAGCGACCCGATCCCGAACGAAGTGGAGGTCGATCTCCACATGTTTGGTCCGCTGATGCTGAACAGGGTTGGTGGAGAGGTAGACCGCGCTGACGTTGTCGCAGTAGACAAGCGTGCTCCGGGAGAGGGGGCTGTGGAGCTCACCAAGAAGTTGTCGGAGCCAAGAGGCCTCGGCCCACAACCGTTAGCCACAGCGCGGTACTCCGCCTCGGCATTGGAACGGGAGACCACCGGCTGGCGCTTGGACGACCAAGACACCAGGTTGCCGCCTAGGAAGACGGCGTAGCCGGAAGTGGAGCGCCGAGTGTCTGGACACCCGGCCCAGTCGGCGTCGGTGTAGACCACGAGCTCGGAGGAGGAAGACCGGTGGAGTAGAAGTCCGTAGTCGACTATGCCGCGGAGGTAGCGGAGGAGCCGCTTGAGAGCACTGAGGTGTGGCTCGCGAGGATCATGCATGTGGAGACATATCTGCTGCACTGCATAGGTGATGTCCGGCCTGGTGAAGGTGAGGTACTGAAGAGCACCGGCAAGACTCCGGTAAGCACTGGGGTCAGTCACTGGGGTGCCCTCGGCCTCTGACAGCTTGGCCTGAGTGTCAACTGGAGTGGAGCAGGGCTTGCAGTCAGTCATCCCAGCTCGCTCCAGGATGTCAAGAGTGTACTGTCACTGGTGAAGGAGGAGTTTGGTGGGACGAGGCTCAACTGTGACCCCGAGGAAGTGATGCAGCACACCCAGATCCTTCATAGCAAACTCCTGCTGAAGAGAGGTGATGATGCGCCGGAGGAGAGACGGACTTGAGGCTGTCAGCACAATGTCATCAACATATAGCAGCAGATAGGCAGTCTCATCTCCATGGCGATAGATAAACAGAGACGTATCTGACTTGGCCTCCACAAAACCAAGTGTCAGCAGGAAGGCAGCAAACCGAGAATATCAAGCCCGAGGCGCCTACTTGAGGCCGTAGAGAGACTTGTTGAGCCGGCAGACCATATCAGAACGAGAAGAGTCAACGAAGCCCGCTGGCTGACTGCAGTAGACCGTCTCAGTCAGAGTACCATGCAGAAAGGCATTCTTGACATCCAATTGATGCACGGGCCAGGAGCGAGAGAGCCAGTGAGAGAACCGTGCGGACGGTAGCCGGCTTCAAACCCCTGGACTGAACGTCTCGTCGTAGTCGACTCCAGGGCGTTGAGTGAAACCCCGGAGAACCCATCGAGCCTTGTACCGCTCGAGGGTACCATTAGCCCGCCGCTTGTGTGTCCAGATCCACTTGCCCGTGACCACATTGGAGCCCGGTGGACGAGGCACCAGATCCCACGTCTGGTTGGCGAGGAGGGCCGCGTACTCCTCTTCCATCGCGTGACGCCAGTGAGGATCCGACAAGGCGTCACGAACGGAAGAGGGCACCGGAGAGACCCGTGGCTCACCGGGCATCGCCGCAAGAGCCCGGGGCGGCAAGGTACCAGCCGCGTGCCGCGTCACCATGGGGTGAACATGACGCGGGTGGCGGTGCAGGAGAGGCGGGTGGTACACGGACGGCACGTCGGGTGCAGTCGTAGGCGGTAGAGGTGGCGGTGTAGGCGTCGCCGGCGGAGAAGATGCCACCGGTGGAGACCGAGGCGGCGACGACGATGGGGCGGCCGGCTCCGGGTGCAGCGGAGACGGCCGCGGTCGGCGCTGGTAGACACGCCCGAACCGCGCAACAGGAACAGGAGGTGGCGGAACCGCGGAAGCAGCGGGTCCCTAGGCCGACGGCCGCGCATCCGATGGCCCCACATCGGGCGCAGGGCCGTGTCCGGACCCGGCGCGGGGTCGGAGGGTAGCAAGCCGGTGACCGAGCCCGGTGAGGGGCACGGAGGAGCAGTACCTACAGGAAACAACGGCAAAGGTGGCTGGTCCACCGTGTCAGTGTGAAACAAGGAGAAGAGGTCGTCAGGGTGTGAGGTGGTAGTGGTGGGTGAGGTGGTGGAGAAAGGAAAGACGGACTCGTCAAACACCACATGGCGAGAGATGAGGACCCGACGAGAGGTGAGATCGAAGCAACGGTACCCCTTGTGATCCGGGAGTACCCGAGGAAGACACACTGAGTCGAACGGGTGTGCCAGCTTGTGAGGAGCGGTGGCAGCGGTGTTAGGGTAACACGCACACCCGAAGACACGAAGGTGGTCGTAACGAGGGGGGTACCGAAGAGAGCGTGGTGTGGAGTGGGAGCTGAACAGGCAACGGAAGGTAGGCGTTAAGGAGGTAGGTGGAGGTGTGGAGACTCTCAGCCCAGAAGCGAGCAGGAAGTGAAGCCTGGAACAGAAGGGTGCGCATGGTGTCGGTCGTGGTACGAATCATGCGCTCAGCCTTACCGTTCTGGGAGGAGGTATAGGGACACGACATGCGTATCTGCATACCGTGAGAAAGGAAGAAGGCCCTTGAGGTGTGGTTATCAAACTCACGCCCATTGTCACACTGGACGGCCTTGATGGTGAGACCGAACTGAGTAGACACCCAGGCGAAAAAGTGGAGAAGCGTGGAGAAAGCATCAGACTTGGCACGCAAAGGAAAAGTCCAAGAATAATGAGAGAAATCGTCAAGCACGACAAGATAGTACTTGTAACCAGAAATGCTCATGACAGGAGACGTCCATAGGTCGCAATGAACAAGATCAAAAATATGGGTCGCATGTGAAGTGGAGGTAGGAAACGGAAGACGAACATGACGGCCCAACTGGCACGCATGACACAAGTGCTCATCATGAGACCGGGTACAAGGAACGGCGGAGCTCTGACTAAGCTGTGTCAGAGCGACACGGCCAGGATGCCCGAGACGCCGGTGCCAAGTAGTGGAGGAAGCAGTGGCGGTGAAAGCAGCTGGCGAAGCGGAGGACGAAGCGGAAGAAGTAGACGCAGGAAACCGAAGAGTGTAAAGGGGCCCCGTGCTATCATATCGGAGAAGAGGACGCCGGGAAGCCAAATCCTTCACAGTAAGACCAGAGGAGTCAAACTCAACAGAACAAGAATTGTCAGCTGTAAACTGATGAATGGAAAGGAGGTTGTGAACCATAGAGGGAGCCACTAGGACATCAGGAAGACGAAAAAGACCATGAGTGTGAGCGGCACCCACGGAAGTGACAGGTAGACACGAACCATTGGCGACCATGATGGACGACGAATGAGAGGGAGGAGGATGAACAGAGAAGAGGAGACTGGGGTCAGGAGTGGTGTGGAAAGTGGCACCCGAGTCAGCGATCCAGTCTCGCGCCGCTGGAGGAGTGACGGTCATGGCGCCGAAAGAGCGAGCCACGGTCGTCGGATCCCAACCGATAGGCCCAGGCGCGATCCCGGGAGGTGGAGCCCACGGTGACGAGAGCGGAGCTAACGGGACGGCGCCGGCGAGCATGGCCGCCGGTGGATAAGGCCCGCCACCGGTAGCCTGGAAAGGCCACATGGCCGTCGGTGCTCCACCACGCCATCCCCGGCGTCGACGGCGGCCGCCACGGTGCCCCCCACCCCCGCTCGGCCCGAGAGGACCCAGACGGGACGATGCTGGCGGAGCGGACGGACGGGGCGGAGGAGCAGCGGCCAGGGTAGACGAGGATCCCGGAGCGGGAAGGGACCCAGGCTGGAGGCCCTGAGTGAGCTCCTCCATGGCAGGGTCAGAGCAGCTGCTCCGCCGCGACGAGCTGACGAGCGAGGATGTCAGCCACATCACGCTCGCGCTCCCAGGCTTGGGCCGCCCCGTGCAGGCGAGCCTGGCCCTCTGCAGTAGCGACCCGGGCGGCGATGAGAGCTGCGGCGAGGGTGGAGTCGGGTGGTGACGCAGGGTGCGGTGGAGGAGGTGGAGTGGGGAAGGAGGTGCCACCCATGCCGGCGCTGGGCACGGGAACGGCTGCGCCGAGCGCGGGCCAGAAGCACACAGCGCCAACGGCGGCGGCGACGGCGCCCGAGCCAGCCGCGCCCACGCTCATACCAGCCCGCGGTTGTCCGAAGTCCGCGACAGCAGCAGCATGGGCTGCGGCCATGGCAGCGGCACGCATGCCGGCCTGTGCAGTCGCTCTGGGGGCGCTGCCCGCGCACGCCGGGGACATCCCAAGACCCCAGGTAGCCGCAGCAGCGGTGGCGGCGACCTGACGAGCGAGAGCATCCGCCGCATCACGCTGGGCAGCCGCGCGTAGACGAGTCTGGCCTGCTGCAGCAGCCGCCCCGGGCAGCGACGAGGGCCGCGGCGAGGGAGGAGTCCGGTCTAGGTGCGGTGGGAGCAGGGGAGGAGGACGCCCCGGCCTGTACTGGCGCGCTCACCCCCACGGGAGCAGCAGCAGGGGGAGACGCGGCGGGTCCCGCGCCCGCGGGGGGCATCCCGAGCGCGCGCGCCAGGGGCATGCCGAAACCCCCGGCGGCGGCAGCAGCAGCAGCCGCGGCGGCATCATCTCCCCCGACCGCGAGGGCAGCGGCCAGGGTAGCGGCGGCGGCAGCCGCCCCACCCGCGTCAGGGAGGTCCTCGGGCCCGCCTCCGCCCGCGGCAAGCAGGGAGGCCGCGGCGGCGCGTGGGACGGGACGACCGCGACCCGGGAGGAGGGGGGAGGGGGAGGAGGAGGGTCGCCGGAGGAGAGAGGAACGCCGGCCATGGTGGCCCCGGCGGCCGGCGGCAGCCTGCTGACGGCTGGAGGAAGAGGGAGGGAGGGAGAAGAGAATCCTAACCCTAGCTTGATACCATGCTGAATAGAGTGATTAGATTACTTGGGCTAACCCTAGAAGGGTAGCAATATAGTATAGGCATACATGGCCTCATGGGCCTCTACACACACATTCCAACACCATCAACAAATACAAATATTGAAACTATAAAACACTGGAACAGTTTTTGCATATCATACCCCCAATTTAAGGTAGCGCATCCCATTGATTATGCTAAGTGTCTCGCTTCTAAGAGCAAGTGAATGTGAATCAATACGCCGCACATTAAGCTCTATGAAAAACTTTTCTGTCACAGAACTGAACCTGTAAGAATAAAACATCATAGGTCTCAGCAACTTATACACGATGCAATAGATTTCATGTGATATTTTCAGTTATATAGCCATCTCCCTCCCCCTTTACCCATAGATGTCAATAATGTAAGAAGTATACCTTATGCGTGATAAAGCTCCTAAAAGCTGTGCAACAAGATCTAAGAGTAGACCTCGCAAATCAACCAATGAAGGATACTCTACTTGGCTCACAACCCTGCAGAAAGAATAGAAGTCATGAAGCAAAATTAGCTTCCACAAGACCACAAGTATATAAGCTGGTGCTGCAATTAAAAAGGAAAGCAAACACAATGACAGGACTCAGAAAATAGGTGAATGACATTGAAACAACAGGCGAATGCCATCGAAACAAGACAGCAAACATTTATTGAATTCAAAATTTTAAATGAAATGCCAGAATAAAACTGGCCACAAATACAAACTGTTATACTAGATTTGTGCTATTTTTACCATAAAACATGTTAGGGAAGGCAGTTAAACCTTACCTGTCTGCATTAATTAGCCAATCAAATACGAAACTTTCTAAGCCAATCCAAAGTTTCTCTAGACAAATTAGAAAGTGCAAGATGTCAGTCAACTACTTCGAAAAGTAACTCTGCAAAGAACTTAAAGAAGCGAAAAAAGGGAAAAGTAACAACCTGTTATTCCCTCTTGCGGACAACACTCAGCAAACCGAATGCAGGCTGAACAGAATATGCACTCAACAGCAAGCTGAGTAAGGACAAAAGAAACTATGAAAATTGGTAACAAGAGGATGCAATTACTTATAACAATAAAAAGTAATTCCACTGACTACTTGCAGCTATGCTATAATTTACAGTATGTGTGTCTGGTGTTGTTTATTAATATACAAATGACAGAAGGAAATAAAGTGGTCCTTGTTAGAAAAATAAATGGTTCATTGGTAACAAACCTTCTTTTGGTATGTTGATGCATCGTGAGCACCTTTTGGGGATTCACTGCAAACCAATTATGAACAAATTTGACAGCAAAGAGCTCAATGCTAAATAATTCAAACCTAATAATATTGTAAGGGTGGAGTTTTTAATATAGTTTAATCAGCATACCTTTCTCTCCACCGAAGAAGAGCTTCCAAAAGAGGTAGAGGTGTGTGTCTAGCAACCATGGCAAGAGAATCCAATACTTGCTCATAACTTGGATCAGATGGCCGAGGTATTGCCCATCCTGTCATTCTCAAATTTAGAACTGGATATAGTTTGTGTTTTGCTTAAAATGCTGTACCCAATAACAGACCAACTATTGGCATCATGCCCATATGGTTGGTAACTACATGCGTAGATGAAACAGTACTACCTTGAGCTACCCAACTACATATGTAAGTTATGTATAGATTAAGGTTCTTCCCATCTTGCAATCTTGATCCCATTCCTGCTATATGAAAAAGGCGTATAACCTCTCTAAATGAATCGATGGATGTACATATCAAGGTGAGTATTTTATTAAGCTTTTCCAGAAGGAAACAACCTAACTAGCTCGACATGGCCTGATAAGGGACAATTTATCAACTTAAGTCTTCTACCACCAAATTATAACTGAACCTATAAACTCTAAGGAACAACAAAGCATTTTAGTCCCAGGCAAGCTTAGGTATGCTAGAGATGAAACCCAACATGAGCCACTAAGGCTGTGATCAAATAAACATAGAGCGCATGTCAACAAAATTGTAAGACTTTTAATTGAACACCAGTTGACAAGAATACTAATACTAGACAGTGACTTAACACATTTTGGGGAAACTTTCAACGGAAGCTACAAATAAGGGTTTTTTCATTATTATTGTTGGGGGGCATCTCAAAATAGCTAAAGGTAAAGAAGAACGTATTCACAATATGCTTGTGGCAAGGTTGACCGCAGTCTGGTATCTTAGTGCAGATGATGAGGAACTGTTAGAGATGAACTAGAGGTGAATCTTGTGAGCAACTATTGACCTTCTGCTGTGAGTAAGGACCGCAACACTGTGATTCGGAGTTGTTAGAGTAAATAGGAATAGTACCATATTGTCTAGCCACATGAGGTGTTAGTCCTATGTACCCTATATAATCAGCCCATGAGGCCCAATGCAATATATCCAATATTCCACCAATTGTATTCTCCTTCATGGTATCTTTCGCCTAGGTTTAGATCCTAACCCTAGCCGACGCCGCTTAGCTAGGTGCCTAGGTTATTCACTCCAGTGATCAGGTGTTGGTTGTCTTGCCAAACCCAAGCATCATACCAATGAAAAAAAAATCGTAGAGTGATCCCAGTTCACAGCTGTGTGTTGGATCATGTTGTGGCAGACCAAATTATGGAAAACTTTACATTGTTACAAGAGTTGAAAGAAACAATATCATGCCAAGGGAATCACAGCCAATTACTAGTGTTATTCTCTGGCATCAATGTCTGCAAATACTGTTAGTAGGGCATAAATAATGCCCGCAGTGTATGCAATATACATGCAGCGGCAGAAATGGAACAATTGTAGAGTAGCACTTGGCATGCAACGGAGCAGAGAGTAACATAATATGGAATTCACGAGTGCAGTACAATGGAGTGGAAAAGGAACAAGTTAGCCACCAAATTATGGAAAACTTTACATTGTTACAAGAGTTGAAAGAAACAATATCGTGCCAAGGGAATCACAGCCAATTACTAGTGTTATTATCTGGCATCAATGTCTGCAGATACTGTTGGTAGGGCGTGAATAATGCCCCGCGGTGTATGCAATATACACGCAGCTGCAGAAATGGAACAATTGTAGAGTAGCACTTGGCATGCAACGGAGCAGATAGTAACATAATATGGAATTCACGAGTGCAGTACAAATGTACAATGGAGTGGAAAAGGAACAAGTTAGCCACTGAATGGGGGAAGCCTTGCCACAAAAGTCGTAATGGTAATGGTAGCTACGTGATCTCTAATCCAGCCAATGGCTGTTGATGTAATGTGATTTAATTGACAGGTGAGCTTTTCGAAACAGCGGAGTGGCAACGCCCAGAGAAGACCGTATGGGGTTGGGGTGGGGGTGGGAAATGGAATCGTGGAGTCATCCATAGTCGAAGAGGGAGAGGGGGGCGGCTGACCTGTGCCTGGGCGGTCTCGATGCGGCGGCGGGCGAGCGGTAGGAAGCGGGCGAGGAGAGAATCGACGATCTGCTTGGCGGCGCCGCCAGCGCCCATGTCGGGCGTCGAGGCCGCGGCGCTGGGCGGCGTGGGGGGCAGCGGCGGGGGGTACGAGACCCCCGCTGCCGCGGCCGCCGCGGCAGCGGAGAGATGGTGAGAGGAGCGCGGGGTAGCCAGCTTGAGATCTCGGGGAAACTGTCCCAGCCAAGCGGCGATGCGGAGGCGGCCCCCGGCAGGTCTGCCCTCTCCGAGGATACAAACTAGAGAGATGGAGCCATTGGAGGTGGTGGAGGTCCTCGGGCTCGAGTGGCTCCTTTGTGTATTCCCTTTCCCTTTTTTTTTTTCGTTTGGGTCAGGATCAGGACTAGTACCGCCCAGGCATCCAATTGCAGCCCTCGTTTGGTATCCTAGAGCTGTATCGTATTGAGTGGGGACGGGCTGAGTGAATATAGGATATAGGAACTCTAAAAAAATGTGTTTGTTAAAGAGGAGTTTGGACTGTTTCATAGACCCCGCTTCATAAATTTCACAGTGGAGAAGCTCCACAAAAATTTGAAGTTTGTGGAACACCTTCCATACTTTTTCCTCGAAGCAAGTGCATGGAGCTAAAAGAGTTTGACTGAAAAACGTGAAGCGAAGCAGTCTCAAACACTCCCTAGGTCTGCAAATGTGTCATCTTATGTTGCATTCGTGTAATTCTCAAAAAAGAAACTTTGACTAAATTTGTATAAAAAAATATTAATGTTTATGATATAAGTATCATTAGATTAGATTAGTTATAAATATATTTTTTATAATATAATATTATTTAATATAAAGTAAATCAAATATGAGCTACATTGATCGGTATGGTTTTCATAATTACATTCTTTTAGAGACGGAGATAGTATTTGTTAATTTAGTGGTTCTGAAAGATGTTTTTGTTGGTTGTGACTATTTATCTAGCCTTCTCTACCGAACCAGAATGGAGTCGTACATTTATATGTGTGGAGTAGAACGCGAACAGGATAAAGGGTGCAAAGCCCTAGTTGAGTTAGGGATCAATTTTGTTGACATATGACTTTTTAAAAAAAAAAGCTAACGTGGAAAACTATTGTAGGATAATTGAAAGCATGGTTGATGAAAAACTTCTCTCACTTGTGAGCTAGCTCCACATACCATGTATATGCAGGATCTTCTACCACATCTTGCCAGAGTTCGGCACCGGGATGAATGTGATCGCCGGGGTAGGTCGCATTCGTCGAGAGTGGGCAGGGGCGGAGGTGCTCACCGTTCAGGGCTGGTCGCGCCCATTGAGACTAGGAAGGGGAAAATATGCTCGCCGACTAGGGATGTCTGCACCACGCCCACCGGTACTTAGGCAGGGGCCAGGGATGCTCACGGTTTGGGCAGGGGTGGAGGGTAGGGTAGGTTGCGCGTCACCAGGATTATGCAAAGGGGGGAGAGGACCTGGGGGTGCCTGCCATGGCCGAGCTCGCATCATGGGCAAGCGGTTGCGACGAGTCACGAGTGGAGTCAGAGGTGTTGCGGCCAGTCTCATGGCGGCACCAACGGGAAGAGCTCGTGATTCGTAGTCACGTAGATGGAGAGAGGTCGGAGACGAGAAAGAACAAAATAAAATAAAGCAATATGTATGTAACCAGTGGAGGTAGGTAATTTTTGAACGGATTGTAGCCGGTCTAATTGTAGCTCATATAGCCCATAAAATTTGGCCCAAACGTTCCTAGTATATATCAAAATTGAGTGACAGTTATCTTGATGCGTTGCCTGCTGATAGGCCTAGTATATATTAAAATATTGCCCAAACATTCCTAGTTAAGTTGTTAACTTGCTAGATGTTGTTATAATTTGTATGTGAACTCGGGTGTATTATCGGGTATGGAATACCTGTCGGGTGCGGGTAACCCGATGAAATAGATTTTGACCTAGCGGGTGCGGGTATGAGTGGTCAGACGGGTACGTACCCGTACCCGTTGCCATTTTGACTCTCGCCGTCTCTCTCGTGGGGAAGAAAAATGAGAGCAACGCACATGCAGTTACTAGTGCTGTGGTGTGGGACGAGGCGGGCACAGAAAGAAATTAATGGCAGCACGCAGGCTTTTGGGAGTCCCGAGGAGGGTAAGCTCATTATACTGTCAGTGTCTGCACTGCACGCACGCGGCCCTAATCTCAGCCACACCACACCACACCTGCTAATCCCCATCTAAACTTCCCTCCCTCCCTCCCTCCATAGACCAGACCACACAGGCCACAGCTGCTGCAGGAGCTTGCGTGGTGGGCGGTGGCTGGTGCTGGATGAGACGACGCCGATCCATTTCCATCCCGGACTTCACTGCTGGGTTGCATTGTCTGTTGCTCAATCATCAATCAAAGGCCTTCCTTCCTTCCTTCCTTCGTCTACCTCTCACAGTGGTCTGGTCAGTCATGGCTCCCGCGAGCAGCATTTAAACTCCTCCCCCTCCCCTCTACCATTCCAGCTCCCTCTACCACACCAGCAATCGCCAATCCATCTTAAGCCAACGGCAACGGCATGCCGCCCGCCCATTGGCTTCATAATAAGATCGCTAAAACCTAAACCCCCCACCCACCCACCTCGATCCGATCACCATGCCTCTGCCTCGCCGCCCAGGACCAGGACCCGCCTGGCCGTGCTTCCTCTTCCTCCTGCTGCACATTTTCGCCGCCAACGCCGCCGACGCCGACGCCCTGCTCACCCTCAAGTCCTCCCTGGACCGCTCCGACCGCCTCCCGTGGCGCCCCGACACGGCGCCCGCCTTCTGCGCCTCCTGGCCCGGCGTGCGGCAGTGCGCCCCGGGCGGCGGCCGCGTGACCAAGCTGGTCCTCGAGGGCCTCAACCTAACGGGCTCCCTCACCGCCGCGCTCCTCGCCCCGCTCGGCGAGCTGCGGGTCCTCAGCCTCAAGTCCAACGCGCTCACGGGGCCCATCCCGGACGCGCTCCCGCGCAACCTCAAGCTGCTCTACCTCGCCGACAACCGGCTGCAGGGCCGCGTCCCCGCCACCCTGGCCCTGCTCCACCGAGCCACAGTCATCGTCCTCTCGGGGAACCGACTCACGGGCCAGATCCCGCCGTCCCTCGCCGCGCTGCCCCGCCTCACGTCGCTGCTCCTCGACCGCAACCTGCTCACCGGCGCCGTGCCGGCTCTGGGGCAGCCCACGCTGAGGGCGCTCAACGTCTCCGCCAACCGCCTGTCGGGGCAGATCCCGCCCGCGCTCGCCGCCAGGTTCAACGCCTCGTCATTCCTCCCCAATGACGGACTCTGCGGCGCTCCGCTCGACGTTCCCTGCGTCCCCCAGTCGGTGGCCGGCGGCGATGCCCCGAGCCCCGCGCCGCTCACCGCGGCTACGGCGGCCGCGTTCGCGCCCCTGCCTCCGCCCCGGATGTCCAAGTCTCGCCGCCGCGGCAGCAACAACGCCGCCGCCGCCGCCGCCGTCGTGGCTGGAGCCACGGTAGCAGGGGTGGTGGTGCTGGCCATCCTGGTGGCGGCAGCGCTCATGGCGTCGCGGCGCGGGAGGAACAAGCGAGTCGCCGGCGACGTCGACAAAGGCGAGGACGAGGGCGGCGGGGCAGGGGCGGAGGAGCACCACCAGGTGGGGACTGGGGGAGGAACGAACGTCTCTGTGCCCTGGTGGGATTGGGTCCACCTGCAGCAGTGACTGACTGGACTTTTATTTATTATTTTAATAACTAACTGCAGGGGGCAGCACAGGCACAGCGGCAGCATCAGAGTCATGCTGCATCCTCCGCGGGCGTCGGCGGGCGGGAGTTCTCGTGGGAGCGCGAGGGAATCGGCAAGCTGGTGTTCTGCGGCGGCATGGCGGAGATGTACAGCCTTGAGGAGCTGCTGCGCGCGTCGGCCGAGACGCTGGGGCGCGGCGAGGTCGGCAGCACGTACAAGGCGGTCATGGAGACGGGGTTCATCGTCACGGTGAAGCGGATGCGCGACCCGTCGGCGGGAGGGGTGGGCGCGGCCGAGTTCGGGCGCCGCGCCGAGGAGCTGGGGCGGGTAAGGCACCCAAACGCGGTGCCGCTGCGGGCCTACTTCCAGGCCAAGGAGGAGCGCCTGCTGGTGTACGACTACTTCCCAAACGGAAGCCTCTTCTCCCTCGTGCACGGTGAGTAGCGCAACCCCACTCGTCTCGTCTCGTCTCGTCTGTCCATTTGCCTTTACTTTATTATTACTTTGCCAAACAAAAAATGCCATCTCTAGGAAATTCGCATTCCCATGGAAATCAAATCAAAATCAAACCAAAACTAGCCTAAATGTACGTACGGTAATAATTCCTTACAATCCAAACGCATGACATGAATTGTCTTCGTTAAGCATATCCAGGAGGGCCAGGTACCAAACGGCGGAAACTAGTTGGATCTATCTAACTAGTACTACTAGTAACCATTAACCACCCAACACGCATACGGACATTGTGGCATGCATTTATGCGTATGTGGACAGACAGACCCTGTCTCCTCTCGCTGCCATGCCATGGCATGTACTAGTACTACGTATGATGGCCAGCCAGATCACGAAGAAGATACTTCTGGCTGACCCAGCAGCCAGGGCCACGGATTTCTTGTCACTTCTCCTCTCACCATGGATGGCGATGGGCGGACCTTCAAGGACTCCACATCTCCCTCCTCATGCTCATGGACTGGCCGGGAGCACGCATGCAGTCGAGTTACAAAGGCACCCTTCGGTAGCTGTAGCTCTACCTCCCATGGATCTGCCGTGCAATGCAGTTACCCAAAAGGACTCTTTGGCCCCTTGCCTTTATTTCTTGCTGTTTGGCTTTGGCAGGCTGGACACGCCTCATGCTTCACCTTAAAGTTGGACTAGGACATCACCTTCCTGCTGCTCCTCTCCTTCTAGATACTAGATACTCCTATATAGAACACATCATCGTCATGGTTCATGCTTCTTAATTTGACACAGTTCGACAAACAACATTTTCAGATGGAAACGTATTATGAAATAATTATCTTCTTTTTTGTAATGAAATTATGAAAGTAATCACATCACAGAGCTTGACTTAGGGAAAATGTAATTGGGGCGAGCCGTGTTAGGTTGTTCAGTCCTCCCCCGAGCTTTAAAACCCAGAATGAATTGGCATCTACTAGTAATCGCAGTACAGTACAAGCACAAAGATTCAACTTGAAGGAAGATTGCCCAGCCATCAGGCATGCATGTGACTGACAGGGAAAGCAGAGCCAGCTACCTTAGTTACTCCTTCATTCATGCAGCTCGATGACCCACAGTCACAGGACATGAATTTGGTCATTTCTGCACTATTGCAATTCATAGATCAATATGGTATCGCTAGTACTGCATCACCCAGATCGCACAACAGCTGAACTGGTGCTCTGGGTTCAGAGAGAAACCATGTGCATCTGGGAGTGCTACAGTCAAATCTCAATTCTTTTTTCTAGGTACACTCCTCTGCATTTAATTTTGTATCTCAACATCTACTGGAAGAGATTACTGTTAGTTGGATAGTTTAAGCCTAACCCTTTAGTCCAAGCCTCTTCTCTTATTCGGAACTGGTACGGCAAAAGCTGCTGGAGTAATTTAGGAACCCTAAACCAGAACAGAATTGGAGTTAGCAACCATATTTTAATGATAAAGAAAAGCCTTTGGCTAATTGCATTCTTTACTAGTACTAGGTGATCCATCCACATAGTTGATTGAAGTCTGCATCATGGGCCACAGAGGATCATCCATCTCCACAATCACTTCTCAAGATTATGTATAAATGGAACTTTTCATGAAAAAGGAAAAAAATAATAAATAAGAGGGAGGTATCTCTGACTGACTGATTGTAGCAAACAAACAAAACAAAGAGTCAGAGGCCACAGTGCGTGAGCATGGGTGCCTCTGGTTCATGTGACATGTGAGTGGGGAGTCAAATGGACTATATACTCCCTAGTCAGTAGTACACATGTAGGTTTCTCGTGCATCTTCTTTTTCCTTGTGCAAAATGAAATGTCCTCTTTGTCTTATTATTTTTATCCAGTAAATAGATATGTAGCACATGCCCTGCATCCAGTGACCATCTTTCTTAGCGTACAGGTAAGCCATACATATAATTTTTCAGCAAGACAATAACAACAGGGAAGTTATATATTGATCTGCTATGTGCATTTGGTTAAACCAACTGATTAAAACGGTTATGCTGTCCATTACCATGTATCGACGGATCTCAAAGTCGCCCACAGCGTGAGTCTTTCATGGACCCAAAATAACAGGATTACTAGTCCTCACAAAGAATGAAAGACGGAAGGAAAGAAAAAGGTTAAGTTAAAGGCAGTCCGGCAAAGTGAAGGCCATGCCCCTCTCTCTCTCTCTCTCTCTCTATGTTTCACTTGCCAGGGCATTGTGATGGCTGGATCTGAGACAATAAACCCTGTGGCCACTATGGTATTGCATGTACTAGTTGCTGTTTCAGCCAGCACTAGCTCATTTCCAGCACAAGCTCAGGGTCAGGGACAAGAGCATACAAACATTGGTGCCCCGAGGCCAGACGTACAGGTAGGCAGATGATGGGTGTAGCTTGCTTGTGATCGTTGATAGGACCAGAGGTGAAGGGAGGGAGGTTGCTGAGGGGCTGATTCCCTATTAGTAGGTGCTTAAATATATGGATCTTATTAGCACTTACAGTATCTCCTCCTAATTCTAAGCCTGGATACCAGGACATATATCTATCTACATGGTGGTCCAGGCGGCCCTGCTGCCAAGTTACTGTTGAAAATAAAGGCGAATTAGCAATGAATCTAATTCCAGTAATGAGGACAACAATTATAACAACGTGTATCATAGGCAAACCTATCACAGATACACGGTCTACTAAAACATGAATTGAACATGCTAACACTACGATCAGAGGCAATCTCGATCTACTCAGTGCTAGCAACATGATAAGCATAAGAACGAAGAAAGAGAGAGGCATTCTTACAGTGGGGTTGTCGGCACTAGAGGAGCTAGCGCAATAGTAGTCGAAGCAGGCCGGCGGTGAAGACCAGTGGACGTCGACGTAGAGGGAAGCAGACGGACAGCGAGCAGTCGCGACGGCGCTTCCCAAAAACCTTATACGCCCCCTACCCCGTGCAGGGACACGAGAGGACGTGGGCTTCGGAGACCTGCTCTCCCGGCGCCGGTGACACGGCGGCGGCGGGATGGAGAAGGCGAGGAAGACGGCTCAGCACAGAGGTACGAGGAGGAGATGTAGCACACATCGCCAGTGAGAGAGACGTCTCTCCCTTATATAGGCAGGACGCGCCGCGACAGATGGTAAGTAATCAGCCGCGCCAATCACCGTATTAAGGTAAGTGTCAATCACTCAATCAAATACGAGAATAATTGCTTACCAAAACAGTCAGCGCAATTTTCTCCATGCATGCAAAAAATAACGAGTGGCAAAAGGTAGCCGTGGACCCGCAAGCACGAGGCCGGGAAATCGCCGGACCATTCACGCGCATGCCGTGCGCCCGCGCCCTTCGCCCCCCCGGCGAGGCGAGCGAGCGCGTGGGTTTCTCCCTTTTCCCTCTCACTCCCATAGCTTCAACTAGATGGGGATAGCTCACCCTTTTAAGTGAGGCTCACTCCCTCTAGAGTAGCAAGGTGGGACTATAGTCCCCCACCATACCATGCATGTGTGAGTGGGCCTTTGGGATTTATAGGAATTATCAATTGGGCTAGGCCCAATTCTTCTAACAGTTACTACTGTGGTACTGCATTCCCTGCCTGCTTGCATGGAGCAGGAGAGGTCTTCAATCAGAGTCAGACGATGCATGCCATGGGCCATAGCAATATGATGATTATATGATGGCCTCACACAGACACAGTGCTGTGGGCCTTACTTAATGCATAGTACTACAGTACTACTATGCATGTCATGCATGGTTGTTATATAATAACTAATTATATCTGCCCTTTGTGATTGTCTTGTTGCTCTTCCGTCCATTCGATGTGCAATGCATGAAGCAAGCTTCCTGGTGGTCGGGCCGGACGGACGGACTCGATCATATAACTAACTTGATCGATATATATATATATATATATATATATATATATATATATATATATATATATATATATATATATATGCATGCTGCGTGCAGGGTCGCGGCCGTCCAGCAAGGGAAAGCCACTGCACTGGACATCGTGCATGAAGATCGCAGAGGACGTTGCAGCGGGGCTGGTGCTCCTCCACCAGTCGAGCATCGTCCACGGCAACCTGAAGCCCTCCAACGTCCTCCTAGGCCCCGACTTCGAGTCGTGTCTCACCGACTACGGCCTCGTGCCGACCCTGCTACCCTCCAACGCCGAGCTCCACTCCTCGAGCTCCCTGTTCTACCGAGCCCCGGAGGTGCGCGGCGCCCACGCCCACGCCCACGCCCACGCCACGTCCTTCACGCCCACGACGGACGTGTATAGCTTCGGGGTGCTCCTGCTGGAGCTCCTGACGGGCCGGACACCGTTCCAGGACCTCATGGAGCTGCATGGCGACGATATCCCGAGCTGGGTGCGTGCGGTGCGCGAGGAAGAGAGGGAGACAGAGTCCGGAGGGGAGTCTGTGTCTGCCGGTGGCGCTGAGGAGAAGCTCACGGCGCTGATCAACATCGCCGCCACGTGCGTGGCCGCGGACCCGGCCAGGCGGCCCACAACGGTGGAGCTGCTCCGGATGGTGAGGGAGGCGAGGGCCGAGGCCATGTCATCGTCCAACAGTAGCGACCGGTCACCAGCTCGGTGGTCCGATGCCATGCTGGGCATGCCGCCACGGGATCAGGCCGCCGCGGAGAGCTTCACGGATAGGGAGAGAGACTGACGAGCTCCGTACGTCATGCTTTAATTTCCCCCTGTTACTGTTGTTGCTGCTGCTATAGTAGGGCTAGACTGGCATAGTATGCCATAATAGGATTGAGAGTGCGGTTCCTTCCTTCCTTGGTGTGAGATGGATTGGGTTTGCTGTAAAATCTTTGTTTGATTTTCTGAACTGTGCATCTTCTTTTCATCAGACACAGATGAGATACCAAAGTTAGTAAAGCAAGCAAGCTAAGATTGCTTCACTCCTGCCAGTGTTTTATGTTTATCCTGCAGTCAAAGGGTGGTTCTGCAGCGTTTATCTGGTTGTCTCTCTAGACAGCTTTTCTACAGCATATTTGTTATGCCATTCAGCACTTGATGATGATGATTGGTTATAAATAAAGGTACAATTGCGTTTGTCACTGTCAGTGTCATCTTGATGGGAACGTCTCTCGCATATTAATGACGGAAAGCACGAAGCCTTGAATTCTGAAGGGAAAAAAATACATTTTTCCTTCGGGCCTTGTAAACAACACAAGGCCCAACCTATCCAAAAATGAATCAAACATGCCTGGCCCGGAAGCCCCGGACTCCGAAACGTATAAAAGACATGGCCTAGCCCATCTAAGAAAGAGTCAAACAGGCCTGGCCCGGACTCCATCCAAAACGTAGATATACTACTAGGAAAATCTCATAAAGCAACCTTGTGATGGAGGAAATCTAACAGACACCCTCCACCGAACCAAAACCGACCTTGTCCGACGATAACAAATTACGAAAAAGCCCAGGCGCAGGCGGCAAAACAAACAGGGTCCCTCCCTTCTCCTCGCCCGCGTCTTGTCCCCATCCATCTTCTTCCCTCCTCCTCCGCCAGAGTCTCGCTAGCTAGGGTTTCCACCAATGGCGGCGCCCACCACCTCCCGCCGCGGTCCCGGCGGCGCGCGCAACCTGGACGACGAGAACATCACCTTCGAGACCTCCCCGGGGGTCGAGGTCGTCAGCAGCTTCGACCAGATGGGCATCAAGGACGACCTCCTCCGCGGCATCTACGGATACGGCTTCGAGAAGCCCTCCGCCATCCAGCAGCGCGCCGTCCTCCCCATCATTAACGGCCGCGACGTCATCGCTCAGGCCCAGTCCGGTACCGGCAAGACGTCCATGATCTCCCTCACCGTCTGCCAGATCGTCGACACCGCCGTGCGCGAGTAATAATCTCTATTTATTATTAGTATTCCCATCACTCCTTCCTTTCTTCCTTACTTATATGTAGATTTTTGAGCGAGCGACCAATCTATTATGTTCCCTTGTTTGTTTTTTCGTGTGGTGTTGCTGATTGTAAGTTAGGGTTATCGAATCAAGGATTTTCACCAAATTTAATGTGAAGTGGATCAGGGTCTTCTTATTTAGTCTGTTTGATGTATCCTCTGCAACAGCCCAAGGATTAGGGCACTGCCTGTTTTTATTCTCGATTTCTCAGAGCATGTATGTTTTTCTCAGTGTACGAGAGCAGAGCTGGAATTTGAATTAACTTCATTATTATGTTCCCCTGTGTCACAGGGTGCAGGCTTTGATACTCTCGCCTACTAGGGAGCTTGCTTCCCAAACAGAGAGAGTTATGCTGGCTATTGGCGACCACCTCAACGTCCAAGTGCATGCTTGCATTGGTGGAAAAAGTATTGGTGAGGATATCAGGAAGCTCGAGAATGGGGTGCATGTCGTCTCGGGAACTCCAGGCAGAGTCTGTGATATGATCAAGAGGAGGACCCTGCGAACAAGAGCCATCAAGCTTCTAGTTCTGGTTCGTTCACTCTCCTATTTTTCCTTTTTGAAAATTTTGTAAGCGCAATGTGTGAAGGGCTAATTCCTTCTGTGATGATACAGGATGAAGCTGATGAGATGCTGAGTAGAGGCTTCAAGGATCAGATTTATGATGTCTACAGATATCTCCCACCTGAACTTCAGGTTACTTTTGGAACTTATAGGGAGTTTTTCCTTTTTTTCCCCTTCAGTTTTGTATCTTGTCAAAAAATGTCCGCTTTCTTTTTTCCATATAAAACATTATCCAATCTGCCACCAAGCTATGACTTATGACATGCATGTTTCCAATTTCTTAACACACTTTTAATGTACATAAGGCATATCCTGTATCTATTTTAGCCTGTACGGCATCCATAGATATTTTGTTGGCATACATATCCACTGGCTGTCCTTTTGCTCAGTTCATGTTATTTTGTTATCTGTTTATTATCTTCTTGATATGTAACAACACATATGACACATTTCATAGTGAGCAAACAATGGTGAAAACGAGTTGCTTTTGTCAATTCTGTTTTTGATGACAAGAAATATTGGCTTTTACTCGAACTGATGTGATTGTGTATTTGGTTTCCTTTAAACAGGTGTGTTTGATTTCTGCAACTCTTCCTCATGAGATCTTGGAGATAACTAGCAAGTTCATGACCGAACCAGTTAGGATCCTTGTGAAGCGTGATGAGCTGACACTGGAGGTAAATACCATGGAAAGTTATGCTTTGACCTATATTGATCTCCTTTTGGCCACAACTTTTTTAATGCCATGTTTGTAGGGCATCAAACAATTCTTTGTTGCTGTTGAGAAAGAGGAATGGAAGTTTGATACACTTTGTGATCTTTATGATACACTCACCATCACCCAAGCTGTTATTTTCTGCAATACTAAGCGAAAGGTACCTTGTTCATATTTTTGCTTTTCATATCCTGCTTCTCTCCCAAAACTTTTGCTTACTTGCCATCAGTGATGGCTTGGATGCTAAGCGGAAAATTTTCTTTTGGCCCAGGTGGATTGGCTCACTGAAAAAATGCGCAGCAATAACTTCACGGTATCAGCTATGCATGGTGACATGCCCCAACAAGAAAGGGATGCCATTATGGGTGAGTTCAGGTCCGGCGCAACTCGTGTGCTAATAACTACGGATGTTTGGGCTCGAGGACTGGATGTTCAGCAGGCAAGTATTCTTACATTTTTATTTGAATTATCTTTTATACTGTTGGAACATTGCCTGATTGAATGTGTCCTGTTGCTATGTGTTTTCATATTGTTCGCTGACACTTGGGGTATTGGCTGGATTTCTTACATTTTCAGGTTTCACTTGTCATAAATTATGATCTCCCAAATAATCGTGAGCTTTACATCCATCGCATTGGTCGCTCTGGTCGTTTTGGGCGCAAGGTGAAGTTTCTAATTTCTGCTACCAACTATGGCTTCCGTTTACACCAGTTGATACGTTGCTTATTAGCTTGGCCAAATCAACAAGTACACAGTTGTGGGCGTGCGATTAGTCATCAAATAAAATGTTTTCCATGTGTTTTGTAGTCAGTAGATGACAGAAAAAAAAAGGAAACAGTATTGCTTGTGCAATGTTTAATTTTTATGTGCACTGCATTTCTTTGGTAGAAAAGACAGGAAACGTGGCATACAATTGAGTGTGCTCAGTGCATCCCATATACCATAATGGCAAAAATGAATACATAGTTAATGCATGCTGGCCATGAGGAGCTTAATTGTGTCACATCCAGATTTGGGTGCTGTTTGTTTTGTTGAAATTTGGCTCATGCTGAATTGTTGGGAGAGGAAAACATTGTTCATTTGCTCAAAAGTAGTGCTGATTTGTTGTATGAAGTGTAGCAGTTGTCAAATTGCAATTGTTATATCCATGTAATACTGGGCTGATTGTAATGACGAAAGCTGTTTGTGTTTGCATTGCAGGGTGTGGCGATCAATTTCGTGCGCAAGGATGACATCCGTATACTGAGAGATATAGAACAGTACTACAGCACGCAAATTGATGAGATGCCAATGAATGTCGCTGATCTTATTTGAGCAAGAGGATTGGGAGGAGAGGAGCGTGTTGTGTTCTATCATCTCCTTTCCTCGCAAGGTTTGGCTTGGGCCTCGTTGGTGTGGCTGTGGACTGGACGAGGGGCTTTGTAACTGGAGTGGAGCAGAGATTGTTTCCGTATCAGACATGGCATGAACTGTATATATTTTAGCTTGCTCCAGCTCATGTAACACTTCCTTGCTGCGTTTGTGCTTGGGACACAAAGACATGTGTTGACGGCTTCATTAGTGTGACAATGATTTGGTGTCGGATTTTTTTTTGTTGATCGGCCTGTGCTGATCTGAATTGCTGTTTGTTTATTATTATGGTTTTGATTTGACTGGTTGAAGCGCTGAGAATTGTGATTCTTATTGTGCTTATGAGCCCTGGGCAGTTAACGAAGTGAGCTCCAACAACGTGCAAATGGCACTGTTCCAGTTTTGAAGTGTGAGAAAATAGGCTGTAGCTATCTGAATTCGTGGGGTTGCTGCAGTCTGGCTGTCGTGCTGTGACACTCACTATGTAATGTGTGTGCGTCCTTGTGATTGTTGTTGTTGGGGATGGAATGGATGATCTGCCCCTCTCTGATCATGGATGTGGTTATGATTATGGCACCACACCTGACCTTGCATGACAAACTGGCAAGCTGAATTTGCATCACTTACGTGCTGTGCACTCAGTTGTCCTTGAACTCTTTCCTTTCTTGTGCTGGCATGGCCTGGCCTCCTTGCTGTTTTACTTCGGTTTATTTATTATTATTATTATAGTTAGGATTATTAATTTTAAAATATCTATCTAGTTTTTCTTTTTATGACTGGTTTAGTTTAGATTTGATTTGATTGATGCAGCAAAGTATATAAATCTGGTGTTGAGATATTCAGCTTGATGGGGGTTTTCTTCTATATGGCTCTTCTGATATGAGCTGAAATTGTCGTCCTACCCCCCAACGAAGCAGACAAGACACCCCAAGCCCCTGGCATGAGGCGGCAGCCATCGACGCCCGCCGATATGGGGCTGGCCCGCTCCTCATCGGGCGTCTGGTGGAAGCTGATGGGCGACGCAGGATCCGATGCGGCGTCGTCGTCGGAGGTGGACCGGCAGCTGCGCGGCATCGCCGACGAGGAGGCCGCCGTGAGGACCCGCGTGGAGAGGCGGCACGCGGGCGCCCCCGCCGTCCGACGCAAGATCACCGTCGCATCCATGGGCCTTGAGGTGTTGGTGCTGCTGTGGTACGGCCTGTGGAGGCCCAGGAGGCGGGCCAGCGGCAGGCCCTGGCTGCTGCTGCTGCCTGTGCTCGCCGTGCCTGCCTTGGCCACCGTCGCCCTCGCTGCATTCGGCCGCTTCCGGAACATGTGTAAGCAAAGGAGTACTATTCGATCTCATCATGCATTCATGCTGTCTCGATCTATCTGCATAGATCATCATATATATCATTGTACAGTGTTGAGCTTGAGCTTGAGGAACAATGAGCATGATTATCATGCATATTTATTTATGAAGAAGCCAAGCCAAGCCTGATGTATGCTGCTTCATTTCATGGATCAATGTGCAGTGGATCGCAGGGATGAGCAGCAGCTGGAGCAGCTCCGAGCAGAAAGGAAGGCTAAGATTGGCTGCTTCAGGGGAAGCCACCACAACTTGCAAAAGCTCATCCACGTAAATTCAATTCAATTCTCAGACATAGATAGATATATTTAAGCTGAAAAAAAGGAAATTAATATGATATATACAATATACATTTGAATTTTGATGATGATGATATGGGCATGTGTCATACGGTGATGACGGATGTTTCTTTTTGTCTTCCTTCTCCGGGCTCATTCAATGCAACGACTCGCGCAATGCAGAAGTATGACCCTGATGCTGCTGCTGCTGACACCGACAGCAACACTGATGCAGCAACTGCTGATGGTCATAACAACAAAACGAAAAAGCTCAAGAGGACGCTCTCGCGGTTGAGCTTCCAGTTCCATGTGGGGTCAGAGGGAGACGAATGAAATGAAACCAGCCAATGCAAATATTCAAGGATTGTCTGAGGATCCTTGTTGATGCCAAACCAAAATCGAGGCAAACGGTTCATGTTCATGTGTTACTAGGTGTCTTTGTGTCTTCCAAACAAGCATTTTTTTTTTGCAGAAATTCTTCAGATGAAACAATCAAAGTCTTCTCATTTTCATAATTAATTCTTCATTGAGTTCGTGAATGTTTGCTAGCTGTAATGTAAGTCGTGGGATGAAAACTGAAACAGACCAAGCTGAGCCCCGCGTACCGTTGCTGTCATGTAACTTGTGTCGGAACTGAAACGTAGCAAGCTCACCCCCGCAAGGCATTGGTGAATCAGTTGTTAAGTGCCCCCTCCGTTTTTGAATAAACCAATTTCTAGAATCTGTACCATACAAATAGAAGTGTACAAGAAAAAAAAAAGTACGCATTAGTTTCTAGATTTGCACTTCAAGCATTAAGATATATTGAGCTTATCAGTGATCTTTTCAATCAAATACTTTGATATGACACTTGGCATAGATAGAAAACATGTCCTCTACAACTAAGGAAGATCTTTCCAGGTTTACTTCAATAGATAACTAACAAGATATGTTATCAAAATGATCTACTGTACTTAGTACTTCCTACATTCTAAATTATAAGTTAGTCAAAGAATCTTGAAGACTCAAACAATCTCAAGTTTGACCAAAATTATAGATAAAATTATAAAGATTTATGACATCAAATATAAAAGAATTGTTTGTGTAGAAAGGATAAAAGAGAGAGAGAAAATAAAAGTAATAAAAATATAGATAGAAGGCTGAAATTTAGTGTCATTTTATTATGGGGTTGTAGGACACAATCACACAAGTGATTTGGATTTTTTTTCTTTCTTCTGGATGTAGAATACACATACTTTTTGGTAACAGGTGAGAGAGGATTTGTTTGTGTATTTCATGTTGGTACTGTATATATATTTCCAAAAAGAATTGTGTACTTCTATCATATATTCTCTGTACTTTTCTATTTCTCTGCAGTCTACACTGCAATAATTGGTACTGTTTTCTTGTGGTGGATCAATTATTACGATTCCTGTTATCTGGCCTATGAATTAGTTAGAACCCATGAAGGGCTCTCTCACATCCATGACGTGATGCAACTCCGATGATTAGTATTGATACAACAAATTATATCTCCTCCGTCCTGTAACCAGACGTACTTTGTTTTACTGTAATATGATTAGTATTGAACATTGATAATTTAATCTTGTATTGTGTTTTCCTTAACTTTGTAGCATTGTTTGCATACTGCCAGTTGTCTCTGAACTATATGATGCCGCAGTCATCAGGTTGGCAGATCATGCTGGATGCTTGAAGTCCACAGTAGCATTATTGACTTGAATAAACTATTGACTCCAAACATTAAATATCTTACATGTAGTGTGCATGTATAGTGTATGCGCTATGTCAACCTAATAAGATTTTGAAGATATGTTGACATGCCAAAACACTAATAATGCTTGATCTGAACTCTTCTTTCTTGGAGCCTGAACGAAGACCTATGTAAGTGCCATCTGGCTGCTGAAAGATATGATTCTGACTTCTGAAAGATATGTTGTGTGATACATACTATATACTTTTGTTTTTAATAGAAGTCAACACAGGATACCACCTTGGAGTTGAAGAATCCCCATCTATGGTCTACCACACTGCTAGAGTGTATGTCCTCCTCTCGTTTGAAACCCACATACTTGGTATGTGATATGTCCATTTTCTATGGTTGTTGTTTCAGGTACATGAAACTGTATACACCGGCGATCTTAACCCTTTGATGCATTTGGAAGCAAAGAAATGCAGTGGTGTTCAGGGACCAAAGAAGATCAGTGCAGGCACTATTTGTTGAAATCAAGGACACATGCACGTTGTGGTTAGGCCCCGTTTAGATGGAACCCAAAAACCAAAAATTTTCAAGATTCCCCGTCACATCAAATCTTGCGGCACATGCATAGAGTACTAAACGTAGACGAAAAAAAAAACTAATTACACAGTTGATCGAGAAATTGCGAGACGAAATTTTCGAACCTAATTAGTCCATAATTGGATAATTTTTACCAAATAACAACGAAAGTGCTACAGTAGCGAAAAGCCAAAATTTTTTGGATCTAAACGCGCCCTTACTTGCAAGGGGAAAAGTTCTTGCCCAACCTGGTAGCTCCCTAATTTTTTTGTTTTCTTCCACCTATGCAATGCTACTGCGATAGGCTGCGCTACTCGTGCATGTAATTGATGATACTACTTTTTTTTCTTCCTTCTTATCAATATAAGACGAGCGACCAGATCTTTTTTTAAAAATAATAGAAAAAAAACTGCATATGGTTCATGAAACTGAACGATTAGCGCGACAGTGAAGAACGGAATGTTTCAGAGCACATTGTATTGGATCTCAACCTGAACTGAAACTTTGGAACCATCTACTATACATACTGTTTTTCCTACTCTGCAGTGGTGAATTTGAATTGAAGCTACAAGGAAAACATATTATATGCCTCTAGTTCTTTTATTGTTCAGAAGCAAACATTTGAGTTGTATTTGTCCTTAGTTGACCTTTTGCTTCTGATGCTCGCTCTTGGCTCGAGCAGCGTCTCCTTTTTAACACCTAATAACACTTGGCTACTTCTGAAGTTATGGTACTGCAATACTATAGTACTATGCAATGTTCCATAAAGAAAAAGAGTGCAGCTCCCAAGATCGATCAGTGGCAGTGATTGAGCCCTCTTCTGAGACCAATCACGTTGCTGGCACAAGCCATGTACTAGGAAAGTCCAGGTGCAGAGAAACTGACTTGAGGAGTTATTTTAGAGAAAAGGCTCTCCGGCATCAGGTCAGACATCACATTTCAGAATCTCCAAGCTATTAAAATTTTCATTAGGTTGTGAATCATTGCATGTTTTTGCCAGTTCGATCAGTTGTAGAACAGGGGTGGGTGGTGGGGAGTGGTATGTAGTTGCTGCGCACAAAGAAAAATATTCAAAAGATTCCATCCCGGATATGCTGAATGTGGATTGTTCGTGCGCAAACAAGTATCCTTTAATTTTTTTCCATGGCGCTTAATTAAGTATCTGTTACTCTTGCAGCTTGGTTGGCTTAGTGCACCTGCTGTTTGGAGTTTGGTGAGCTCCTAAGTTGTAAATTAGTATATAAAACTATCATAAATAGAAAATAGATATATATTTATGACGTTAGTTTATACACATAAAAGAAAGAAAAGGATGCGTTGAGATGTAACTAGAGGTTGTGTGATTAGGTATGATAAAACCTAATGAGGCGTGACTAGTTTGAACGCTTGAATGTAGAGGGAAATGGATGAGATGGAGCCGGGAGTTGTTTAATCCCAGCTTTTGATATATGTTATTATGTTTCATGTGATCATGTTTGACCTCGCTTTTGATGTTGTTGGTAGATGAGCTAGCTAGGTGATCATGATCCTTATCATCATCATGCATCTTATAAGTTTACGCCATGTGAAACATGGTACGGAGAGTAGTATAGAATTGAAGTACAGTAGAATCCATGCATGGGGACACGGGAAGCCGAATAGAAAATAAAATTTAATTTGGGTTGCTCCAAGAAGCCCTGCCCTGTATAAAATGTCAGTGCCTGCCTGTATATAACATGTACAGTAGACGCCGGGAAATGCAGCAGGCAGAGGCAGGTACCAGAGACCCGCAGCTGGCAGCAGCATGTCGACGACGACGACGGTGACGCCTGAGCCGCCGCACGTCCTGGCCGTTGACGATAGCATCGTCGACCGTGCCGTCATCTCCAGGCTCCTGCGCAGCTCCAAATACCGAGGTGCATAGGCATTCTTCTTCTTCTTCGCATTGCTTTGCTTTGCTCTGCCAAATAACAAAATCTTTTGCTGGGTTGCTGACTTGCTGCTGCATACTATGCAGTTACAACGGTGGACAGCGGCAAGAGAGCCTTGGAGGTTCTCAGTAGCCTGCTGGTATGTTGTAAGCTCAAACTCATCCTGCGTGCTGCATCATAGCGCCAAGAGGCATCATCCCTATATAATATTTACATTTTTTTTGGACAAGCAGGATAATGATGGTGACAATAAGGTGCACATGATCATCACGGATTACTGCATGCCGGAGATGAGCGGGTACGAGCTCCTGAAGCGGGTCAAGGAGTCGGCCGAGCTGCGGCAGATCCCTGTGGTGCTCATGTCGTCGGAGAACTCGCCGACGAGGATCCGGCGGTGCCTGGAGGAGGGCGCTGAGGAATTCCTCATCAAGCCGGTGAGGGCGTCGGATTTGTGGCGCCTCTGCAGCCGCCTCATCACCACCGTACCATGCGCTAGCTAGCTAGCTTTCTTCCTCGAGCAGCCTCCGGATAGATTAGCTACTACTACTAATCTATCCCATGCAATGCAATGCAATGCATACTGACCAATGCAACAACCAACCAACCAACAGATGCAGACCATCAGGATTCATTTCATTCAGGGTTAGTTGATCCGACCGAGCCGTCTCCTTTATATGTCGATCTGGATTAATTAGTTATTAACAAATTATATATAAGTAGTACATCATATACGAACTGTCTTTCGGTGATGACATTGATTTGAGATAGACTGTTGAATTTGAATTTGACACTCCAAATTACTGTAAACTGGATATGATGCAGGAGGAACAATGCAGCAGTTATTGTGTACATTTCGTATAACTAACGACAGTGCAATAGCCTTTTACCAGATCGAGGCAGTTGTAGTTTTGGTCATTTTTTTTTTTGAAGACTGCAATTATAATTTTGTTAAATTAGAGATATGTCATCCTAGATCACATGTCATTGATTTCTGTGACCCACATGTTAGTATGGTACCAATGACATATTCCAACTTTGCAAAATTATAATGGTATTGTTCAAACTGAACCGATAATAATCTGGGCTCAAGAAGAGAATAATTAAAAGAAGCGTCAACAGGAGAAAACCGTAATGTATGTGTTCATGATTATGTAAGATCTTGGCCAATGGGCATGCGTGTCTCCAATCCCCACACGGTTCTATATGATTTTACTTTATGTTTAAGATTAAGATCTTGTGATTGTGATCTTACGTCTCATCTGATTTAGGGATTGTTTGGATCACCGCTCGATTATTTATAATCTGAATTATACATAGGATTATTATAATCAGGATTAGACTTTATATAGGTCCATAGACTTTCTATTCAATTGGGGGCAAGTTGAACTTTCAATACCCATATAATCCCATATAACCTGGTGTCACCTGCATTATGAGATCACGATAATCAAGAGTGACTGCAATGATCAATTATGTTTAGATTAAAATTTGATTATTATAATCGAAGGGTATCAAATAGGACCTTATAATAATATGTGACCGGGAACAGACACCTCGGCGCCCTTCTCGCATTGGCACCAACTGCTGCTCAGGAGACACTCTTAGCCTTGTCGTAATTTTTATTCTTCTTTTTGCTTCTCTCGTTTTGGTTGTCTTGGTAACCTTGGTTACCATTTCTTGTATTTGGGTTTGGACTCTACTTTGCTTAATGAAAAACACGCCCAAAGTTGGGCGTGATTAAAAAAAAACATTGACATCAGTACTTTTTTGTAGAATTTTGATACAATGGTTGAAGAAGCGATAAGAGGCGATAGGTGTGTCTATGATCGGTGGGCTAAAAATATAGAAAGCGATGAGAGGCGATGGAAAAAAAGCGATGGGAGGCGATAGACGTGTGTATGGTCGGTGGACCCATTTACGACAGGTCGTTTCCCATCGGCTTCGAAATTGAGATAATTAGGACTAAAAATTGAGAAGTGGTAATTCCTTTTTCGCAGTTTTATTTTTTAGGAAGGGTAAAAGGGTAATCTTACTTTTGCGATTTGTACTATATTTATGTAGACAGTATTCTTTTGTTTTTTATCTGTTGAATTTTGGTTTTTTGTTTTGAGATTGGTACGGCCTATTTTTGTTTAGAGAAATTTGCCGGCACCAGTCCCTCCCATCCGCCGACGAATCGCCGGCTGCCCACCCGATTGAATTTTCTATAGAGCTGTCGTTTGATCATGATAAATAGTTGTTATGCACTCTACACGATGCTGTGTACTGGCCACCTTGGAGCACACACTTGCTTCTACCATGAATTTTAGGCTCTGTTCTAGGAAACAGTTTCCTACAAAAACGTTTCAGTTACTGTTCAGCGAGAAATTTTGGTTTGGAAAATTGATAAAACTTGTGATCGACATCAAGTACATCTGAACTGTAATTTGTACAGGGCATTGGATGCCAAGTTAAGAAATAAACAGGAGTAGCTAATACTCCAATGGAAAGGGGTGTCCACGAATAGCCAAAACTCCTGGCAAGCATGGGTTGGTCACTGGCCAACGCCATAAACAAAACTGGGAAGCTCCTAAAGGCTTTGCAGTTGACTCCAATGGAAACGAGGTCGATTCATTTCTGCACTGTTAGTACACAACTTTGAGTCAAGCACCACCTGACCAACTTCGACCACACTCCAAGGGGTTCATTAGAATCTGCAGACGGGTTGGCAATGTAAATACAATTCCTTTTCCCACATCTGCTCTGATACTGGACGATGCTGGTAGTATCTGCAGGTGGGACAGCAACAATGCCCAGGCAAGGAATACATCAACCTAGTGAAAGACAACACCAACAGACCATTAGAACACAAGCTAACAAAAATTGCTTTTGAATTCAAACTTCATTTTCACCAGTTTTCTTTAAATTGACAAAACTTGTGCAGCGTACCACATGTAACCACCAACTACAACTTTCCTTTTAGTTTTAGATCAAGCTGCAAAAGGAAAAAAAACGAGATCCAGCCTAAGAGCAACTAGATGGTTTTCATGAAGAAAAGAAATAGACACTCAAATTCAGTCCAAGAGAGAGTCCAAGAGAGGACCTGACACTCAAATTCAGTCCAAGAGACTTACACAGTTATACTGCATTCGCATAACCAGAACACAACAATGATAAAACTATTAAAACGTCCAGCAAACAAACCACTACAATTAGGGGGTTGCGGGAAACCAGTGTGCATAGAGCTAACATTGCTAAACAAAATACTGTGCTTTGCAGTTCCCACATAGCATCTAGATAATACAATTATGCACATGCAAGAGGGAAAACACCTTTAGTTTTCATCAGATAACCATAGCACGAGACATGAAATAGTGGTCAGTGCCTTTATTGCTGCTGTTGACATCGTTTTTTTGACACGTGTCAAATGGGTTGAGGCTTGACTGGTCAGCGGCCGTTCTTCATCGGCATCAGGAGTCGATAGTGCCGATGGAAGGGTGCTGCGGGAAGACTAAGTGTTTTGCCGATGAAAGCTGATGAGCTTTGCCGACAAGATCTGTGAAGCCTGGCTAAAACTGATTGCTGATGAAGAGTCCTTGCCGATTGCCGATGAGGGGTCATTGCCAACTGCCGATGAAGGGTCATTGCCGATTGTCGATAAGGGCTCGTTGCCGATTGCCGACAAGGGCTCGTTGCCGGTTGCCGATGGAAGATAGTTGTCGATTGCCGATAAGGTTGATGTTGCCGATTGCCGATCGGGAAAGTATTGCCGATGCCGATGGGCGTGACAGCGCTTGGTGGCAGCGGAAGACTACAGGTGTTCAAAGAAGGAAGTTGCAGGGATCTGCCGATGGAAAGTTTCCATCGAGGAAAAGTATAAGGAAACTGGTGTTTTGTGCCAATATTATTATAGTAGTTTGAGTCTGACTCTTGCATGGGTCGCTTATTTTCCCTTAAAATAGGTGTGTTTGTTTAGGAAATAAATATTGTTATCCGGCTCCTACGCGAGTCAGTTTCCTTTAAAGTAGGAGTTTGTTTTAGGAAGGATACGTGTCGTGTCTTTGTACAACTCTCCATGCGGGAGTATAAATATGTGCCCGAGGGCTATGGAATAAATAATCAATCCAATTCAAAATAAACCAATTTTATCTTATTCTACCTTTTATTGCAATTTACCCTTTTTATGCATTAGTTATAGCTTTAACGAGTTCTTCAAGCTTTCGACGGGCTGCATCACCTTGATCTCCGTCAAATTCTTGCTAGTTCCGCGTGGGAGTACCTCTAGGCTTTGGCAATCCGGGCGCATCGCTGTTTGCCTCGTCTAGCTCTGCTCTAGTTACCCCTGATCAATCTGAGCCTTGACGTCCGGGCGCATCGCTGTCGTCTCGTTCAGTTTGTTCTAGTTATCATCCTTGTCGATTGATTGGTCACGCCCTCAACATCGAGCTTTGGGTAATAGCCCGAGGTGTTCACAGATCTGACGCTTTTTGTGTCAACACCTCTTTTGGCATGCCCAGTGGGACCAGATTATACAAATCTACATATTCGGCATGGCTGATCACGCCGATGTCAACCAGAGGAATGTCATTGAAGTGTCTGAGGCCGATCTGAAAGATGATCAGAAGCAGGCCATGGAGCGGGCTATGGAGGAATACAGGCAGCTGTATCTCAAGTCCTTCAGCCTAAGCAGGAGCGGCGAAGCAATTCAGAAGCAAGATCCGCCGTTGCCACGGCAGGTCACGTACGACGCCAACCCTGGTAAGCTACAAGAGATGGTTAACGCCGCTGTAAGTCAAGCTTTGATTAACCACTCCAACGTGCTGTCCAATACTATCTACAATGCTGTCGCACAAACATTCAAAGAAGGACATGCACCGCGATATGTCGGTCCAGCGTACCATCAACCTGGATTGGCATCTGCAAGCCCATCGGCGGCTCAAATGGTGTCTTCCACCCCCTGTGGAGCCGTCTGCCGATGTGGCTACATCACCAAGACCGAACGCTGGCGACACTACCAAGTTCAATGTAGATCTGGCCGCGTCGGCAACTTCAGGGCCAGCCCCGGCTAATTGGTGGGGATACGGTATGCCTCCGAATCTATATGCTGGTTCTAACCTGGTGCAGGGAGATGGTTCAGCCTGGGGGAATTCTACGGCATCGGCAGCGCAGTCACAGCCGATGGCTCATATGATGCACAACTCTGCGCCTAGCTCCAACCATACAAGTGTCATCAGATGATCTCCAAGTAATCCCCAAGATACCCCTGATGCCACCATCGGCAAGCTCTGTGTTGATGCAACACATTATAACCACCGACAGTCAATCTCTAGTGGCGAACTCTCAAGCTGGAGCGCCGGTCCTCCAGAGTAATCTGGTGATCAATTGCTCTAGAATTCAAGAGCCGCAAGCTCCGTCAGCTATCAGCCATCGGCAAGTCATATGCCGATGCTTTATAATCCTGGGTGGGTCAACCATCCGCCAACTCAGAAGTCTGGTGCGTCGATGTATTATTATGGAGGCCCAGCTCTCACTCAGGGCGGACCATCGGCGCAGCAACCGATGAATGTGACGGTTCAGCCAACTCCGCCAAGTATGTCAAACTATCCATCGGTAAGTCAGCCGATGCATAGCGTCCAGATGACTGGTGCTGCGCCCGCGACTACTGCACATCTTCAAGAGGCGCGTCAGCCGACTCCACCAGTCGTCAATCAGCCAATGAGTCGGCAAGAGCAGGACGCGTACTGGGTCGGTAAGATTGCCGAAGTCATGAAAGAGCAATTCGGCATCAAACCCAAGGTCAACACATACTCTTATCGGACCTCGTACCCGCCTGCATATGACTTGATTCCTCTTCTGAATCGGTACAAGGTGCCCGATTTCACCAAGTTCTCCAGCCAAGACGACACGTCGACAATAGAACATATCAACCGCTTCATTATTCAGTGTGGAGAAACTGCCAGCAGGGAGGAGTTAAGAGTGAGATTGTTCTTTTCGTCATTGTCTGGATCGACATTCACATGGTTCATATCATTGCCTTCAAATTCTATAATTACCTGGGTCGATCTGAGAGGCAATTTCATAAGTACTTCTTTGCTGGTATACATGAGAAGAAGCTTACCGATCTGGTCAAAATGAGGCAACGCAACGATGAATCGGTAGAGAGTTTTGTGCAGAGGCTGCGGGACGTAAAGAACTAGTGCTACAGTCTGGTTCTAGATGATCGGCAATTGGCAGATTTGGCCTTCCAAGGGTTGCTGCCGCACATCTAGGACAAGTACGCGTCCCAAGAGTTTGAGAGCCTAAGTCACCTGGTGCAGAGAATTGTCGATCAAGATATCAAAGCCTTCGAGCCCAGGAAGACTTGGAACAAGAAGGTGACCTTCGTCGGGAAAGAAGAAGACTCTGGATCGGATGAAGAGCTGAATGTCGATGCGGCCGAATGGGTGAAGGATAAGAAGTCTGTGTCTTGTCCGTTCGGCCAAAAGGAAACTGAGAGGTTCACCTTTGACATCACCAAGGCCGATAGGATGTTTGACCTATTGCTGCAAGAGGGGCGAATCAAGTTGGCGCCCAATCAAGTGATTCCATCGGCCGAAGAGCTCAAGAAGATTAGGTACTGCAAGTGGCATAATGCAACCTCACACAGTACAATGACTGCAAAGTATTCAGGCAGCAGTTGCAGTCGGAGAATCGAATCTGGGCATATCAAGTTTGAAAACTCTAAAGTCCAGAAACCGATGAAGATAGATCGGCACCCGTTCCCAAACAACATGGTGGAGATCAGTGAAAAAACCAAAGTGCTGACATCGGAAGCTGCCAGAAGGAGCTCATCGTAGACCCTGACTACCAAGTGCCTAAGCACGATGCAAGGAGGTTTGCCGATGATAGAAAGGGTAAGAAGGTTGCCGACGAGGGTAACAGCACCAACAGGGCTCCTGGAGTGGGTGATTACTCACAAACAGCCAAGGCGATATCATCGGCAATCACGTGAAGAACAGTATCGGCAAGAAGAGGAGGAGCATCGGGAATGACTTCGACATAAAGACCACTGGAGGTGTCCCTTCTTCGTTCATTGCTGGGAAGAAGGCATCAAGCTGCCCACTGCCGATAACTGCCCAGAATGCAATGGGTACTACACAGTCGATCGGTCAGGTAAGCGACCTTGTTTTGATGATCAGACACCCAGGTACGCCAGGCCGCTCAGAGAGGATAGATCGGCACATGATCGACTTGGGGGCAAGCTCAGTGCCCATGATTGGCTTGGCAGGAGTGTTGACCAGAGGGAGCTGGAGGAGACGACCAATGCTAGAGTGCCCGACAAAGAGATATTCTCTAGAGATCCCAACATCGGAAGAAGTGCCGATGTAAGCAGTGAGAAGCGGCACCAACCCGTCTGGAAGACCAAGCTTCCTCCATGGTGCCCTAAGGGTTTGACTAAGACCCAGAAGAGGAGGATTCAACGCCCAGCGCCACGACGACCTTAACGACAGTGCAGAACCCTCGGGAGAGAAGCAATGGAGGCCGAAGTGTAAGGTCAGGGGCCCATCGGCAGATATAAACATGGTTTTCATGTTGCCGATGGAGTTCATGGCGCCCGTCAGCGATGATGACGAAGTTGCCGATATGGCGCAATTGGTGCTGGATCCGATGACGGCTATCTTTGAAAAGCCCGCTGAAGATGAGAAGGCAACACTTGAGGGCTCCTGTTTGTTAAAGGCAAAGTGGACAGTCAGCCGATGACTAAGATGCTGGTGGATGGCGGCGCGTCGATCAATATAATGCCCTATGTCGTGGTTCAGGAAGCTGGGCAAAGGTGATCAGGACTTGGTCGAAACCGACATGAAGCTTAAGGACTTCGAAGGCAATGTGTCAACCGCCATGGGAGTCGTATGTGTTGACCTAACCATCGGCAGTAAGACTTTGCCGACAACGTTCTTTGTAATCAGCGCAAAGGCACTTATAACTTGCTCCTCGGGAGGGATTGGATCCATGCTAATTGTTGTATCCCTTCCACTATGCATCAGAGCCTGGTACAGTGGATCGGGGACAGAATTGAAGTCATCCGCGGTGAAGCCCAATCTACTGTTGCATCGGCAGAGTTGGACACTTATGAGCAGACCAGGTGCATATCTGGCGAGGCCTGGGATAAAGAGTTCCTCAAAGTTGCCGATTACCGCATCAAGCCGATCCAAGCAGTCGGTCCTGAGGAGGAGTCTTAATGGATCAGTTCGCCGATGACGGAAAATTGGGGCAGGGCTTTACGTCTGCCAATGACTTGCTCGAGATCGACATCGGTGATGGTAGTAAACCTAGGCCTACTTTTATTAGTGCTAAGTTAGATTCCCAATGTAAGCAGCAGTTGATTGACTTATTAAAAGAGAATAAAGATTGTTTCGCTTGGGATTATACAGAGATGCCTAGTTTAGACCGATCGATAGTTGAACATCGGTTACCCATCAAGTCTGGTTTTCAGCCACATCGGCAGCCGGCACGCCGATGCAATCCTACTATCTTACCCGATATCAAGGCTGAGATTACCAAGTTGATCGAAGCTGGATTTATTCGGCAATGCCGATATGTCGATTGGATTTCTAATGTGGTTCCTGTGTATAAAAAGAATGGAAAAACTTCGTGTTTGCATTGATTTCAGGAATCTAAACAAGGCTACGCCGATGGATGGCTACCCGATGCCCGTCGCCGATCTGCTGATCGATGCTGCTGCTGGGCACCAAATTATTAGCTTTATGGATGGTAATGCTGGGTATAATCAGATATTCATGGCGGAAGAAGACAATCCAAGACTGCTTTCCGATGTCTAAGACACGTTGGCTTATTTGAGTGAGTAGTCATGACTTTTGGTTTGAAGAATGCCGGTGCTACCTATCAGAGGGCAATGAATTTTATCTTTCATAAGTATATATCGGCACAATAGTTGAAATCTACATCGATGACGTGATGGTTAAGTCTGGAGACTTCAAAAAGCATCTTGCCGATTTGCGGAAAATATTGGAGTGCACGAGGGAGCATGGGTTGAAGATGAATCCTAACAAGTGTGCGTTTGGCGTATCGGCAGGGCAGTTTCTGGTTTCATGGTGCATCAGAGAGGCATTGAAATCGGCAAAAAATCTATTGATGCAATTAACAAGGTAGTTGCTCCCACAAACAAGACTGAGTTGCAGTCTCTGATCGCAAGATTAATTTCATTAGAAGATTTATATCCAATCTGTCTGGTAAGATTAAATCTTTTAGTCCTCTGTTAAAGTTGAAAGCCGATCAAGAGTTTATATGGAAAGAAGAGCAGTAGACAGCCTTGGAAGAGATTAAAAGATACTTGATAAATCCTCCGATCTTAGTTCCACCTCAACACGGGAAGCCTTTTAGGTTTATATGTGTCTGCCGATGACGGTGTTATCAGATCAGCCTTAATTCAAGAATTTGAGGGGAAAGAGCGTGTAAATATACTACTTGAGCAGAAGATTGGTGGATGCTGAAACCAGGTATTCGGCCATAGAGAAAGATTGTGCTTATGTTTATACTTCTCTTGCATTAAATTAAGACACTATTTACTGTCGGCCGAATGCACTGTTGTCTGCAAAGATGATGTGGTGAAGTACATGCTGTCAATGCCAATTTTGAGTGGACGAATCGGTAAGTGGATTCTAGCACTATCAGAGTTTGACCTAAAAGGTATGAATCGGCAAAGGCTGTTAAAGGTCAGGTGATGGCCGATTTTGTCACTCAGCACTGCAATATGGTGAGCTTTGTTGAGATTGCTCCTTGGGCTCTATTCTTTGATGGGTCCACGTGCAAGGGTGGAGCAGGTATCGGTATTCTGTTGATTTCACCCCCGAGGACAGAGGTATGAGATTTCATTGCCGATTGTTGCTACTTCAACAAACAATCAGGCTGAGTACCAGGCTTGCTTAAGGGTTGGAATTACTCAGGGAAGTGTGTGCCAATGCTGTTGAAATCTTCGATGATTCTTTGTTGGTGATTAATCAGTTATCGGAACATATGAGTGCCGAAGCGAAGTACTAATTGCAGCCTATGAGCGGTGTTTGCAGTTATTGAAGGAGTTCAAAGAGTACCGCCTTGAACACATTCCAAGGTTGCATAATGAAGAAGCCAATCGGTTAGCACAAATGCTTCAGGATATCAGCCGATTCAAGAAATCGCGACATCGGTAACGGTTGCCGATGACTGGAAAAAGGAGATTGCCGATTACTTGAGGGATCCATCCAGGAAAGTTGAAAGGCGTCTAAGGTTCCAAGCCACTAAGTATGTGCTCCTTGATGATGAGTTGTATTAATCGAACAATTGATGGGGTTTTACTTAGATGTCTTGGCAAAGAGGAATCAAAAGAGTTGATGGTGAGATCCATGAAGGTGTATGTGGAGCGCATCAATCGGCATTCAAGATGAAGTGGATGATTAGGCGAATGGATATTAAATTTGGCCAACAATCCTGGAGGATTGCTTCAATTATTTCAAAGGGTGCCAGGACTGTCAGAAGTTTGGTAATGTGCAAAGGGCACCTGCATCGGCAATGAATCCTATAATCAAGCCTTGGCCGTTCAGAGGATGGGCTATTGATCTCATCGGTCAGATTTATCCGCCGTCGAGCAAGGGGCACAAGTTCATACTTGTTGCTACCGATTACTTCACCAAATGGGTTGAGGCAATCCCTTTGAAGAAGGTGACATCGACAAACATGGTGGATTTCGTTAAGGAACACATCGTTTACCGATTTGGTATTCCTCAGACTATCACTACCCGATCAAGGGACCATGTTCACATCGGGAAAGTTTGATGACTTTGCTGCTAGCATGGTTTCAAGGTGTTAAAATTCTTCTCCTTATTATGCCCAAGCTAATGGTCAGCTGAAGCGACTAATAAAGGAGTCATTAAGCTTATAAAGCGCAAGATTGAGGAAAACCCCAGAAGGTGGCACATGGTATTAAACGAAGCTTTATGGTCATATCGATGGTTTGTCATGGTGCAACCAAGGTCTCGCCGTATCAGTTGGTTTTATGGACACGATGTTGTCCTACCTTGGGAAATTAAAACTGGTTTTAGGCGATTATTTTTTCAGGATCAGTTGACGACCGATGATTATATTACTCTGATGAAGGATGAGTTAGAAGATTTGGCAGGTCATCGGTTAAGAGCATTAATTAGTATTGAAGAGAACAAGAAGAGGGTTGCCCGATGGTATGATAAGAAAGTAAAGGTAAAGGCATTTGCCGATGGCGATTTGGTTTGGAAGTTGATTTTACCGATTGGAACTAAGAGCTCAAAATTTTTGGAAAGTGGTCCCCTAATTGGGAAGGTCCTTATCGGATAAAGCAGTCTGCTCCTAGTAATGCGTACATTTTGGAAACTCTCGAGGGAGTGGCATTTTCTGGGGCGATCAATGACAAATACTTAAAGAGATATTACCCTAGCATATGGGTAGAATGCATAGTGCAACAGTCGAATGCCGATGAAAAGAAAAGTTATAAAAACATCGGTAAAAACAAACTAGCGTTATATTACAAGACAAGATCAAATATCAGGTTACATCCTTGCCGATACAACAGGAACTACAATAAGGAGTGGATAACTGTTATCGCACGCAGGCGAATTTGATCTATTTCATCTATCTCCTTGGCGTCGGCATCGGCAGAACCCTCAACCGGCTTGATTTTCTTCTTCCATAGGATGGCTTGACGGGCATTATGATCTCTTTCTTGCTGTAAAGCCCCCGATGGAGTCGGACAGTTGGGTCTTTTGTTGGTTGGCAGCCGTCAAATTCCCTTCAACCTTTTGCAGCTCCACCAGCAGCTCCTCCTTCCTTGTCGACAGTAGAGAGATTTCCTGGTCAAGGTTGTCGATGGAAACTTTGGCTTGACCAATGCTTCTGTGCTTCTCATCGGCAAGGCGTTTGAAATTTGAGCTTCTCTTCCTCGCTCTTGGCTTGGGCCGCTCTATCGGCAATGCGACGAATAAGCCTTTGGTACTGAATCTGTTTGATGTCGATAGAAGCTGCCTGGAGGAGGGTTTCTGCTGCATCGACGGAAAGATGGGTTTGAATATCGTTGAATATAATCCTTGCCGCCGATGAGTCCTGGACGAGTAAGAGGTGTCTTGCAGCAGTAAGAGAGCAATTCTTCAAGTCTGGACTTGACTTCTGCCGATAGAGCCGGGGTGGAGCTTTCCTCTTCATCGTCATTAGGGACGTTGACGGCAAAAGAAAATAGGTTGTCCGCTTGAAGGCGACCTTGGCGCTCATCTTCGTTCTGAAGGTTTAAGCTGTAGAAGAAGGCTGTCTCGGAATCTTGGGCCTGAAAACAGAGGTTAAAATATGCCGATTGTAAAATTAACCATGAGCTTTAAGGTAATCGACTTACCGTCTTGAAGCGGATCTCCTGCCTAGGGCTTGGCATACTGGATGGTCCAGCTTCATCCTGAACATCGGCGGCAAATGCCGATGACTGGGTCCGTGTTGGGGAGGCAGCCGACGCTGCTGGTGTTGGTGTAGTTGTTGCTGGTATCGCCTCCGATGTGGTGGCAGTTTCTTGTGGTGGCACTCTGTCATCGGGGGCGTAGGTCATGGTGCCGATGCCGACGTCGGCTGCTGCTGCGGAGGGTTGAGTGGTTCCTCTGCCGGGTAGTTTGGCTGATGATGCCGATGGCTACCTCCGCTGCTACGGCGGGAGTTGTTTCTTCATTCAGCATGGCCGGTACCGATGCCGATGCCGCTTCGGTTGTCGCAGCAGCTGCTATCTCCTGGCCGGGGGCGTCATCCATCGGTTGATCAGACACAGAAGCCGATGGAGGTTTTGCCGATGACCTGCCGACAGGTGGTGCGACTGGAGCCAGAAGTAGTCTTGCTGGCGACGCATCGGCAGCTGATGGTGCGACTGGAGCCAGAAGTAGTCTTGCTGGCGACGCATCGCAGCTGATGGTGCAGTTGGAAGCCAATGGTGGAGGAGAAGCCAGCCTCAAGCGCCTCTTCTTCGTCGGCGCAGCAGCAAGGGAGCCGACCCGCTTAGATGAAGACCGGGGGGCATCGGCAGCCGGGCTGGAAGCAGATGCCGATGACCATAGTGCCTGAAAATACAAAGCAAGTTATGCAAGATAAATGTTGCCGATGAAACAGCATGTGATCGGTACAAGTAAAGATGAGTTTACTGCATAAGTTTGCGTCAAGGCAATAGCGGCAGCCGATGTAGCCTGAGCTGTTGTAGGCATCGGCGTAGGTACCTGTTGAGGCGTGAAGGCAGCCAACGTCGGAGCTTTGTTGCCGATGATCGATATAGGGTCCATCATCCGAAGATTGAAGGGTCTACCGCTGTTGCTCATTGTGGGGACTGGATCATCGGCCTGTCAAGCGCATGGGTGCAAAGGAGTTAGGTATTGATACCGATGGCAAATAAAGTAATGAAAGTACATCGGATAGCAGACTTACTGCGTCGTCGGGGATGAGGTAATCGGCGTCGATCAATGTGCCGATAATAGTGCGAAGACTTGGCGAGTAGCTGGCATTTCCATTCTTGCCACCAAGACTTGAACTCGTTGGTGATGAAGGAGGTTGGCGACCAGGAGGACAAGTCAAGGTTTGACAGATCGGCATCGGCAGGGAGGCTGATGACTTTATTCCAGTCTAGATTGCTGGAGATTGCCTGCCTGGGTCTTACTACCCTAGAGTAGCACAGCTTGATCGGCAGTTGGTCAAATGTCAGTTGTCTCGTCGCTGCCGATGGATAATAAAACTCATAGGATGGTGGAGTGTTCTTTCCAGATGCAAAGATATTCACTGGGATGGCTCGGGGAGTAATGCTGGCTCTCATAATTGCTTGGTTTTCAGGCGAGCTCATGTCAGACAGGTTGAACAGCAACGGAAACTGGTTGTGTTTGTCAAGATATGGCCACCAGGCCCGTTCCGAGGAGGAAATCCATTGTAAACTTCTGGAAATAGTAGCCGAAGTGCTCTACATCGGCATCGGTACCTGACAGCATTATGACGGCTTCTCCAAAGTTAAGCAGAAGGCCGAGTTGCCGATTCATCATCATCGTATTGTAGTCTTCTGATATGTCCCTCGGGAATTGTTTGGGCAAATAGATCAAACCCGAGAGCCTTGAGCATATGTGCGTTCAGCCATAGGTTGACAAACCACCAGGGGCCTCCGAGATTGCCGATGGGCTCTCCTAGCACAGCTTATTGGATACTTGATGCAGCAATCGGTAAACTGATCCGAGGAGTACCTGCCTAAAGGGAGCCTTGTGCCATTGGCAAGCAGTTCAGCTGCGGGGAGGTGCATGGTGGTCGGGCCGATGGTTTTGCCACAGAAGACAAACTTTTCCAACCACATGTTTAAGAAGATGGCATGCTCCCGTTGGGTTACCGATCCGGTTTTCTGGTGTTCTTGAATATAACCTGTCCAGCCGCCGCCATACTACGGGTGTTCACCTTGTACTCAGCTTTTCTGTTGAAAAGGCTAAGCGTATCGGCAGAGGTGATATCCAAGCCGGTCAACATGTAGACATCGCAAGGGTGGGAGTAGCTGGTCCGTGCCTGAAGAGGAAAGCGTTCATGCTATCGGACCAGAAGTATGAAGCTGCTATCATCAAGTTTTCATTCCTCTCTGCATCGGCAATTGAGAGCCTAATGCATTGATCTAAGTCACGCCCTGCCAGTACACTTGTTTGTGACCTGACCAATCTCAAGAACCAGTTTTTTCCATCCTTTGGGTGTGCTTGGGCCATGAGCGGAATGTGGTCCTTCCAGAGTCCTAGATCGAAGCTCTCAGATCTGAGTGGTACCCGGTTGGTTTCTGCGTTAATGATGGAGGTGGGGTCTGGATTGCCCATTGGGCCTAGGCAACTGAGATTGGAACTAGCGAGGGGGATAATTACTTTGTTGTACAGCTCCTAGGGTTCGAAGAAGAAGGGATGAATCAGAAAGAAGAATGGGGATAAAATCAAGCTTTTGCGGGGAAAAGAACCATGCAGAAAGGTTAGATTAGATGGAGGATGAGTCTTACCTTCGGGATGTCGACCTGGATTGCCATTTGGAGTCGGAGAGATGCTTGGTTCGTCCTTGGATTGCGAAGGGATACTGTGGCTCGAGCCTGTGTTCTTGAGAGCAGCCGGAGGTTGAAGACGAAGGCGGGAAGGTTAAAGTAAAATGGGCTCGGGTAAAAAGGACGGTGTGGATCCCGGTAACTTTTATAAGCTGTTCGAGGGTATTTTGGGTTCTGTTGCACACTGTGCAGGAATGTGGAGAGGCCCCGCGGTAGATACGCGCGGTGATCGAGGAAACCGTACGCCTATCTTGGGGGTAACGGCTACAACAACGGCTACAGTGGAGAGAATTTCGGCACGTAAAGTTATACGCTCCGAAACTGGGGGGCATGTGTTGACACCGTTTTTTTGACACGTGTCAAATGGGCTGAGGCTTGACTGGTTTAGCGGCCGTTCTTCATCGGCATCAGGAGTCGATAGTGCCGATGGAAGGGTGCCTGCGGGAAGACTAAGTGTTTTGCCGATGAAAGTTGATGAGCTTTGCCGACAAATCTGTGAAGCCTGACTAAAAACTGATTGCTGATGAAGAGTCCTTGCCGATTGCCGATGAGGGGTCATTGCCAACTGCCGATGAAGGGTCATTGCCGATTGCCGATAAGGGCTCGTTGCCGATTGCCGACAAGGGCTCGTTGCCGGTTGCCGATGGAAGATAGTTGTCGATTTGGGCCGATAAGGTTGATGTTGCCGATTGCCGATCGGGAAAGTATTGCCGATCCGATGGGCTTTGAAAAGCGCTTGGTGGAAACCCCGGAAGACTACAGGTTTTTCAAAGAAGAAAGTTCAGTGATCTGCCGATGGAAATTTTTCCCATCGGTAAAAGTATAAAAAAACTGGTGTTTTGTGCATATTATTATAGTAGTTTTGAGGTCTGACTCTTGCATGGGTCGCTTATTTTCCCTTAAAATATGTGTGTTTGTTTAGGAAATAAATATTTTTTAAACCCCGCTCCTACACGAGCCCAGTTTCCTTTAAAAGTAGGAGTTTGTTTTAGGAAGGATACAGGGCCGTGTCTTTGTAAAAACTCTCCATGCGGGAGAAATAAATATGTGCCCGAGGGCTATGGAATAAATAATAAAACCCAAATTTCAAAATAAACTAATTTATCTTTTTCTATTTTTTAATCGCAATTTACCCTTTTTAATGCATTAGTATAGTTTTAAAACGGGGCCCCTTCAAGCTTTTCCCGACGGGCTGCATCACCTTGATCTCCGTCAAATTCTTGCTAGTTCCGCGTGGGAGTCCCTTTCTAGGCTTTGGCAAACTGGGCGGCATCGCTGTTTGCCTCTCTAGCTCTGCTTATTACCCCTGATAAAATCTGAGCCTTGACGTCCGGGCGCATCGCTGTCGTCTCGTTCAGTTAGTTCTAGTTTATCATCCTTGCGATTGATTGGTCAATCGACTGGCACGCCCTCCAAAACATCGAGCTTTGGGTATAACCCGAAGTGTTCACAGATCTGACGCTTTTTGTGTCAACACGCATATAAAAATCCAAATGGAAAAAAGGAATTACTCTACATCACAGTTCCTAACAAGAAAATTTAAAATTATGACGAATTATTTTATTCATAGGGTTTTTTGAGTCCCTTGGATGTTCAAAATATAAGTAAATCCTACAGGTTACATCGCAGTTACCGACACATCATTTCAGAAGATTAAAATTTTAAATTTATTTTAATCAAATTGGGAATTACTGAGGTCCTGTGTATGTGGCTGTGTTCTTTCAAACCCCGGTGCTGTTTACTGCCTGAATAATTCAATTTTTAATGAAATTATAAACTCCTGCATTTCTAATTCTTTCTTGGAAAATCATCTGCTTGCTGCAGTTTTCTCTAATTTTTTTCCAAATTTTTGTATAAAATTAAACCCCAACTAGCACTTCTGATTGTTAAACCCAAATCAGGAATGTACATCCGAATAACATTATCAAATAAAGGGTTGATCCATTTTTTTCAGATCAAATACGGGATATCGGGTAGATAAGAATAGCAGAGCCCCAATCAACACAAAGCATAGTTTTCATAGGGTTGATTCACAATTGGAAATAACATTTTGTCTATTTTCAGATCGTGGCACAATCCCTTCCGAGAAGCAAGGGGGGCCCCACCTGGTCGGGGATCCAACTGGAGAGAAGGTTGGCTGAGTGCCCTGTAGCTCGTTCTGAAAATGCTGCCGGCCGGTGGATGCGGCCGGAGCGCCCCCTGTGTGGCGACTAGCGAGGTGAAGAGTGCTGCTGGCCAGGCAAGAGGGCCGAGCGCCGCCGGTAGAGGTGCCACTGCGCGTCCGGCCGGTCGGATTTTGAAATCGGAGGCACCCGTGAAACAAACGGCGGCGTCGGGTCGGCCTCCGGGAGGCGGGGCGTTCGTGGAGGTGCGCGGGGAACCTGGGGGGACTTTGAGCGCGAGCGCGGCGGGACAAGGCCACCGGCAGCGGCCCAGCGCGAGTGAGGGTAGACCGCCGCAGCGGCTCCGCGAGATGGCGACCCGGGGAGCAGGGCCGTCGGCAGCGGTCGCCGGGGCCGCGTGCTGGCAATCGAGGCCGGGGGGGGGGAGAGCGCAGGCCGACGCAGCGGTATCGCGAGATTGTGAGGGCGAGGCGGCCGGCGTGGGGGAAAGACCCAGGGCAGGCCGCCGGCGGCGGCACCCCTTCGAGGTCCGAGGGAGAAGACCGGCGGCGGCGCTGTGGGTTTGGGGGGGAGAGGCGATGGGAGGGGGATGCCGGCGTGGGGGTCGGGGGGGGGGGGGTGGAGGGTGGGGGGTCGTGTGCAATGACCATAGTACCCTTCAAGAATATTATCAATACAAAAAGTTATTTTGTGGGAAAGGGGATGGAAAACGACAAAAAAAAGCGATTCCAACCTGTCTCCTTTTTTGTATGTGCTGGTGTAATTAAGGTGCTCCCACGCGGCCTACATATAACCTAAATTTATCTGAGTCTTGTTATTTTTTTAAATTATTTTCTAAACTCTCATAGAATTTAATAGAAATAAACAGGGAAAGTTTGTTGAGATAGTCTCGGTTTTAGAAAGGTGGGTGGGCCCTGTGTTGGGGTTTTTATATGTTGAAACAACTAACCCACCACGCATATCATCAATTTTGTTAGGGATCCCGCCTCATTAAAATTTTTTATCGAAGGCACATACCTCCATGAAATACGTGTCGGGTAAAAGGTATGGGGTTTACCCTAAACCCTTCGATAAATTAAACGCTGAACTTTAGAAACCCCATTTCAAGACGGGGACAGCCCACCTACTCAGTAAGGCGCGGCCCTTTCGCTCGAGGGCCCCCCTCTACACCAGCTGTGGCGACGAGTCACGGGCCGACCCCCCCCCTCGGACGATAAATAAAGGGAAACCGAGGGGGCGAGCGAACGACCCCCCGGTTTTCTCACCTCGACGCCGAATGACGGACGGGGGGCCGAGCAAGCCCGAACCCCCGGCCCCCACCTCGACGTCAAGAGACGGACCGAGGGTCGACGAACGACCCCCGGCTCCTACCTCGACGATAAATGACGGACCGAGGGGGCGAGCGAACGACCCCCGGCTTACCTACATCGACGAACGAAGGACGGACGAGGGGTCGAACTCGAACGACCCCCCGACCTCTACCTCGACCTCTCCGACCCGTCTCTGCTCTCCGACCCTGTCGGTGCTCCCGACCTCTACCTCGCCCAGGGGTCGAACGGACGACCCCCGACAGAAGCTCGATTAAACCCAACTGCTCCCGGCATGGGTTAAAGTGAGCACACCTAACGACATGGCCCCGCAGTCCCGCTGTCAAATCTGTCGACTCAACCCGTCAAGTCCCCGATTCCTGTCAACTGTGGCCGCCACTGTCGCCACTACGCAAGTACGGACCTCCAGCAGTACCCCTCGGAAAGTGAACAGTGCGACCCTCTACGACGACGACTTCGGGAACGCGATAGAGCCACCAGGCTCGCCCCCCCTCCCTCGACCGGGGGGCTCGACCCCTCCTCCCCAACAACTCCAGTATGGAAGCCGTCCCATCCGCCCCCGTCCCGCTCAGCCGTGGGATTCGTGCCCCGACTGCGGACGCTATGCTGCGGCGACTTCTCACTGTTTGCCAGACGACCGGGGACGCCAGAAGGACGGAAGGGCCATGCCGCCACAGTGCTCAACGTCTCTCCGCCAACACTGTGCCTCGGACACGCTACTCGTTACTGCCACAGTTAGGGCCCTGTACCCTCGGACCTCCCCCTTGATCTAGAAGGGGGACGCCGAGGTAGAATAAGGGGCCCGGGGAAGTTGGGACGATTGGATAAACTCATCGGACTTCAGCTCTGACCTCCACACTCCACACACCTCGCTCACTCGATCGACCCCTCAGGTGACCAACTCCGTGTAACCACAAGCTTGTAACCCCCCCCCCTGTACGAGCACGTTTTGGGTGCGAGATAATATCAAGTCATCCTCCTCCACGGACGTAGGCCTTCTTTGCCCGAACCAGATAAACCTTGTGTCCATACTTGCATCACGTCTGAGAGAGGACACGCGATATACAAATTTACTCGTTGTTGGTCTTGACCCCCGGGTCATAACACCGACAGTTGGCGCAGCCAGGTAGGGGGAATTGCGTGGTCGATCAACTCCGAACTACTCTCTCAGATGATCCCACCATCTCACCGTTTCCATTCGCCGCCGTCGCCTGGTTCGGTAGCCTAGGGTTCGTATCCACGGACCAGGGCGACTTCATTAGTCTTTCCCTCCACCCGCGGCCTGGATGCCGGCGGCACCCGCTACGCCAGGGACAGCAAGGTGCAGACGACGGCCCCTCCGCTTGCGCCTCTGGCCTGCGATCAGGAGGAGGGCGTGAGCGGCTTCCGACCGCTCGCGTCGTGCGGATCCGAGTGCCGGCAGACGCCGTTTCCCCCCCCGGCCCCTGGCAGGTGATGCGGGCCCGTCTCCTAGAGTCCGTTTGACCCATACTCGTGGGCGAGGCGGGCGCCCCTGTGAGTGGGACTTTGGCTCTGCCACACTTGTCATCCCAGAGGTCCCCGTGGCCTCTCCGACAACCCTCGATCCCATCACCACCGTGCGACCCTTCCCGTACGGGCTCCACAACAAGCGCGAGGATATGTTCTGCCCTCGCAGGATTGCAGATACAGGACACGTAGCGGGTCTCCAGGGACTCCGCTGCGTGCGACGGCCGCTCCCGTCAACCACCTCGCCCACCGGGCGACCATGAGACTACCCCGTACATGGGTCACGTTACAGCGGCGCTTGAGGAGGAGGAAAGGGGACCCCTTCCCCCACTTCTACCACGCCGACCCCGACTCGGACTCTCCACGAGAGTTACGACTCCACCCGGAGTGCTTCCACCTCGACGAACAAGCCGACCGCCAGGACGACGTCGACGACACCGCGGCCACCGAAGAAGGAGGGGGGCCAACGCCACGCCAGCTCGAGATGCCATCCCCCCAAGTCCTGATAGAGCCGATCCAACCCCCCGACGTCCAGATTGCGCAGGTCCGAGAGCTTCTCAACAAGCCGAAAGGAGTGCCTGCGTCTTCAGCAACTCGAGCACAGCCCTCCGAGCGGGATCGAGGGCGTCCTCAGGAGTGGAGAGCTCGTGAGCGGGCCCGGGAAGGGGCCCACCGGCAGATCGTCGAGGAGGGGGCCGTCGAACCCCGATCTTCAAACCGTGCTAGCCAGAATGTCGTAGCGGCCGCGTATGCTGCTTCCGCGACATGCGCGCCATCGACCCCCCAGGCACGCGTATCAGGGATGAACATCCAGGGCTCTCTCCAAACTGCGGCCGTACAGCAGGCGGAGAGGCTCAGCCTTGAGGCGTCGAGGGGCTGCCTCTGAGCGACAAGCAGCACCCCCTCGACAAAATCGGAGCTCCGTCCCCACCAGAACAAAGCGCCCAAGGCTAGGTCGAGCGACGACCGTTTCAGGAATGCCTCGTCGATGACCTCCCCCCTCGGGCGAACAATCGACGTCGGTACGGCGACGCCGCGAGCTCGAGCTACAGTCAAACCACCGAGCTGGGCGCTACGACAGCGACGAAGACCGATGTCGGTCTCCGGAGCCGCCGGGGCCCCGAGTCTTCAGTAGAACCATCCGGCGGGCCTCCCTGCCCGTCCGTTTCCGTCCAACCCCCAGCCTGGTCAAGTACAAACGGCGAAACCAATCTAGAGCCTGCTTGCCGACTTCAGGCGGGCATGCCAGCTGGGTGAGCCGACAATGACCACGTCATCATACGACAACATCCCACTGTTCCCTCTCCGACACCGCTCGAAGGTGGCTCGAGGAGCTACCCCCGGACTTGATCCAGGACTGGTCCCGACCTGGTCCGGATCTTCGAGGGCAACTTCAAGGGCATCTACGAGCGGCCGGGCAACCCCTGGGACCTTCGCAACTGCAAGCAGAAGCTAGGGGAGACCCTCCGCAAGCCTTCACCCGCCGATTCTCGAAGCACGCACCGCACTACCCACATCTCCGACCACGAGGTCATCACGGCGTTCATCGCCGGACAAACCTGCAAGGAGTTGGTGCGGGAGCTGGGGCGAAACACCCCCAAGACCGCCAACGAGCTCATGGACGTCATCCACCAACTATGCAGCTGGCGAAGAGGCCGTTGGCGCGTTCTTCCAGATTCCCCCCAGGGAAGTGGGAAGGGCAAGGCGGATGAGCCCGGGGCTCGGACGATGGGCCCAAGAGAAACAATGGGCCCAGAAGGAACAACGACGGCAACGGCGCTGAGAAGAAGAAGAAGAAGAACCAACCGGGCCGACGCAACGTCGAGCCCAACGTTGAGCCCGACGACGAGCCCGACGACCTTGTCGCTGTGGCAGACAAGAAGAAGCCTCGAGGGTCCCCCCCTCCCGACGGGGCGTCTTTGATAAGATGCTGAAGGAGCCTGCCCCTATCATATGGGTTCGGCCAACCACCGCCTCGAGGACTGCCGCAGCTACCGAAAGCACATTCATCCTCCTGGCTTCAGGAGAGATGACGGCAAGGAAGACCCCCCCGTGACGCCCATGTCAGGGGCGCGACGTCAAAAAAGGAGGCTTCCTCGAAATCCACGACTGCTACATGATTTACGGGGACCCTCGACTCGCACTCCCGCCGCGCCAGCGCAAGAGGAGGCGTCGAGAGTTTTTTCCGTTCGAGCCAGGCTCCGCGTACCTCGACATGGTCCAATACGCCGATCACCATCGATCAAGACGACCAACCCGAGCACATCCCCAACGCAGGGGCTTACCCGCTCGTCGTCGGCCCGATCATCCTCAACAACCCGCCTCACCAAGGTGCCATGGATGGGGGAAGCAGCCTCAACATCATCTACGTCGAGACCCTCGTCCTCCTGGGGATCCCGAGACCATGCTCTGCCCAGTGCGGGGGGTTCCACGGGATCGTCCCGGGCAAGAAGGCGCTCCCGATCGCCGCAATCAAGCTACCGGTCTGTTTTCGGCGTCCCCTCGAACTTTCGAAAGAAGAGCTGACCTATCGAGGTGGTTGCGTTCCGAGGCAACCTACCACGCCATCATCGGTAGACCTGGATACGCTAAGTTCATGGCGGTCCCGAACTACACACCTACCTCAAGCTCAAGATGTCGGGGCCCTCGGGGTCATCACCATCGACACCTCCTACGAGCACGCAATTCGACTGCGACGTCGAGTGCGTGGAGAAAGCCGAGGCCACACGAGGAGTTCAGCGATCCCGCGCCCCTCGACGACTTGTCTGGAGAGATCCCCGACACCCAAGCGTCACGCTGGCAACTTCAAGCCGGCGGAAGACACGAAGACCGTCCCCGCTCGACCCCGCCTCGCGGATGGAAGTGCTGACGGTCAGCGCCACCCTCGAGCCCAAATAGGAAGCATTGCTCGTCGACTTTCTCGTGCGAATGCCGACTGTTCGCATGGAGTCCCTCGGATATGCCGGGCATCCGAGGAGGTCCGCCGAGCACTCCTTGGACATCCGAGCCGGGTCCAAACCGGTGAAGCAACGCCTGCGCCGCTTCGACGAGGAGAAGCGCAGGATCATCGGGGAGGAGGTTGACAAGCTTTTGAAGGCCGGATTCATTCAAGGAGGTGCATCATCCCGAGTGGTTAGCTAATCCTGAGTTTTAAAAGAAAAGAATGGGAAGGATAGGAAGTGTAGACACACTAGTCTAAATAAAGCGTGCCCCCCCAAAGTTTCCCTTTTTCCTTTACCACGTATCAATCAAATGAAAAGATTCCACTTCGGATGCAAAAACCCTCTGTTTCCCTTGATGCTATTCCGGCTCCCCACCAAATAAGATGAAGGAGTCTGATTAGCCCGACCTCCTTCTTTCACCCCCCCTTTGGGCAGTTTCTCCCTCCCCCATGCCCTTCGCTTGCAAAAACCCCGGGGGCCACCTATCAGCGATGCATGTTTCCACTTTTTCGGAAACACATAGGGCGACCCGAGGCCTAGGTCGATGACATCGGGTAAAGGGTCCAAAACATCGGAAAAACCTGGTCGGCAGACCTCAAATTTCTTTTTTGGGTGCCTTAGGGCAATCGCATAAAACTAAATCCGAAAGTGTGTCTTGGGGGTCCCTCGAGGCAGCTCTTAGGGTACATATTTTTTTCCCAGGGGCGGCATCGGGGCCAACCCCGAGAAGGTAACCCCCATCATGGGGAGGGCCCGATCAACGACCTCAAGAGCGTGCAAAAGGGGTTACTGGGGCCCCGCCCCCCCTCAGCGCTTCATCTCGGGGGCCGGGGAGAGAAGGCCCTACCCTTTACCCGCCCCCTTTAAGAAACGGAACACTTCACGTGACCGCCGAAGCCGAGGAGTCATTCCGAGGCTCAAGGCCTTGCTCCCTCGCCCCCGGTCTGGTACCCCCAAAGCCCGGGCCAAGCCCCCTCCTGCTCTATGTCCCGAAACCCTACCCAGGAGTCGCGCGGTCATAGTGGCCGAGGGGCAAGAGAAGGACACGCCCTCCGGTTCAGAGGCATGTCTCCCTCATGACAGTCCTTTCCGAACAAGACGAGGTACCCCCACATCCAGAGCTCTATAAGCGTCGACCTCACTCGCTAAGCTCAAACATTTTTTTCCTGGCCACCCGACATATGGTTTCATCTTTCCCCCTTGGAGAGAAAAACCCCAGAACCGAGCTGGGGAAAGGGGGATCGCCAAGTGGTCCGCCGGGGCATGGGGAGCCCTCTCCCCTACGCAACCTCGGAAGGCCATCAATCTCAGGTCCTGGCAGATTTCGTTGCAGAATGGGCCCCGACCCCCCAAACTCCCCCAGCGCAGGTTCAGAGCGAACCTCTGGACCATGAAACTTCGAGGGAAATCGTTGATAAAAGACGGAGCAGGCGCCGATGCTGTTCATACCCCCCCTCAGGGGTCCAAAAGCGCTAGGGCATCCGCCCCACTTCCCCGCCTCAAACAACGCGCCGAGTATGAGGCCCTCTCAGGGGCCTGCCATCGCCTTTCGAGCTCGGGGTTTTTCGCCCTCGCCGTGCGAGGAGAACCCCCATTGGTGATCAAACCAAGTGATGAAAGACCGAGCTGCCACGCCCCTAAATGGAAGCCTACTGCAGGAGGCCGAAGGCTCGAGAAAAGTTCACGGCCTCGAGCTCAACCACGAGCCCCCGGTAAACAAGGCCGACGAGCGGGCCCAAAAAATCGTGTGTACTCGAGGCACGTCCCTCCCGACTTTTTTCGAGGATCTGCACACGCCCCGCCCAAAAAACTGGAATCGGGGCTCCCGCCCTCGAGAAAAGGGGTCGATCCACCCCCCTCAACCGACCCCCCCCTCGAGTGGGGAGAGGTCAGGAAATCGACGAGGCTTCGCAGGCCACCCCTCCACGGATTGGCGCTAACCCTACCTCGATACCTGAAAACGGGGAACTCCGGGAAAAACCCCCCAAAGGGAACCGTCGCGTAGCTCGGCGTGCCAAAACTACGTCTTGGGACGGGGGCGACCGCAGCAACCGACGTAGCCCCTGGGGGTACTTCAACGCTAAACCCTCACCCTCGAGGAGGGGAGGCATTGCTGAAGATCTACACTCGGGCTTGTGGCCACCACGCGGCGCCGAAACGCAGTAGGAAGTGGGCCCTTTTACAGGCTTCACGGGCCCGCCGTCAACGACGCCAACCAAACCGTTCGAAAAAACCTGCAGGGGTGCCCAATCTTACCCAGGCAGACCCCCTACCCGCCCCAACCCCTTCAGATGAACCCATAAAATTGGCCGTTCGCAGTATGGGGCTCGACATGGGCGGCCCCCCTGAAAAGACCAAGGGTGGGCACACTCCCCCTTCTTGTGGCTATCCGACAATTCTCCCAAGTGGATCGAGGCTCGACCCATCGCCAACATCCAGTCCCGACAAGCCCTGCTATTCTTCACCGAAAATCATCCACCGCTTCGGGGGCCCCCAAACGTCATCATCCCCCCCGACCCAAAGCACCAGTCACACCGGCCAAAAGTTCCCCGGGCTTCTGTGCCATCACCACTCCCCGGTGAATTGGGCCGCCGTTGCCCACCCTCGAACTAACGGTCAATCGAGGGCTAAAAGGAGGTTTTTAACAGGGCCTCAACCAAGGATCTTCGATCGGCTGAACAGGCACGGCAGGAGATGGGTCCATGAGCTGCCCGCTATGCTATGGAGCCTCCGAACGACACCAAGTCGACCACGAGTTTCTCTCCGTTCTTTGGTCTAAAGGGGGCCGAGGCCGTCCTCCCCCCCGACCTCGAGTACGGGTCCCCTTGACTGAAGGCCTACAGCGAGCAGGCCAACACGGTATCCTGAGAGTGACTCCCCTCGACCAGCTCCGAGGAAGCCCGAGACAACGACACTCTTCAAGTCGGACACGGTACCAAACAGCAGCACGCTGCGGCGCTACCATGACAAAAACGGGCGCAAAAGGGCCTCAACGTCGGCGACCTCGTTTGCGCCGTCGATAAAGCAACAAGGGGCGTCACAAGTTGACACAAACCTTGGAGGGACCCTTCATCGTGGCAGAGGTGCTGAAGCACGGCGCTTTACAAACTGAAGAACGAGAATGGCAGATCTTCACCAACGCGTGGAACTTCGAAACAGCTACGTCGCTTCTCTATCCCTGATGGGCCCAGGGGCCTTGTACAATTTCGCATTTATGTACAAATCCCCAATGAAATAAAAATGTTCTCGAAACACTTTTCGACTTTCGTTCACGTAGCTCAAAGGTACCTCGACTTTGCACCCGCAAAAGTCACGAACGCTCCCCCCTCGGGCCTGACAGGCAGGGCACCCCCCCTCCTAAGCCCTCGAAAAAAACCCAAACATTTTTTTTCTCGAAACCCACTCTCCCTCGCAACCTTTCGCCTCGAGTACAACTTCACAACTAAGTAAAGGCGCCTCGAACTCCCTAAGGGCGTCGGGGAGGGCGCCCGTCAGCCTGGGAACTCACCATCCCACGCCCCAGGGCTACGGTATCCCCCGCTTGCCACCCCCTTCTAAGGATACGAGCGTGCGTCCGAATCTTAGTTCACAAACGTCCTCATTCAGCAACAAAGGCAGAGAGAGTTCCGAGAAGTAGAAACAACGAGATGCACCTGTATAACAGCACTGAGGGAGCCTCGACTTTGCCCCAGCAAAAGTCGAGCCTCCCTCGGGGGCTAACAGGGGGAACCCCCCCCTCCTAATCCCCGAAAAACTTGAACGTTGAAACTCGACTCTCCCTCTCATTCATTTCTTTCCCTCGAGTTACCGCTTCATAACTACCAAAGGCGCCTCGAACTCCCTAAGTGGTCGCGGTGGTCTGTCGAGCCAGGAACTCACCTACGCCCCAGGGCCTATGGGGTATACCCCGCTAGCCACCCCCCTTCCAGGGATACGAGCGTTCGTCAAACACTTAGTTCACAAGCGTCGAACTCAAACGAAGAAAAGCAGAGAGGAGCTTCGAACAAACAAAAATAATTGTGTTATCTCGATCAAAATTCTTTATAACACAAAAAGCCCTCGGGGCTTGCATATGTATCAGTTACAAAGGGCCTAACTATTACATGGACCTTCTTGTCAGATATGGCCTCGCAAGGCTCGGGACTGCTCGCGACACCATTCCAAGGGCTACTCCGGCGCCATCTCCATCCCCGAGGGGATCACCTCGGCTCAAAGAGCTTCGCTAGCTGGACCCACCACGCACCTCTGCGAGATCCATCAACTCCTGGCACTTCGGCGTTCGTTCTCCTCCTCAGGTCCAGGCTCGGGTCGTGGCGAACCCGTCGACCACGAGGTTGAGGTCTACACGCGTCGTAGAGCGAGTTGAACGACCACGAGGGCCCCGCTTTCACACCCAAATGCAGGGCGCACCAGACGTTTTCCTGTCACACCCTACGTCATGGAGTCGAAGCGGCGCAGCAGGGGATTCCCCTCGAGCAATCCCACCCCTCGACCTCCGGCTCCGCTTGACCGAGAGATCGCCGCAGAAGGTGTTTGATGACGTCCGCAAGCCTCGCTTGAGTTTTCGCACTCAGTGCCGAGGAGGCCCTGAAGATTGTCCAGGTCCTTGTGGGAGCGGGCATTATCCATACGCGAGCTCTGGCCAAAACAACACAGCACATCAAAAACCCAAAAGAGATGAAAGCGGGTCGAGGCAGGACAGATTCTGCAACACTCTCGAAATACTCATCTGGGCATGCACGCCAGGACGGAGTAGGCCTGCTCGGTCTCACTCGAGCTAGCGGCAACGTCGACAAGGTCGTAGGACTATCCCTGACCTTGGCCCTCGAGGCCACACTCGATGGTTTTTGCCTGCGTCATCGAGGGCCCTCTTCTGGTTCATCCTCCACCAGGCCCAGGGAGGTCGCGCGGGTCCGAGCCTTCTCCCTTCCGAGTGGCCAGAGCGTTTGCGCTTCGGCGGGAGACGGCGTCGAGGTCTCCCCGGAGCCGAACTCGGATCGCCTTTCCCGTCCCGCCCGGAGCCAGCTCCTCCTTCAGCCCGGGCAGCCTCCTCCTCGGCCTTGCGCTTGGCTTCGAGGGCAGCGTCCCATTCCCGCCTGACGGACGGTCGACTGAAGGGCGATGTCGAGGCTTCCCTTGCGCCATCTGCAAGCCGACAGGCTTCCTTCTGCAAGGACCGTAGCCGGTCCTCGCGTGGGCCGACCTTCGACTCGACATCCTTCCGGACGGCCGCCGTCCCTCAGCCTTCGGACCGCGGGCGACCTCATCCTCCGCCCTATCCACGAGCGCGAGGGTCAGGATTGCTCCTGCACCCGGCAGGATACTGGACTTCTCATAAAGACCTCACCCACAGCGACTGACCGAGGATAAAAGCGAAGAACCCGTCAACAAACCAGCAACCAGACAATTCAAGTACAATCTAAGGGAGAACAAAACCCACCTCCATCCCCTGGGCGTATGTCCCGTGGCGACGACCTCACAATCGCAGACGCGATTAACCGAGTGCTCAAACCAGGCAGAATACTCCTCTGACGTGCTCCCACCGAAGTCGTAGCTCGGTCCTGGTCGTCGAGCGGAGGAAAAGCCGCTCGGGTCTCGAGGGTCCGCCAACTCGAGAACCTCCTGGCCCCAGGCCACGCTGCGGGCGGCGATCCTCTCTTGACCGTCCCCGTAACGCCCCCGCGCAGATCGCCCTCCCCTCGATAAGCGGAAAGGGGTGAGATTTCCTCCCCCTGTCCTCTCCCGTCCCCCGGGGCCCCCCCGCGGAGGACGTCGATGGCCCCCCCGAGCCGCCGCCACCAGGCGAAGGAAGCCCCGGCCAGTAGAACAGCCCTGCGCGATGAAGGACTCGAAAAATTAACCACCCAGCAAGGCAAACCCCTTGCGTCTCGAGTGAGTCGAAGTATGGCTTACCTCGGAGACAACGGCCCCCCAGCCTCGAGGGGAGGCCGAGCCAAACCCCCGGTCCGCCTGAGGAGCTGCGATGGGGGGTCGTTTCCGCCGAGCCCACCAGCTCGGCCACCATCTCGTCACTTCGGGCGGGGGGGGACTCCATCAACATCCCGCCCTGCGCGGTGCGGGCGTTCCCTCGGGCCGCTCGACCGGACCCCCCGCCTCGAGCTCCGGCGTCGTCGAGGGCCCTCAGGCGCGGCGGCAGTGTGCCCTCGCGCTCGAGCCGGAGTCGAGCCTCCACGCAGCTAGGCCCTCGGGCCAACACCCCGACGTGGATGAGCCGGAGCCTCCCCCTCGGGTTTACGGGGGCCTGGGGCCCGACTACCTCCACCACCTCGGTCGCAACCACCGTCGACAAAGGCCTGCACCCCCAGGGTGCCGGGGGCGGCTCCTTTTCCGATGGGCCGCGCAGGCGTCGCGACCGTCGCTTCTGTGACGCCCACCTCCTCCCCCCCACGACCGCCGTCGGTGGAAGCCCCGCGCCCCCGGGGCGCCGGGTGGGGACTTCTTTTGACGGCCGCGCGGGCGCCACGACCGTGCTTCGGCGGCCACCGCCGGCGGGGTTGCCCCCTCCGCCGTCTGAACGGACGCCGAGCCCCCCTGCGCCTTCCCCCGCTTCCATCGCCTCCCGGACCGTGGCTGCCCATGCGCCTCGGGGGTGAGCGTCGAAGGGGCGAAGCGGCAGGACCGACCTCGGCGGCTGCTTGGACCGCAGCCCCGCCTCAGCCTTTTTGGCAGGGGCGAAAGGGGGGACGGTCCCTGCGGGCGCCGATGGAAA
>CM039122.1:63155266-63262025 GCA_022036555.1 Microstegium vimineum
TTTTACCTATATTTAATGCTTCATTTATACGTCTAAAGATTCGATATGACGGAGAATCTTGTAAAGTTTTTGAAATTTTGAAGGAAAACGCTCTAGTGTCGCTGCAGGCCCGGCCCGGCCCGCCAATCAACGGGTGGTGTCAGCGGACCAGTGGAAGAAGTTGTCGGTCAGGATGGCGACGGGGCGGTCGATCGAACGGTTTAGAGCAAGTATTATAGGAGGTTGCAAGCTAGCTGAATGATGAGGTCGAGGAGAGAGAAGAGGAGATAGAAGAGAAGTAGGTTGTAAGCTTACAACCTTCTTGGACACATGGACACAAGAACAAAAAAAATCTGTGAGAGACATGTGGGGTCTGTATTAATTGTGAAGGAGTAATTATTATATGAGTAGACTGTAAGAAGGCTGTAAGACCCCTTACAGCCAGCTGCTAGCTGAATCTATTAAACTTGCTCTTACGAGGTGAAGCATTTCCTTCTTTCCAATCCAAGGGAGAGGCAATATCGTATTTCGCTGCGCCATCAGCAGTGAAAAGCATATATTGGAAATAAGAAAGTAGAGAAAAAAAAGAGAAATCCGTCGCATTGAAAAAGTTCATGCGGTTAGGGTTCCAGGTTACACTCTCCGTTCCATTGAAAATGTCATTAGAAAACCGTATTTCCCTCGTATATACTTTTTTAACGACACTTTCAATAGAACGAAAGAAGTAGTCGGAATGACATTTTACTTTCAATAGAATAGAGGGAGTAGTCGGAATGACATTTTAATTAGGTGGCGCGTGAAACCAGTTAAATATTGGAATTTCTCCTGCGCTTTCGAATCTCGATACCTATAATATAATATTGTTTTTCTTTCTAATTTTTCTTCTACAGAAAGAGTATAAACATCCCTACATATATTCTGAATTCTGTCCGGCTATCCGGCACCCACCCACCCGTCTCTGTTGCGGTCTGGTCACTTCTTCTGGGTTCCCCTCCCCGTTCTCCTGCTCCACCTCTTCGAGCTAGCTAGAGTTAGGGTTTGCTTTGCGTTCCCTGGGAAATTAATCGAATCGGACACCTCTAGTCGGGGTCCTCACCGATCCATCCGTTCATCTTTCGATTCGATCAAGTTTCCACCACCACTCGACATCATCAATCTCGCCGCCGGTTTTTTTTAGAGAGAGAGAGAGAGCTAGCTAGCCAGGGGATTTCCTTGATCCCTCATCCTGCTACAAATCCTTTAAATTCGAACAAGGAGGAGGAGGAAGAACAGAGCAATCCCAATCCCATGGATCCCAGCCAGATGATGTTCCCTATCTGGGGGGCGCCGCCTCCCGCCGCCTTGCAGCCACCCTCCGAGGACCACGCCGCCGCCCCCAACGCGCAGGCGCAGCCCTTCCTTCCCCTCCCAATCCCAACCGCGGCTGGAAACGCAAGATTCCCGCCGCCGCTTACCAGCCACCGGCCCTCGGCGATCTCCAGGTGCAGAACCGCGCCAAGGCTCGCCGCTGGTTCAAGAACGGCGGCGGCGGCAGCGGCGGCAACCCCAACCCCAACCAGACCCGCAAGTATTTCTTCCCGAGGAACAAGAACAACAAGGCCGCCGCGCCGCGGAACACCACCTCCTTCATCATCCGGGCCAAGCGCTCCGGCGGCATTGCTTCCCTCGTGTCCCCGTGCCCCGTCACGCCCGCCGTGCTCCCCACCCCGCGCCTCTCCCCCTCCCGCGAGGGCCTCGCTGACATGGCCCAGGCGCAGTGGGGCGTCGATGGGTACGGCTCCATGAAGGGCCTCATCCGCCTCCGCAGCTCCTCCCAGCCAGCCAACCCCAATGCTGCCGCATCTGACGACGATGACGAGGGGAACTCCAGTGGAAGTGATGTTGAGGAGCACGTCGAGGTGGAGCGACGCCTCGATCATGACCTCAGCCGCTTTGAGATGGTGTACCCTGGTAGAGGGGAGGATGTTGGGGGATACGTGTTGGAGGACGAGGACGAGTATGACCAGGATGCGCATGTGGCTCGCCTTGAGGAGGAGAACCTCACTCTAAAGGAGAGGCTCTTCTTGATGGAGCAAGAGGTTGGTGACATGAGGCGCCGCTTGGAGGCTCTTGAGGCGCGTTTTTCACTAGGTGGCGGCGTTGGAGCTGGCGAGAATGCGGTGGAGGAAGCTCCTCCTCAGAATGATACAGAGAGGATCCATATCGGGAGCAGTGAGGATGATGCAGAGAGGGTTCATGTGGGATCCGAGAAGAGCAGAGCGCAAACTGCAGAGAAGCAGGGTGCTGTGGGTTCAGAGAAGTCTGGCAGGTACGATGCCAAGGAGCAGGGTGCTGCATGTTTAGAAAAGACTGGTGGAAATGATGCATATGAGCAGGATGTTGTTGCTCTCCTGGGGAAGACTGATGGAAATGATGCAGATGAGCAGGATGTTGTTGGCGTTTTGGAGAATACTGATGGAAATGATGCAGATGAGCAGGCTGTCGCTGTTGGTGTTTTGGGGAAGGCTGATGGAAATAATGCAGATGAGCTGGATGTTGTTGGTGTTTTGGGAAAGACTGGCGTGCACAGTGCAGAGAAGCAGCAGGGTGTTGTGGGTACTGAGAAGGCAGGTGAGCACAGCATAGAGATGGTTGATTCAGCATTAGAGGAGAAGATGGATGAGGACAATGGCGAGGATGAGGTTAGGCTCTTGGCTTCGCAGTGAAGATTGATGGGAGGTGGACAAGAGAAGTAGCTCAGTACTGGTTATTGGTGCTGTACATACTTGTCAATGAAGGATTCAAGGGATGCGAGTGACATGGAATGGACTTGCTTTTGGAGTCTGTCATGTTGCGTAACGTGAATCATGATATTGACAATGTAAGATGTTTTCTGTCCTGTTTTCACTTTGTTTATCTTGTTATTACTACAACTTGTTATGATGATCTAAAAGTGGCAGACATGGAGGAAATAACTGAGATGATGAATTTGTTGTCATAATCATTATCCGAATGGGTGGTGTTCTGATGTATCATTGTCCCAGATTGGTGGTTTTCTGATGTTGTGCTATGTGTTGCTTATTTACTCTTTAAATCCGCCGGCCCAGACACGGCCTCGGCCTGGCCACTTCACTTAAATTTTTTAGCTCATTGGATTGGAGATCGACGATCCTGTCTCCTCCCATGCCAAATATATACAACTTTAACCCTATCTCCCTCTCGCGTTCGCATCCGCACCTCCTCCCTCTCTCTCCTCTCTCTTGCAGCGGCAACTAGGGCAGCCTCCTTGTGCGGCAGCGCCCCGTCGATGGCCACATGCGCTAGCTGAGTGTTCAGTTCCAGAGATTGGAAGCATGGAACATCTCTTCTATCATCCTCCATGAATTGTTTGGCAAAGATAAGCTTGATTGATTGGCAGTATTAGGTGTTATAGTGTACAACTTTGTTACAGTGTTGCAGCACCATGTTCGACTGCCATTGCCGCTATTAGGGGTCTGGGACTGCAAACTATGTGCTGCTGATGCACTCTAGGTTCTAAATTTGAGGCAATCTGTTTCATTCATGTGGTTTTCCTTTGGAAAAGCCATGTGGTTGAACCTTTGTTGCATTCTAAGATGAACCATCATCTATAATGGTCGTTGTATAACAATTGACTATATACCGTTTAAACCATTATGAGAATTGCAGTTTTCGTTTGATTAAAAACACTACAATGCTTATTAACATTTTGTAACCATGCTTTGACATGTTATGCAGCGAATTAGGAGCTTGATTGTGCAGGATACCATGGACATGCGGGTTATACGCATACCTCGGACAGCGGCTGACCTTTTCTCTCAAGAGCCTATAGTTGTAACACCAACTGCGACTGCTTACTTGACCATGCTTGCCCGGACATAACATGATAACAGGCATTAACCTTTATTTGGATGATCTAAACAAATTGCGCCCCATCTGGCAGCTTTGAGTAGGATCGAAGCTGGAAGTTTTATTAGCGCTGTAAAGATCCTGAACCTCAGAAGTTGGTGTCACTTTCCTTAAGACTTGCTATATGAAGTGTGCTGTGTCTTGCCATCGCAGAGACTGCCTTTTTAGTGCCCTATCCAAAGACTGTTTTTCTGTAAAACTATGTATGATTTTGACATTTAGCCTACTAGGACTATCTCATGTGAGATAGTAATGTATATGGACACCCTCTCTGTCTAATGCAATACAGTATACATGTACTGATTGAACAATCCGTGGTTTTCGAAATTCGCATTTCTATTCGCTACGCGTGGTACAGTATTGCTGCCCTAAGATATTATTATGTTTGTAACAACCTGTCATGTTCGTTCACTACTTTCTGTACAGTTGTGGTTCGAATACCTGAATCTGAATGCATCGTCCGTATGTCATTTGCTTGGATTGTAAAATGCTGCCTATACACTACTCATCACATAATAATGTGGATGTGAGACCATCAGATCTTGTGGTTAGTGAATTGGTTAGTGATCCTGCCTGTAATCATTTTTTTTGGGTTGTTGACAGGAGCCGAGCCTGGTCAGGTTCCTTAATGAAATTCAGGCGATCAGCTGATGCCTGATGGCTTTGGCAAGCAAGGGAAGGGAGACCAAAGAGGAGAGCTGTAGATTTAGGATCCAACGGCCACAATACGTCCCCATCCTCACGTCACCACATGGATGGTGTGTGCGTTGACCGCTACCCCTATCCCAAATTCCCCAATAGCAACAGCAGATCTCGGCGGCGGCGGCGACGGCGACGACCATGGACGCCCCCGTGGCGAAGGCGTCTTGGAACGCCAACTACGGCGTCGTTGGCAGTGGGGACCGTCGCCTCGCCTTCTCCCGCCAGCTCTCCTCCAACGCCACCACGCCGCGCCTCGCCCGCTCCGACTCCTCCATCTCCATGCCCATCCCACTTCCCCTTCCCTCGGTCTACGAGGGACCCAAGCCCAGCAGGAAGCTCCTCAGCCTCGCCACGGCCAGCCGCCCCATGCGCCGCCTCGCCCTCCTCCTCGCCCTCAACGTCGCCTACTCTGTCACTGAGTTCGCCATCGGCCTCTTCACCGGACGCGTAGGTATTACATCAGCAAGAGCTCCATGACTCAGATTACAACATACTAGGTAGTTAATGTATCCTAGGGCTTCGTCGATCGACTCATTGCAAGCACTTCTGTATAAACAGCATGCTGCTACTGATGCATCCTACATCTTCTACTCGGTCTATCTGCTTCATTCCCTTTATGCTACTCGATGGAAGAGAAAATCAGAGCAGTGATCACTGGTGCCCTCGTTTTGCAGGCTTAGTCTCAGATGCTTTCCATCTCACCTTTGGATGCGGCTTGTTAACTTTCTCATTGTTCGCTATGGCGGCATCTCGAACCAAGCCTGATAACCTCTACACCTATGGGTCAGTCTCCTAATTCCCTGTCGTCTTTCAGGCTCTAGTTCTGTTCATCTGTGCACTGATTCACACTCACTTATTGATGCCTGCTTTCTTTCAGGTACAAGAGATTGGAGGTTCTGGCTGCCTTTACAAATGCCGTAAGCTTCAAAACCCTTCCATCTTATGAATACGTTTGCATATGGTTGTACGAAATTCTCTCATATTAATGATGTCTTCAAGTCCAACTTTCAAGTTAATGTAAACATTTGTTTGATGATAGAGCTGAAATCCGTCCATGGTTTACATCTTCGCTTGATTATCATGTGTTGTTGTGTCCCTACATCTTGCCGACAACAAAAATTTAGCACTCTGTTCATGTGCTTACATATGGTATAGCTGTTTCAAGTATTACACTTGTTGGTGGCAAAGACGCAGGTTTGAGAATTTTCTATATTACTCCCTCCATCCAAAATTATAATTATTCCAAAAATCTTGGACAGTCAAAGTATCTCGAGTTTAACTAAATTTATATAATAATATAATAACATTTATGATGCCAACTAAGTACCATTAGATTCTTCATCAATTATGTTTTCATAGTACCTATTTGATGTCATAAATCTCTATAATCTTCTCTATAATTTTGGTCAAACTTGAGATACTTTGACTCTCCAAGATTCTTGAAATGACTTATAATTTGGGATGGGGGAGTACTTTAGCTAGCCAACTATGGCTGCTTGTTGGTTCTTATAGAACCAGAGTCTGGTTTTACAACTGAAAGTATAGATAGGATTTCAACTATGTAAGTAGAGATAGGGTAGAAGATAAGATGCTAAAGCACTAGATAAGGTGCCATGACATAAGCATTAACTACTCCTACTTGTCCTAGAGATGGAGCTCCAAAATATCAAGAACACAAGTCTTATTTCAGCAACACTAGATTTTAACCCTTTATTGCCTTTTGCTTTGTTCTAACATTTTGACCACCACCATATGGTTCTTTGTGTAGACAGCTGTTTCTATTGTTCCTGTCTTTCTCCTTGGCTGTTGAAGCATTGCATGCATTTATGCAAGATGAATCGGAGCACAAGTAAGTGGCATTTGTGTCAAGTATCTTCAGAGGGATGGAATGATGGATGATAGCTGTTTCTGTTGTTAGTAGTCTTTCTCCACTGGCTTTCTGTGGGTTCGTGCTGACACATTCTTATCTTCTAAAAAACTATCTTCCAGGCACTATCTCATTGTTTCTGCTGTTACCAATCTTTTAGTTAATCTACTTGGTGTTTGGTTCTTTCGGAGCTACGCTCGTGTTAACATAGGTATGGAGTAACTCATATCCTGATGCTTCTGGTGCAAATGGCTGTTTTGTACTTATTTCTCTGTAAGATGAGAGTTGAAACTTAAACAGAATTATGATTGGCAGTTTACAGGAATGCAGAGGATATGAATCACCACTCGGTCTGTTTGCATGTGTTGGCAGATTCAATACGGAGGTACATGCATTCCCAGGCATTGTTGGGCTCTTCCCCTGTACACTTCATACTTTGGGTGCCTTGCTGGTTGTTACACATTGATTCTGATTGACGCTTGTTAATTCTTTCACAGTGCAGGCTTGATACTAGCTTCTTGGTTTCTTTCATTGGGGTAAGTCTATTTTTGACTGTTTCCACTTTTCCTGTGCTTCCCATTTATCATGGTGACTTGTGGCCATCCGCTTAGTCCTGCTGTGCTCCTATCTGTAGGATTGAGAATGCTGAAGTTCTGTGCCTGGGAATTGTCTCGGTGGCAGTTTTTATGCTGGTTTTGCCGTTATTTAAAGCCACCGGTAATATCCTACTGCAAATTGCACCTAGCAATGTGCCACCTTCAGCCTTTGCAAAGTGCTCCAGACAGGTAAGCAATGCCTCAAGTAGTTGTTCATTTGGTTGAAAAAGAAGAATGCACTTAAGACACATGAGTAAGTGATAGATATTCTCCAGATTGCTGCTTATGAAGACGTGCCCGAAGTATGGCAAGGTCGATTCTGGGAGCTTGTTCCTGGTCAGGCAGTTGGATCTGTCTCCATCAGGGTAGAACCCTTGAAACAGAGCTGCAAAGCCCATTGTTTGCACTGAAGCAATGCCTGACGTTGGTTGTGTTTGCATTGCATTGTATAGGTGAAGGGCGGTGCTGACGACCGTGGAGTCGTTGAATACACGCATGGTCTGTATCAAGATTTGGGCATACAGGATCTGACCGTTCAAACTGATGAGTCGTAGTAGTTGTTTCTGAGTTCCCAATACGCAACATTCTTGGGAAAAAGCTGCTTGGTCCTAGCTAGAGAGGTAGAGCAAGTGTGACATTGCTCACTGCATACGTACGACAGGTTAGTTCAGTGTTGTGCTGACATTGTGACATGATATATATATACCCAGATCAATGGAAAGGCTGTTTTTATAAACACAAGACGCACGGTATCAACAGAAAATGAATGTCAATGTGCCATGGACATACATACATACACAATTACAGTATATTGTTTGGCAAATCAATCAACAAATACAAATGGAGAAAAGAAAAAACAAGTTGAAGTTGATTCATCCTCATGCCCTGGCTACTTTGGCCTGTTGGAAGGCGCTGGAGAAGTTTGGGATCCTGTCCAGGTGTCGCAGCGCGCGCTCCGCCGTCTGCCGGGTGCGGACGTCGCCGTTGCGGTAGGCCTCCACGAGCGCGGACGCCACGGTCTGGTCCGCCCCCACCTCCAGCGCGATGTCCTCAACGCGCAGGATTCGCTCCACTGCCCACACCGCCCTCCGCTGCAGCGCCTCCGTCCGGTTCTCCACCAGCACCTCCACCACGGGGCGCAGCCCCTCCGCCTCCCCGACCACCAGCACCCCCTCCGTCGTGTTGGCCACGCCGTCCCCCACCAGCGTCGACAGCGCCGCCAGCGCCGCCTCCACCACGCGGGCATCTGCGTGCTCCAGGCACGCCACCAGCCGCTCCACCGCCTTGCACCCGCCCTCCGCCAGGCAGAACGTTTCCCGCAGCGAGCAGAAGCCGCCGTGGACACGACACGTCCCCAGGGCCCCGGGCGGCGGTGGCTGCCCGGGGCGGCCGCCCCCGAAGCACCCGCCGCACATGAGGCTCCGAGACGACGACGGTGGCGGCGGCTCCGGCACGTCCGTCAGCCTCGGCGACTGCAGCGACAGGTTCTCCAGCGCCATGGCCGAGTAGAGCAGCACGGCGTCCTGCCCGCTGCTGCTCATCTGCTGCAGCAGCTCCACGAAGAGCGGCGCCAGGCCCACCTCCCGCGCCAGCTCCACGTACGCGTACGCCTCCTCTTCCTGCAGCTGCTGCTGCAGCGCGCACGTGACCCTGTACAGCACCTTGACCGCCCCCTCCGTGAAGGGCGCCACGTGGCGGTTGCCGCGGATCGTGCCCCGCCGGAGCTCCACCAGCTTGGTCGCCAGCGCCCGGAACGCGCCCAGCTCCTGCAGCTGCCGCGTCAGGTTCCAGTCCCTCTCGGGGAGGTCGCCCAGCAGAGCCACGGCCGCGGCCTGCTCCTCCGTCACGCCGCTCCGGTGGTCTTCGGCGACGGTGACCACCCCCAGCAGGCTGCCCAGGTGGCCGGTGCCGTGCGTCCGCGAGCTCCGCGCCCATGTAGGGCGCCACGTTGCGCAGCAGCTTGAGGGACTCGACGCGGATCTCCCGGTGCGCGGCCTCCACGAACTGGATGAGGCTGATGGTGGCCCCGGAGCTCCGGATGGCGGACACCACGTCGGGCACCGTGGACGGGGAGGCGGTGAGCCCCACGAGGACGTTGAGGAGCTTGCACTCGATGGCCGGCCCGGTGTTGCTGATGAGGTGGAGCAGGCTGTGCACCATCTCCTCCGACACCAGCGTCGTGGTCTCCCCGTCCTCGTCGTCCAGCAGCGGGATGGACCGGAAGAAGCTGGCGCCCGACGCCACCAGGTTGGCCAGGATCGCGGCCGACACCTCCTTGAGCCTCATGGGCAGGTGGCCGGCGCCCAGGGAGAAGAGGTCCTTCACCAGCGGCGGCAGGATGCCCGCCTGGAGCAGGATCTTGGCGCTGGAGTCGTTCGAGGATATCTCCCTCAGGGCTTTGAGGGTGGCCTCTCTCGCCGGAAGGTTGCTGCCCCCGGTCGTCGTCGTCGTCGTCTTCATGATGCTCACCAGCAGAGCCCCGACCTGCTCCGCCACCACCACCTTGACGTCGTTGGCCAGCGCGAGCTCACCGAGGTATTCAGCCATGGCGACCTGAACCTGAGGCGTGCCTTCAATGAGCTTTGTAAGCAGAGGCTGAAGCCTGCCGTTCTCAGCCATCTGCTTCACGTTTGTTTCGTACTTGTCCAGATTCTTGAGCGTGTTCTCGGCTTTCTCCACGGCCACACCATTCTCCGATTTGCTGCTTGCCATCCCAACCAGTAGGAGTATGGCCCCATAGATTGCGCCGATTCTTTCGCAGATAGGATCCAGCTTTGAGAGTTCGTACAGGAGCGACACTGCAAGCTCCCTCTCTTGGAAGTTGTCGTTGGGCAGGAACTTGATGATGGTGCGTATGGTGTCACCTTTCCCAAGCTCTTCCTATATACAGTACGTATCATCAACAGGTGAAATAGTTTGTTGTTTTTTAAAGCAAACGACAGCAGTGGATCGAGTATGAATGATGAAAGAAGAGCAATGCAATGCAAGGCACAGCAGGACTACAGGAAACCGACTGACGGACCTTATTTTCATCGTTGTCCTCCACGATGAGACGAAGGAGCTCGAGGGCCTTGAGTCGAACCCTTCTGCTGCTGCTCTTGAGCAGGCCGGTGATGGTGGGTATGACGCCTTGCGTGCGCACGAGGGTCTTCTTGGCGGCGCTCCTGTGGCACATCTGGGAGACCAAGAGGAGCGCGCGCAGGAGGGTCGTGAGGGTGTCGGCGACGTCGTCGTCGTGCCCCTGACCCTGAGCAGCAGCAGCAGAAACAGACTGGATATCGGCGAATGCCTTTTCGAGCTCCTTGTCCTCGTTCCTTGCCCTCCACTCGTCGATGACGTTGCGCAGGGCGATGCTGGGGGTGATGTCGGTGGTGTGCAGCTCCGCCTGCGTGAGCGGGCACGTCGGCTTCCTCCTCCCGCTGTCCCTGCACTCCCTGAACCACTTGAGGATTGCCTCCCGCTCGAAGGTCTGCCCGGTCTCTATGGTCACAGGGTCGCGCATCACCTGCTTGGTGAGAGGGCACATGAAGGCCTCGAACGCCGCCTCCTGGTACCCACCCTCATTCGATTGCTCGCTGTAGCTGTCGCCGCCACCGAAATCATCGTGTGCCACGGGAGCCATCTACTGCTACCTTGTTTGATTTTGATTTGATGTCAATTGGGTATTCAATTTCTCGATCGATCTCTGCCTCTCTGTTTGTCTGTCAAAACAAAACAACAAGCATCCTATGAGCAATATATTATGCTTCAATAGTAAAGAGAGAAATTAGGCCCTCCTAAAATAAAGGGAGGGATCAGCCAGGGATGGGACTGCCCATGTCCCGTCCATTGTTGAGCTTCATTCGCTAAGCGGGCACGGCAATCAATCTGCTTCTTCTTCTGCATACAGTAAATAAACAACCTCACCCATGACCCACCAACCAACCAACTGTACTGTAGTACATACCAATCAATCAGCGGCGAGAACGGAGAAGGGGACGGCGTGCCGGCGAACAGTTCCGCGCCTGGGCTGGTGGCGGCCTCGGAGAGAAACGAGACGAGCTCGGCTACCGGTCCCGGCGTGCGGGGCGTTGAATGGAAGGGGAGGAGAAGAGAGTAGAGAGAGAGAGCTGCCGACGCAGGGCTGGGGCTGGCCCGGTCGTCTTTCTCTTCTCCGCCCGACTGCACAGACTGCCATGCGGGCCCTCTACCCAGGCTGATGTGTTTGATTGATTTTTGATCGGGTCGCTTCGCTTCGCTTGCGGGGCGTGAAGTCAACTAACCCCCAAAGGGCCAGGCGGCAGCGGCAGGCGCCCACGGGCCACGGCCCTGTTTCCTTCACCCATTTTGCTCCCGGCCTCCCGCTAGGTATAAAAAAAAAATTCAATTCAAAACCACCACACTGTATACCAGGAACATACAATTATAAGTCAACAAGGCATATGATTCTGGTACCATATGTAAGCTTGCAAGCAAGACTTACGTGTTCAAATGTGTGTGTGTGTGGATATATCCCATACGTTGTAAAAGAATGTAGTATGTTGAGTTTTGAAAGAAGAAAAAATGCCGCAAAATTGGCTTGTTCTCCACACACTCAAGTACTAAACGGGGTCCAAGGAAGTACATATAACGAGCCTTGATCATGCGCATACGCCGTCTTCACCAATTATCCTTCTTTTTATTTATTTTTTTAAAATGAAGAAAAGTAAAACGTCAAAAAAATTATTTAAAAGCCAAGCCCCCGGCGAGGATCGAACTCGCGACCTTTCGCTTACGAAGCGAACGCAATACCACTATGCTACGGAGGCAGCTGCTCTTGATTGGCTCGTTTGGCTAGCTGAATCGATTCGTTTTCCGGTTAGAAACGGAAGAATCGGCGCGCGAAACGTTTCTTTGTTCCGTGGATTTTTGCCTGCTGGAGAGAAACCGGCGTTGGCTGGTTTCGCTAGTTTCGATTCTGCTCTCCCCCGTATGCACTAGTGATAGTTTTTTTTTTCTTATTCTTTTTTATTGCAACAATTTTTAAATGGCTTATTTGCCTAGAAAAAAGATTTTGTGAAGCATATTTTTATTTTATATAATTTTTTTGAATTTTTTTTTTGACAGGAGAATCTAGCCCTTCAGCCAAACGGTTTCACAGAGCGATTCTGATTCAGTATCTGAAACGTTTCTTGAAAGAATCTGAAACTGAAACGTTTTTACGAGAATATAGATCCTTACCAAACGGAAAATTTGGTTAGCTAATACGTCGTGTTTTGCTCACGGCTCACGGCAGGACAATAACGGTTACGGCTGGCAAAACTCAAAAGCTGCAGCTCAAATAAAAATTGAACCGATTTTATAAAATCCATGCATCCCAAAACTAATTCCCAAATCTAAAATACATAAGGCTCCGTTTGGCTCCCTGAAATTCCCAGAATTGAATTCATTGTATAAATTATATTTGTGGAAAAAGAATTTGAGATTCCATAATTTTTCAAAGTTTACATATAAGTCTATCTCAAATTCATCTGTTGAGAGGTGGGAAAAGGATTCCATGGATTCTTCCTCCCCAACTTAAATAAAATTGTAGACTTTAATTAACGAATTCTATGAATTTTTCTTCCACAACTATAGTTTATACTATGAATTCAATTCCAGGATTTCTATTGAGCGAAATGGGCCCTAAAAATTATTCATAGGTAATTGTGTAGGTGGGGAAATATAAAAACAGTTACAATTGCAGGACATACAACAAAATAGAATGGATGTTACAAGCCTAGTAGGTACTACTAATGTTTGAACAGTTGAATGCTTAGGTTAAGTCACAACTCACAACTGCTATCTTCGGCGTCACACATTGTTTTTTTAATGTGATGTATTAAGATGAAGATTCTATGTTATGTTGTTTAAAACCTCTACTGGAAACTTAAATCACGCAAATGACTAAAACTAAATATATGATTTTGCACTGAAGAATGAATCGAATTTTTAATGGGACACATCACACATTCCGATCCGACCCAATTGCCCACGCGCCAAGCGCAAGCATGTCCAGTTTTAGCGAAGCGGGAGCACAAGCAGCAAGAGAGATCAGAATCAGGGGGTGGGGTGGTCGGAGCCGGATTCAGTGACTTTAAGAAAGCAAGCCTTACGCGCTAATTGCATGTCAGCCATATTTTTTGTTTTTTAATTTAATTCTAGATCTTGGTAGGGTTTTAGATTTTTTTATTTGTTTTGCTTTGGATTTTTTTATCTTTCTTTTCTCCGTCCAATAAAATACAAAGTTATTGTGTTGCTTTTAGTAATATAATACTATTAATGAGCTAGTTATTTTTGTTTTAGCCAGTAAACTGTCAGAAGCTGTTGGTTTAAATTACTCGGCTGCTGTACGTGGCGGCTGATGAAACTAGAAACCTCTGCAGCCCTTAGATCCCAGTTGAAGGGTGGAGATTGAAGTGACTTTACTCAATAAAGTCACTCAATCCGGCTCCGGGGCTGGTATTTTTCCAAGAAATCTCTAGCTTCCTTTCCTCCCCGTTCCCGTCGCCCCGCGTCAGATCGCATCCCCTCCAGACTCCAGAGAATGGCGGCGCTCAGCCTCCGCCAGAAGCAGCTCGGTAAGCCTCGACTCCCCGAATCTACGTTCGCCTTGGCTCCCGGATCGATTGATCCCCTCCTGCCCGCTCTTCCTTGCTAAGTTTTTTGTTTTTATTGGGTCTCTCCCCAGATCTGATCGTGCGGATGCTGCACCTCAACCAGCCGCCGCCGCCGCCCGGCACGGCCGCGGAGCAAGAAGAGGAGGTGTACAAGATCTTGGTGCTGGACTCCTTCTGCCTCTCGCTGCTCTCGCCGCTGCTCCGCGTCGCCGACCTCCGCAAGCACGGCGTCACCCTCTACTTCCCCATCGACAAGCCGCGCCAGCAGGTGGCCGACGCCCCCGCCGTCTACTTCCTCCGCCCCACTCAAGCCAACGCTGACCGCGTCGCCGCAGACGCCGCCGCCTCGCTCTACGCGTCCTTCCACCTCAACTTCTCCTCCGCGCTCCCGCGCTCGCTCCTCGACCGCCTCGCCGCCGCCACCGCGGCCTCCGGCTCTGCCCACCGCGTCGCCCGCCTCGCCGACCAGTACCTCGACTTCGTCTCTCTCGAGGACAACCTCTTCTCCCTCGCCCATCCGCGCTCCTACGTCGCCCTCAACGACCCCAAAGCGACCGACGCCGACATCGAGGCCCTCGTCGACGCCATCGCGCTCGGCCTCTTCTGCGTCGCGGCCACGCTCGGCACCGTACCCGTCATCAGGTGCCCGCGCGGAGGCCCCGCCGAGATGGTCGCCGCCGCCCTCGACGCCCGCCTCCGGGACCATCTCCTTGCCAAGCCCAACCTCTTCACCGAGGCCTCAGCCTCAGCCTCCTTCCAGCGCCCCGTGCTCTGCCTCTTCGACAGGAATTTCGACCTCTCCGTGGGGATACAGCACGACTGGAGCTACCGCCCCTTGGTCCATGACGTCCTCGGCCTCAAGCTCAACAAGCTCAAGATGCCCGCAGACAAGTCTGGCCCCGCCAAGACATACGATCTCGATGACTCGGATGCCTTCTGGGTGGCAAACAGCTGGTCACCGTTCCCCAGGGTGGCTGAGGAGATCGAGTCACAGCTCGCCAAGTACAAGCAGGATGTCGACGAGGTGAACCAGCGCACCGGTGGCAGCAGCAGGGATGGCATCGAGTTTGAAGGCACAGATCTCATTGGCAACACCAAGCACCTCATGAATGCAGTGAACTCGCTCCCAGAGCTCACAGAACGCAAGAAGATGATCGACAAGCACACGAATATCGCAACAGCGTTGCTTGAGCACATCAAGGAGAGATCGCTGGATGGATACTGCGACTGCGAGAATGACATGCTCACGAAGGGCACCGTGGACAGGAGCGCGCTGCTGGGCCTCCTCCAAGGGAAGGGCACCAAGGAGGACAAGCTCCGTCTGGCTGTGACTTACCTCCTCTCTTCTGAGACGCCTCTTTCGTCCGAGCTGGAGCAGGTCGAGGTGGCGCTGCGTGAGGCACAAGTGGACATGTCCGCGTTTCAGTATGTCAAGAGGGTAAGGTCACTCAACATGCAGTTTAGTGCCTCGTCAAACACAGCAAACAGGAGCAACATTGTTGATTGGGCAGAGAAGCTGTATGGGCAGTCCATTAGCGCGGTGACGGCAGGGGTAAAGAATCTCTTGTCCACCGGGAGGCAGCTTGCACTGACAAGGACGGTTGAAGCTCTCATGGAAGGGAAGCCGAATCCGGAGGTGGACAGCTATCTGCTGTTTGATCCACGGGCCTCTAGATCGGGAAGTGGTGGGCAGTTCAAAGGGCCATTCAGAGAAGCAATTGTCTTCATGATTGGTGGTGGGAATTACATTGAGTACAGGAGCTTGATGGAGCTGGCAGAATGCTCACAGCCTTCAAAGCATGTCATATACGGTGCAACCGAGATTGTCAACGGGGTGGAGTTTATCGAACAACTTGCAGAATTGGGGCAGAAAGCAGGGCTGGGTGGTGGTGTCAACAACCCTCCACCACTACAGTAAACAGGCTCTTCCCTTGCATCCCCAGGCCTTTTTTTATGTTAAAACCGTAGACTGGAATTTAACGGTAGTGAAATCCCCCAAACTGAGACCGCCTTGGATAAGTTATCAATATATAGTTTTTCTTTCAGATATCCTTTGAACCTTGTCAGATGATAATCAGTTACCTTCTCTGGTTTTTGTTTGCTCAGTGTTAGTAGTATTGTAACCTGGTTTGCAATATTTTGCACTGGTTACAGTTAGTGCACAGCTAGTAAGTGAACTCAGGTTCAGAGGAGCTTGTAAATCCAGTTAAAATGAATGCATGCCCTGCAGGGAAGATTTACTTGATGAACCTGTTTGACAGCGTGCAAAGAGTTTTTACCGTGGTGGTGTGATTTTCTTTATGGTATGTTCATCTGGTAGTTGTATTGCAGTCTTGGACGAGGACTGCCTAAGACCCAAATCTTCTTTTTTTTTCATATCACTGAAATTTTGATTTTCATTTTATTTCACCAGCGACTGTTGGACTTCTGATGTCCACTTTTCATTAGGGTGGATTTGAAATCTTGATTTTTCATTTTATTTCAACAGCTGCTGGTTTCTGAATTCTGATGTCCACTTCTCATTAGGGTGGATTTGGTTCGCTCGCCCTGGTATTTCCGGCAGCTGGATCCAGACGCAACCACTGTTAAAACTAATACATGCACCGTAAGCAGTATGTAATGTACACAGACGAACCGATCCAATCAGCTACAGCACATTCTAGATAACTGCTCAACTCAAAACTAAAATTCTACAAATTTGGTCAAATCCAAAATGGTTTGGATACAACATCACCAGCCCTCTGTCCTGAAATACTCCAACACATCTGAGTTGATGTTACAGCATACAACAATGTTTCTGACGCCATCCCAAGTTGGTGTTACAATTCTGGATAACTGCTCAACTCAAAACTAAAATTCTACAAATTTGATCAAATCCAAAATGGTTTGGATACAACATCACCAGTCCTCTGTCCTGAAATACTCCAACACATCTGAGTTGATGTTACAGCATACAGCAATGTTTCTGACGCCATCCCAAGTTGGTGTTACAATTCTGGATAACTGCTCAACTCAAAACTAAAATTCTACAAATTTGGTCAAATCCAAAATGGTTTGGATACAACATCACCAGTCCTCTGTCCTGAAATACTCCAACACATCTGTGAGTTGATGTTACAGCATACAGCAGTGTTTCTGACGCATTCTGTAATCTATTCACAAGACAAACCATACATCTGTGAGTCTCAACAGAGTTACAAGAAGCTTATTTCTCTCTTAATCACCACAACATGTGAAAACAGAGCTAACCAGTTCTTGATTCTAGGGTTTGCATGGAAGCAAGTAAACACTGCCATGACAAACGAATCTGACAGCTAACAAGTCATAACTAACCAATAGAATTAGCATATAAATAAAGCATACATATTAGTCCCATAATAAAACAGAGGCTTTCAGTAACCCCTGTGCTGCTCAACTCTACATCTTAACGTGGATAGAAGTAGAATAGTCAGACAGTTTCAATTCAAACTCGGGATCAGACCAAAATCTCTACCAAAGCTCGAACATAAACCACTGAGATCAAACCCAAGCTTTATCCATCCAAGCAACTGATTAACTGACATTAACACGAGAGAATCAAACCTCATCAGGGCTGCACGGCAACTAACAAATTAGGATGATCTTCATGCAGAACCGAGAGAGAGAAAAAAAAGGGCCAGCATCGTATCAAAGCAATGGTGCCATGCTAGCATCCTATCCTTCCCTAGGGAGCTGGGGGCCAAAAAATGAAGGAAAAAAATATATCAAACTAAGGCAGTCAACCTTCAATTCCAACAGAGATAATATGGTTACTCATACTCCATTTTAAGATAGAACGCTTCTCAGTGCATCTAGAACTTAGGTGTTGTGCATTCACATAGTTGCCCCTGGAAATGAAAGAATGAAAATCTTGCCTTCCAAAGGTGAACATGAACCCATGCACTATATGCAAACGCTTGAATTTCATCATGGTTGCACTGCAGAGTTAGCGCATGGGGAACAAGCATGCCCATGAAATTTTCGTGTAATAAACAGATAGAAGTGGGTTTGTCTCCAAAGAAGAACAAGACATTCCAAGGCTTCTAAAGATAGAACTATCAAGTAATTGTATAATAGACAAAAAATGAAGTATGCAATGTGAACTGCGAGCTCAAAATCCATACATGCATCATGTGATGCAATTCAAACTCAAGTTATTATAGATAGAAATCCTTTCATATCCATACATCCAGTCCTGCTAACACGTAAATGTGACAGGCAACATTGTATCTTCCCCTTCCCTGGTAAGCAGTAAACAAACATGGAGTAGAACTTTACACAGACAGGTACTTAATAAGACGAGCAGACAAAATCGGAGGTGCTGCAGACCAAGCAAGTATACTGACCATGATCCCTATGATGCGTACTGCGGTGCCCGTGCTGCCATGCTAGCAACCTTAGCCTGCTGTTGCGCGCTATGCACCTTGGCAGATAGGGCGCGGTGGAAGAACTGCTCGCGTGACAGCGCGCGCACGCTCCTGAGGTAGCCGTCAAAGGGCACAGATCCTTCCTGGATTGCCTTGTCGAGCGCGTAGATGGTGTCCTCGAGTGCCAAATCTGCCGCTGTGCACTCGATCATCTGCCTGGACAGCACATCCGCGGGCTGGATGGCGTCATCATCGGTGGCTTGGTTGCTGCTGCCTCCTCTCCTGCTGTTGTCCCTGACCCAGGCCTCCATGACATCGGTGGCCATCATGACATCCTGCAGGCGGCGCTCGAGCGCTTCCTTCTCCTCCCCCATCTTGCGCACCCCTTGAGCAACGATGTCACCCCTATGCCGCAGCTCGACCTGGACAGCGAAGAGGGCGTCGACCTCAGCCTCACGCGCGGTCCGCAGTGCCACGGCGTCGGCGTAGGCCATGTCGACGAGCTTGGCGACTGCGTTGCGCTTGAAGACCTCGGCGGGGTCCTCGGTGGGGGGCGGGCGGGGGGCGAGCTGGGGCGACGCCGGGAAGCCGCCACCAAGCCTGTAGGATGGGGAAGGGGAGGGGGAGGGGGAGGGGGCGACCCGTGGTGGCATGGTCGTCGGGGTCGGCGATGGATTCGGTGCCGGAGCGGCCTGGGCAGGAGGATTCCTTGTGAAGAGGGGCGGGTCGAGGCCGAATAGGTGGGAGAGGGATCGGACTAGGTCAACGAGGTTGGAGGAGGGGAATACCCAGGAGCGGAGGGACGGCGCGTTGGCGACGAGGCCGGAGCTGTCGACGAGGCGGTGGTGGGGCTTGATGACCATGTCTCGGGTGGGGGAGAGGAAGACGAGCGGCGGGGAGCGCGGGTAGGGCTCGGGCAGCCAGATGACGGCGGGGAGGTTGTAGGAGGCGCCGGCGTGGTGGATGGGGATGGTGCCGTCGGCCTGGAGGAGGTGAGCGGCGCGGCCGTCGTTGTGGGTGAAGAGGGCGGCCTTGGGGTGGAGGGAGGGGAAGGCCTCGGCCAGCGCCACCAGGTGGTTGCGGATCAGCCACTTGACGTCCTCGGCGTACGGCAGCGCAGACGGCCCCCGCTGGGAGAGCGCCGTGTTGAGGAACTGCTGCGCGTACTGCGCGCCGCCGGCCGACGACGAAGGGGGCGGTGGCGAACGAGCCATCGGTGGATCCGAGCGAGCTAGGGTTTCGATTTCGATTTGTGCAGCTGTGTTGTGGGTGTCTGTGTGTCTGGGGTCGGACTCGGGGGGGGGGGGGGGGTTGTGTCCCTTCTCTTCTTTCTTCTCCTGCTTCCTTCCTTCGCTGGCAGGCAGACCGCTGGGTTGGGTATTCCCGCTCCCGCCGGTATCCCCTTCCCTTCCTTGATGGAGGGTTTTTTTTTTTTTTATCTTCTTCCTTGATGGAGTTGGGTGGGTGGAGAGTGGAGACAGACGGACACCATCCTCTATCTCTCCGCGGCTGCGTGTCAATTTCGCTTACCAAGTCAATCCCAAAAATTCTCTCCACGTCTGCGTGTCAATTTGGCTTACCAAGCCAATTTTAAAATTTTACGAGATTTCTCATCACATTGAATATATTTAAATATAGGTAAAAAATAATTAATTATAATTTATTTATAATTTATAAAATAAATTTTTTAAATCTAATTACTCTATGATTGGATAATATTATCATAAATAAAAATATTATAATATCATTTTTCTAAAAAAACATCTAAATAAGGGCCAAATCAATCTCTCCCACATGACAGTGTTATTCTACGCACACAGACACCATCCTTTTCTCTCTCTTGCATGACATTGTTATTCTGCACAGTATATAAAACTAACTACTCATTCCGTCCTTAAATAATTGTCCCCGTTGGTGTCCATGCTATAAATTTGATTTAATTTATAGAAAATACATGCAACATTTATATATCTAAATAAATTTATTAAAAAAACTATATTTAAATATCTTTTTAGTGATACTAATTATATATCATAATTGTTTATATTTTTAATATATATTTAGTCAAATATCTTTTTGAAAGCGCAAACGACAGATATTAGGGACGGATGAAGTATACCAGCAGTATGCACGAGTATCACAAATATTGAATAATATTAACACGCAACTAGTGAATTGAATTGTATTGTATAATTATTCTACACCCTCTATATCTTGTAGAATAACACTTATTTATTTATATAAATGTATTACGGATTTTACATTTGCTTAGAGCATCTTCAAGAATTCTCTAAATATTTCTTCTAAATTTTTTATGTTCTCCAACTCCTAAAAATGTATTGTCCAACAAAGGTATCACCATCTCTAAAGTTACTAAAAATACACTACTAAAATATAAAAACAATTTTACATAAAAAATACTATACTATTTATAAATTATCCTAACCATTTTCATATTTTTTTTTTACATTTACATCAAAAATCTTTTTCTACTTTTTATTCTTTCCATATTTGTATCAAGAACTTTTTTCTACTTTTTATTCTTTTCATACACTTCCATCTTTAGAATGGTCAAGATTTTACGCACAACTTGAAAAAGCGTAACTTTACATGAAACCGAGTGATTTTTCCCAAGTTTTATAAGATTCAGCACAACGTCCCAATTTGGCTCATCTTCCTTAGCCTCGAAGGAACTGAAACTGCACTTTCAGCTTCAACGACTCAAATGCATCTTTGATGTGCATATGTACCTATATTTGTATGCTTCTCCCCGGATGAAGCAGGCATGTATTACTATTATTATAGTAGTACTGTTATACTGTACTATGGAGTACAAAGCAAAGCAATGGAATGCCACCAGCCAATCGTTGATTCCATCAACAATCTTTCAGAGCCTCTCCTCTCCTCTCATCTCCTACGTGGCTACATCTACAATCCCGTTGGTTGGTTGGTTCAGAGGCATCCCTCTCTGAGACTCTGACTATATGGTCTCTCCAGGCGGTAGCTCTGCCACCTTTGGGGGAGCACCCAGCACTCGCTCCATGTCAAACCGCACCTCAATGTTGCGCATGCTGTACCCAACCATCATCAACCAGAACAGCAAATTGGCCAGCTGATTCGCACTTGTTTCCGAGACTGTTGTCTGCACACACACAAGTTTCAAGTTCAAATCAAACAAAAGCACTAACTCACTCTTCAGCCATGCAGGTAACTAGGTAAGCATACGATTCCCTCACCTTCATCTGCTCTGGGTCAGAGACCGCCAAGAGACGCTTTATGAATGCATTCATGGCAAAGACGACGTCTTCCCCAGCAGTACTCGTGAGTTCCTGAAACAGCTTCCCTTTGTCAGACTCAGATCCAACATTGCCAACCACCAGCACAGGGTCTTCCACATCAAATTCTCTGCAACTAGGGACGTAAATCAAAAGCACTGTCTACAAACATGTGTACCTTTAAATTCTGAGGTTCTAGACTCTTTAGATATTCCAACAGCTCATTACTTCCTTGCGACGATTTCCTACCAACTTGACGGCTCAGCTCATCGATTTCTGCTTCAAGCAATTCTATATATTTTACAGCATCGATTTTCTCAGGTCCAGTAGCCTTGTTCCAACGGATAACTTCCCCAGTTACCTTTTTCTGGGTTCCAGGAGCGTAATCCGGTGAATCCTACAAGCACATCACATGCATATTACTAAACTCTATGTATGATACCAAATACCTATAATTATATAGAGCCCACTGGAGGTCCATCTGCAAATTTATTAATTCATGAGGACAAAGACAGAAAATCCATGCCATGTGTTGTTAAAAAATCAAGACATAAGAAGGCACCCAAAATGGTCAATCACCAAAAACCAAAATAACTTTTGCTGGAGGTGTGATTCTTGGAGCTAGGACAGTCGTGTAAGACACATAAATACATGGACTGGTAAACCTGGGTTACCAGCATATCTTTTTTTTTGGGGGTACAATTGAAGAGAGATTAACATGTAAGAAGTGCAAAGGATTAGAACAAAAGCAAAGTATGAACTTGGTCCAGCACAAGCCAGGCAAACATACGGCATGCCGAGGTTCTTTTTACAGAACAATCTAACTCCAACTCCAGGATCTCTTCAGCGAGAGACATCAGCAACTATGATACTTGAGTTCAATTTTGTTTTAAAACAATATAATGAAGTCTTTCTTTGTTTCCCAATAGTCATGTAGCGGCAACTCATCTAGAAAGCATACTTCCTATGCAAAGAGCTTGAATGAATAACATAACAATAGACTGAAGATTGATTTACTCCCTTTGAATGTATACTCACCATTATTAAATGCATGTTATAATGCAAAATAATATAGATAACGAGAGAGCTGAATACTGAACAGGATGAGCCATTCAGTTTTCAACTAAAGCACAACCAGAATAGTCCATATTTATTAGCCAGTCAGTTATTCAAAGGAAATTTTTAGCTAAGGAATTTTTGAAAAACAGCAAACGTAAAGTTCCAACTTTCTCAATCATATTTACTTACGTACTAAAATATCCCAGCGGTCCTTAAACTTGTCCCATGGTGTTGTTTAGGTCACTAAGCTATTAAAATACACATCTAGCCCTAAACTTACCAAGTGTGTCGTCCAAGGTCCAATCTCTCTAATAATCTTTTCCACACATATGTGGCATACCAGCATGGGAAACATCATGTGGGGTCAGCTGTCCATGTTAGCAATGCCATGGCATGTAGACATGACATAGTCATTAGAGAGGTATGTACAACTAGTAAGTTTAGGGACCTTACAACCTGCATTTAACAGTTTACTGACCTAGATGGTACTGAAAGGCAAGTTTAAGCCTGTGCACTACTAAGGGCCTAGGGCACATGTACATTGTAATCCTAAACAGATCAGGTGTCAGGATGGCAATCATTCAATCACATACGCCTATTACAGGTATATGGCAACAAAACAAAGTTGGACAACTACCTTTTCTTCTTTTGGTTCAGGAAGAGCAATCTGCTCCAAACTTTGTTGCAATTCCAGACGGTACTGTGCATTCCTAAACATGTATCCAGTCATTAGGACACTGTACATAAGCTGAGCCAGATTTTCAGCGACCTGTGCGGATAAAGACAATCAAACATGCAATAAAGCAACAACCAAAAGAAGCAAATGTCATGTAAAATGTAAATTTGCCATTGGGAAGACAACCATAGGAATTGGAGGTTCTCAATACCGTTGAGACAGTTACAGCGAAAAATTGTGGTGGTAAAGTGCCCATCATATTAGTCACCGTTTGGCGCATGGCCTCGGCAACCTTTGAGGGAAAAAATATGGAGAGTCTTTAGCGTTATTTTAAAAGTCACAGCTGATATAATATAAACACAATACACACAACCAGGGGAGAGAGGATAATTAAAAAAATGAAGATATGAAAAGGCACCTGTGCTGGAGCTCTTTTTATGAAGAGCTCCATAAACTCTGGCTGGACATTTTTGACGTATTCCAGGAGGATATCCCTCCTGTTCTTGGGCTGTTAGGGAAGGAATCAGCACATGAGCATGACTGCTTGTTGTTGGCACCACATAAACAGGTGAGGAATTTGCAATAGATAAAAACTCGACCCATCTTCTGCTCATCTAGTGGCAATGTGAAATAGTAGACATACGTGCTGGAAGTATATGTAAACATATTGGTGAGATTGGAAGACTCCGATCCAATCAAACTGAAGCACTGTACTGTTTAAAAATACTGATAGCATTGTATCACGGTTATTAAAACCCACTCCCTTCTCCTCACACCACAGCATTCTGACTCATGGCTTCACCGTGTGCCGACGAGTGGTGCTGGCTGTTTTGCAAAACTCTACTCCACTTTTTCGCTAACTAATCCGTGGTTCACTTCCTCAGGCCAACTGGCCAAGGCATTACCACGTTGGGTAATCTTTCAGATAAACCCCAAGAATAAATATTAATATAACACGAAGAAGAGAAAAATTGATATTCGCCTCTTTTTTGCGAATAACCCCCCGCAAAGCACATTACGGAGAGCCCCCTCCACCGGTCCACCCGCTCTGAATCCTAACCCTCTCCTCGTTCCTCTCTAGCTCTCTCTTCTCCCAGCCGCCGCAACCCCTTGCGTACCGCTGCACACGCCTCCCGACTTGTCGTCGTCGCTCCTCCATCTCCATGAGCGCATCCACGGCGATGACAGCATCCTCCTCCACTCTCCACGGCTGCATCTACATCAACGACATCCTTCTCTTCCTGCTACAAGGTGGGGGCGGTCTCCTCTGCTCAGGCGAGGATGACGGGATCGATTTGGGCGGATCCTTGCATTAGCTTGCTCAAGATCAAGTCAGTGAGCAGTGGGCCGTCCCTTTCGAGTCAGAGGCGTCTTCTGTCTTCCCGCACTACGCCGGTGTCCTTGTCATGTTGTGCAGCCTCTGCGGCGAGGGGGGGGGGGGGGGGGGTGCGACTGCAATTCGTGCCTCCTCCTCCTCTGATTAGTTGTAAGTTTCCTCCTCTGGTTATGGAGGTTACCACTTACCTGTTCATATCCATACCCATTGCCCGTATCACCATCGACAGGATGCCCGAGACCTCCGCTGTGGCGACTGGTCCAGGACTCCTCTGGCAAGGGTGATCCCACGTGAGGAGGTACGCTGCTGTTAGTATCCGGCTGCTAATCCGATGGCGGTGCAGGGAGATTGATCTAGAAAGATCCGCAGGGCAAGATGTGTTCATCTTTAGAATTCTTTGTAATTTGGTTTTGTTTTGCTCATTTCAATCGGTGTTTCCAATCAATTTCAGATGTAAATAATTGAGTGCTGAGAGAAGGCATAGCAAAGGGGCCAGAAGAGTGGCGTTTTGCATTGAAGGTTGGCGACGCTTGATCGTTTTGGTGGCTGATAAGCTGGTTGAGGCTGTTTTTGGTTGTTTTGTTGTGAGAGAAAAGTACTGTTTTGATGGCTGATAAGCCAAGCGAACAGGGCGTCGATTCTGCAGTTCTTTGTGCCGTGCAGATCTGCCCATGTTTTTGTGATTGCCTGGAACAAGCTGCTATTTTCTTTGCATGGATTTCTGGTGGCTAGCGGGAGCAGCTTTGCAGGATAGGAGCAGACCATACTGTTGATTCGAATGCTGGCTTAATTTAGCTCCATGAATTATCCATATGCCCCATTCAAGGTGTTTGATGCAACTCCTTACAAGAATAAAGTATCTTGGAATGTACTCCCTCCGTTCCAAATTTGATCAAACTTGAAAAACTTTGACTCTCCAAGATTCTTGGAATGGCTTATAATTTGGAACGGAAGGAGTATCCGATTGGTACAAAAATTTAGGTGATGTTCTAGATCAAGAAGTTCTCCAACATCCATGACTGAGCATTCATCACTCTGAAGTTTATATTGTCAATATCCACAGCTAAGTGTTTTTCATGCTACAATTTGGATGTCGCTGAAAGATTTGTGTGCAGTGCATGTTCTTAAAGGCTGCCTGAACACACAAATTTATGGTCTGAAAGTTTTGCATGTTCTTAAAGGCTTCTTGAACACACAAATTTATTGATTGAAAGTTTTGCAGCTACGGATTTTGGTCAGGGGCAGCAAAGAGTATTTTACATTAGACATTGTTCGGTTAGTAGATTATTGAATATAAGGGTTGCCAAATGTGTATAGCTTATGGCATGGGCGGCGCCAGGGGTATGCCCCTGTATTCCTTGGCATACCCAAGATTTGAGAGGGAAAAATAATAAGTATACACATTTTTATATGTATTTGATACATTCATGTCATATACTGGCTCATAGGCCCAAACAATATCCGTTTCTGGCAGCCGAAAGGAACAAAGAAAATAGTCTTGCTTGCTTGCGTCGCCACCGGCCCGCCTGTCCCTTTCCCTGCTGGCTGCTCGGCTGCTTCGCACCGCAGCGGCACTGCGGCAGCCCGAGCACCTCCCCCACTCTGGTCGTCTCCCCCGTGTGGCCCTGCCCCTGCCCCTTCCCCTTCCCCTTCCCCTTGCTCTTGCCAGCCCGCCCCATGCGGCTGCCCGCCCCATGCGGCTGCCTCCTCCCAGTACCAGCGCAACGGACCCGAGGTAGCGGCGGCGTCGCCTCCCCTTCTGCAACACCCTCCGGCGACTGGCGTCAGGGTCCTGGTGTCTGGTCGAGTGGCCGACCGGCCTTCCTCCTAGGGCCTCGTTGGCTTCAAGCAATGTAAGCAGAGTAGATGCAGAACACCCTAGATTCATTCCTCAGTTTTCTATGACAATTTCCTGTTCTAATTCTTGTGATTGTATTCTTAATTCTTGTAATGTAGATAATGAAGAAGGTTTTAGCTTCTTTTTTTTTTGATAATAAGGGTGTTAGCATATTGGCATCGTGAGAAAAATTCTGCAAAGGAAAAAAACAGCCTCTACATCAACACCAAATGCTCATTCTGTTGAGATTGAGTAACAAGAGTAATATGCAGTTAGCACTTATACTGACAACACACAATGATGGTTAAGCTCCCCAACAAGTGCCAACACACAATAATTAAGGAATCTTTACTGTTTTATAAAATTCCTTAATTATTTATGTTTAGAACTTGTACTTTCGTTATTGTTTTGGATTTGTTATTATGCCCATTATAAACTATCGTCCATTGTATCGTGCATTTGCTTTAAAATTTTGTATACATGGCATACCCAGTCGCAAATTTCTGGCTCCGCCACTGCCTTATGGTGCAAAACATATTGCCTGGAGCATTGACTGAAATTACTTCTACCCACACCAGATTATGATCTCCTTAATAATCCTACTGTGTTGTTTGGTCAATAGCTTCCTGAATGTATATGTTGCCAAAAGTATAACATCTGGTGCAAAACACATTGCCTGGATCATTGACCGAATTTACTACCACTCACTCTAGCTTGTGTTTTATACACCAACTCCGAAGCTCTCAGTGCAGTAATATTGTATCTTTTCCTACCTGATCAGGTTTAAGTATTGCACAAAATATTTACTGTGGTTCCTAAGATGTTTCTCAAAAAAGATAAAACTATTGTTTCTTATAGGATATCGCTTTGGTCGGTTGTTTGTCTTTTCCAGTTAGTTTGTTTAAGTTACATGATGCTTAGCTATGGACATATATTTCTCATTTGAAGCATAGACAGTGTTCTTAGGAGCAAAGAAACACTCCTTTTGTCTCCACCAATTATGGCCAGAACTTTTGTATTTGTTGGATTGCCTATTGCTCATCATCTCTATTTGGCATTGAAAATTATTACTGTATTAGTCAACCGGATACTTTGGTGAATTGTTTAAACGACACCTGCTTCATGGCATCTATGATTAGATATTGTCCCATAGTTAAAAGAAATTTGGGATTTTTTTTCCTTTGAAAGTTAGGAATAAGATATTTGGTTGCTCTATTTGTGTGATATATGCATCTCTCTTTCTATATATAATATATATATATATATATATATATATATATATATATATATATATATATATATATTTCCTTAGATTTTAGCTACCACATCGGGCGCCTGATGTTTTAGTTCATAGAGTAAAGGAAATCTAACGCAAAAGCGAGAGAGGAAGTGACAGGTGAGGCGTACATACGAACCAGTCCGTTGTTGGTTGGGTTTGCCGTGGCGTCGCCTCCAGAGCCAGAAGAGGCGGCACCGTTGGGCTGCTCGGCGGCGCACACGAGGCGGATGCGGTGTCGCGGCCGCAAGGGGAAGGAGGCTTGAGAGGAAGAGGCGAAGCAGTGGGGTGACGGAGGTAGACGCCTCCTACAAGTGGTAGAAGAGGGAAGCAGGAGGAGCGACGGGGACATGGCGGCGGCGGAGAGGGAGTGAGTCAGATTGGGGAGAAGAGACGGCCCGAAGAGGAAAAAACCCAACACCACCAACGGAGCGGATACGGCAGGTAGGCAGCAGGACAACAGCTTCGCCTACGAAGCCTTTCAACCGCACATCCATGGATGAATGGCCCCTATTCATTTCTTAAATTTTGGCTTAGTTCTATTCTACTCTACTAGTAACTGTTGTATGTCTGTTCCTTGTAAAAAAAAACTGTTGTATGTCTATTATTAGTTTATTACGGACCGCTCCCCGAAATATATTATTCTAAAAAAGAATCATTTCTAGGCTATCAAACGGAAAATATAACCTAGCTTGTTCAGAAAATTCAAGCGAATCAATTCTCTATTTTATATACAAACGAGGGAGTTGAAAACACATGTTTTCCCAAATTTCCGTTAGCTTCCTATTATATTTTGATGGGGATCAGCACTATGTTCCATCCTAGTAATATAGTAGAATGTAGGATCACTTAAATCGAATAATCAAGAAGGAGAATTAAAGAATCAGTGTTGTACCACCGTCGTAGGAATATAGTAAAATCACTTCATCAAAGAATTAAGAAACAGAGTTAAAGAATCGCAAACTAGCTCTATATCTAAATGGAAATTGTGAGTTCCCCATGTAAAAAATGAAAGTTTTTTTAATGTGCTTATCCGGGATAGACGGCCAATTCTTATATTTCTAGTAAACACATATACATGATTAGATCCATATATCTCACTGTTTGTATTTTGTTCATGAATGGATGGCAAGATAATACTTGCCTCTTCTCGCTGTTTTTGCACATCTCTGACTAACATGACACTCATGTATATTGTTGGTCCATAGAAAAGAATGACCCACCAAATACATTAATCTATAACAACACAAAAAAACACTACTACAGAAAACATTTACTGAGACGTGCAAAAAAGATTAAGCATGACGTTTTTTCTAACCGCCACGGATTAAAGGTCATGGTTAATAGTGCCCTTAACCGTAGAGGTTGGCCAACCATCATGGTTAATTGCATTAACTGAGGCGGTTACCAACAGTGCCTTCACTTTTGTTTCTTGAATGCTTTTCCCAAATATGCATGTGTGTGTTTTTTAGAAAAAATATAATACATACACATACACTCACATATGCAATGTTCTTCATATATTTTAGATACATCATTCATCTTGCATTTACATAAAGTACACTGCTTGGCTTGCCGAGTGAGCATTTAGGCCTTGTTTGGATCCTCCTCTCTAAATTTTAGAGCTAAAACTCTAAACATGTGGTCTAAAATTAGCTATAAACTTTAATCCACCTCACATTAGAGCTTTAGACATGAAAAATAAACTAAAGTATCTAAAGTTTAGAATTAGGGATCCAAACAGGCTCTTGATGTGTGGATGCACCAACTGAGTACCAGGAAAGGGAAGCATGTGCTTTGTTGTAGCAAAAAAACTTAAACAACCTCTTAAGTTAATCAATTCATGATAATTGTCCCTAAAACATTATTTTCATCGTAGAACGAGTTCTTTTAGAAGCGTTTCTCTCTCTAAAACATCTCTTTTACTTAAGAGCATATACAATATAAATACTCTAAGGATACACATCACAAAAAATTGAGCTAGCAAGTTATAGCATATGTTTTACCACACCAATCCAAGGGTAGCACAAGATATAAACACGTCCAATGATTCATTAGCCTTTTCATTGAGGGACAGTTGTAGCAGTAGTTAGATCCTATCTCATTTCTAACCATGTGTACGCTTGATTTTTACGATGAGAGCTTGACCTCCCTCTCAAGTTCTTCTACATTGAAAGTGGTGACTCCTGATTCTAAGCACGTCTTGCGACTATCCATTTGAGAGTGAGAGGTAGTGGTTTTCATTACAGAAACAGCTGAATACAGGGTATATATATGTTTATGCTAGCCTGAATTAGAACGTATGTTTAATCAAGATCTTGTTCAGACACTAATGTAAAGAACGACATCACTCATTAAATTGAAGTTGTCCTAACCATACTACCATTAACTTCTAGGAACAGGATAAAGCCACTTTGTTAGCTCTTTGGTAACCATACTACCATTAACTTCTAGGAACAGGATAAAGCCACTTTGTTAGCTCTTTGGTCCCGTATCGTACACTCAGGTTTTTGTTTTTATACTAACTTCACACAATTATATTTCTAGACTAGAGCATTTATTTTCCTTTTCCTAGGGCAAACCAGATTGAGGTAGTAGTTGGTGTAAAATAACGAACGGCTAAATAAGATCTGAAATACAAGATGAGGTTTGCTGAGGAAAAAAAAAACATGAGTAGTATGTATGCATGTAGCGAATAGTGATAGCCGATAGCGAATAGGTACGCGTGAGTCGCGTGGTCTGTCCTGGCTAAATTTTGTGATGGGGCTCTGGCTAGCTGACGAGGAGTGAGAGAAGAGGAGTCGCATTCGCGTGATCGAGGTCTCGAGTCCCCCCGTGTGTGTCCGTCCTCCATCCTCCTGCGCTGGCCCTGGCTCTGGCTGTGGCTTGGCTGGCTGAGTCCCCACGATATCCTTCCCCTCCCTCTCCCTGGCTCCCTCCTCTTCGTTTCATTCCACAAGTCGAGTGCACAGTATAGTCCACCCCCAAGCAAACAACCCAACCCAATCCAGTCCAGTGAGAGAAAGAGTGTGTGTGAGAGAGAGATCACGGACGGACGATGCCGAGGAGCCCGCAGCTGAGCCTGAGCGGCTGCAGCTCGCTCTTCTCCCTGTCCAGCACCAGCACGAGCCGCCGCGACAACGACGACGACAGCACCACCGCCCTGACGGCGCCACCGGTGCCAGCGTCTCTCCATCCGTTGCCCCCACGGCGCCCCCCTCCTCTTCTGTCGCTTAGCGTAGGCGGCGGGGGCGGCGAGGAAGAGGACGAGGACGAGGATGATGAGTACCTGCTGGGGGCCGGCGCCCCCCTGGATCTGCAGCTAACGGGGGACGGCGACGGCGACGAAGAGCGAAAGAACATCCGGATGATGAAGAATAGGGAGTCTGCGCTGCGCTCCAGGGCAAGGAAGAGGGTACTACATACGCTTCCATTTCCATGTGCTTCTTTCTTGATTCTTTGGGCTCAGTTTCTTCATTTAATTTTCTTTCTTTATTATTTCCTTCCTTTGACTTGCTTGACTGGATGATGATGGACTGCATGCCTGCGCTGATGATTACTATTGCCTACTGGATTGGATTGGGTTACTACAGGCTTATGTGCAGGAGCTGGAGAAGGAGGTTCGTCGCCTGGTGAATGAGAATCTCAAGCTCAAGAGGCAGTGCAAACAAGTAAGTAGGGCTACTTAATTTCTTTTCTTTATCCCCCTTCATTCAGTCACCAAGTAGCACATCTATAGTACAGTTAACATTGTCGTCATTAAAACAAGGGTATGTATGCATGATAATTACTATGAATGATGCAGCTGAAAGTCGATATGGCTGCACTGATCCAGCAAAGCAGCAGCAAGAGCAGCTCCCACATCAGAAGAACCTCCTCATCCACTCAGCTCTAGCTCAGCACTGCTGCATACATACCCTGCCTGCCATCAATCGGACGGAGATACAAGATGTCATGCATGTAACCACAACCAAATTACAATTCTACTATGTATTTCTACAGTACTAGCAACTAGTAGTACGTACGGTGCGATACCAAGCAACAAGGACGACCCTAAAATAAGCTGGGGCAAAACTTTGTTTGACCTCTGATTCTGCTGCCAATGCTTGCGTTCTGCAACTCCTAGTATATAACTACTTTCTATTCCTAGTGATAGAAGACTAGAAGAAGCAAGATCCGATCCAGCAGTGCTCACGCCTACTGTACACTGTATTGTACTGTACTGTACTGTATCAATGAAGGAATCCATTGATGTTGAGTGACGATGAGGAAGAATAATAATTTAAAGTTAGACTGCTGCTCCTCCTCTGATCCATGATTATGAATGTGCTTGCCTTGCCTTGCCTGCCTGCTTCGGTCGGTTCCATTGAATTGGCTAGCTGATTGTCTCGCTCGCTAATTAATACATACAGTATGGAGGCATATGTACTAGTATGTATTTTGTGCTGCGTGAGATTGGACCATAATTCTTTGGGTTCAATATGGAGTACTCTCTCTACATAATGATTTTGTTCCATGGATGGATTGGCGAAGTCGGAGGCTTCACCTATAGGCCATGGGCCATGGCCTCCACTCCCGCTTCCACTCTGGGCCCTAAAACGGCTTCCAATCTGACTGACTGACTTTGGATACATGGAAGGAAAATCCATTCTGCCTAGTCTGATTTTCTTCTTGAATTCTAAAACCAGATATCTGACCTTGAACTCAAGTCATTCAAATTTATCTCTAAGACTATCTCCAATAATCATAACCCAGAACTCATTTGTCATTTGAATACCGTTACAACCAAAAGATTCAATGTCTAACTCAAAAGACACCTCTTTCTGAAAATGGGTTTCCAGTCCAGGAGAGATGATATTCAGATTTGAGTTATGCATTCCCAGGGCTCAGGTAGCCACAATGAATGTATAGATATACTCTGTTGGACGACTTGCCTTCTGATAAGCCACAATGAGTATTGGCTGTTGGGCGACTTGCCTTCTGGTGCATGATAGATAGAACTGTGATTCCATTTTTTTTTAAAAAAAAAGCAGGCGGGCCGGGGCTCCTCCTCCTACTGCTCCTAGCTCCTCGGATGCATGCTAATGTCTGTTTGTACATGTACTGTGTGCAACTGTGTCTGCATGGTTATACTACCCCTACCCGAGTATTCACTCCGTCACTAAATAGAAGTCTTTCTCATTTCTTAAGAAGTAAACATTTTTTTAACTTTGATCAATTATATATAAAAGAATGTAACTAATTATATATATAATTAGTACATTAGATATGTTATTAATTATATTTTTATAATAAATTTATTTAAAATATAAATATTGTATATTTTTTTATAAACCTAGTTAAATTTGACAAAGTTTAACCTGCACGCATACCAGTGGCGGAGCCAACTATTTGATTTGGTTTGGCAGCCGCCACACCTAAATTATAATAAATAAACCAAAGTATATATACATGTATACATGAGTGAATACGTGATCCGGTTAAACTTCTGTCCTGGACAGTTTGCTTCATGAGGTATTTTAAGTACCAATACTTAGGATTTCTGTTATACTTGATCATTAAAAGTAATATATATCTTTAGATAAATTTTTGGTGTGTCTTTATATATGTTTGATCAATTGACCTTGCAAACTCACGACACCTAAAAATTATTTCTGTCTCCACGCATACGGCAAACTATAGCGACTTTTTTTTAAGGACCGAGGGAGTAGGTGCGAGGCAATGCAAGCTGCAAAGCATTTTACCTTTCTTTCTGTGCAGAGCGAGGCTGGCTAGGTGACACACACTGTAATCCACACCGTACTTGGATTACATAACTACCACATGTATATCATCGCAGTTGCGGCGTTTTTTTTTACTTTTAATCCAGCAGTCAGTAAAGTATAGTGTAGGACAGCATTAGAGACAAGCTTAGCTATCTGCACAAGGAGCAGCGCACGCACCCTTTTTAATTAGCGTGTTCATTTCGCGCGCATGCACTCACTACTATGTATTTTACTCGCTAAAGAGGTCGTTATGGGATGCGTGTCGGTCAAATTTTCTTGACTTTGATTAAGTTTGTAGAAAATACGTGCAACATTTATATCTCGAAATAAATTTGTTAACAAACTAGACTTAAAGATCTTTCCGATGATACTAATTACTTAACACTAGTCCATCAACCCGTGCTCTCGCACGGGTTAAATTTTTTGGAGATATAAATATTAGTTATTGTATAATAATCTCTTTATTCTAAATTATAAGACAATTTTGACTTTTCTAAATATATTATTTTTACTATGTATGTAGACATATATATAGCAAAAGTTGTGTATTTAAAAGCTCGAAACATCTTATGATTTGGAAGGGACAAAGTGCATTTGACTAATAAAAAAATACTTATATTAATATGTAGATTTTTTCTTCATTTATTTTTTAACATTATAGATATAATAGATATTATGTAGTCTAGATCTAATTATATTAAATCTAATAATAATATTTTTTTAAGGAACCAATCAATATATTTTTATTCTTTTTGTGTGAAACCTTTATACTTTAAATATGCAATTAATATGAAACTTTACCATTAATCATGGTGGCTCTTGTAACATCACGTATCTTATGAAGTCATTAATCTAAATTTATTTTTCCAAATTTTATTCTTGTCGGCTACTACAATTTTTTTTCTCTCTTCTTAAGTTAAGTTAAAACTCTTATGGTTATTGTATATTTCATTAACTCTCTTCTTACACTATTAAAAATAAGAATTTTAGTTCATAGAGTATGTTCTTGAGTACTACAATAGCATCAACCATTATTTAAAACCTACACTATAACTTATAAGTCACGGAGTATGAAGTAAAATCTTAGACAGGGTAGTAGTCCTAATCTCAATAGGATTTTAATACTTGAACTTTATAATGATTTGTTGTCTATTCTAAGGTATTCTTAATAAAGGCCAGAACAACATAGAAATAAGCGTTCTCCCATACATCTCATGATAATTGAATTTTACTATCAAAGAATTATATTTACAGTTATGATTATACTATCAATATAGACATATCAAATATTTTAATTAAAATACATAAATATCGACCTATATATAAATTATATGTTATGGTTACTAATATGGTTTTAAATAATTTGTTAGTATCAATATATGTAGAAAAATATTTTTTATGTGAAGAAATATAACATATGTATTTTATTGTTCATGCATGTTGTCGTTACGCATATATTTACTTTAACAAATATTACTATATTAAAAATGATAGAGGAGGGGTTGATAATTTACATATTCTATTTGTTCTCTAAACATTTTTTTAGTAAAAGGAGATGTTTATAATTTGGATGATATTTGAGGGGTATTTAATTTTTCTAATAATAATATGAAAATTGAGTTATGTAAATTACGATCATAATATGAGGACGTCTATACTTCAATGCAAATTTATGTTTAGATTAGATCATGTTTCTTAACAACATATGTGGGTAATATAAATTAGTGTTATGAGTTTGTTTATATTATTTTACACAACAACAGAAATCGATAGTTATTTAGAAAATATAATAGATCTAATAACTATTATTATCATCAATGGAGATCAGGTCATATCTAATTGATGGTAAAATTTCTTTTATTTTTATGAAATTTTGATGAGCTGTCTTTTGTTTCCAATTAAATCTTCTAAGAATTAACATGCACGCTCAAGTGAGGGCATCTAGTTAGAATTTATAGTACTTCTATTTTTCTAGCGTGATATATATTTAGTTGAAATATAATCTTAAGATATATAAATTCTTGATACAACCTATTTTGTGTCTTCGTAAATCTATAGTTTATGTTTTAACTTTTAATCAAATTGTTGTATTTTTTGGACATTAATTAGATATTTTAGTATTCTTTATCTTTTATTCAAAAAATATCATTAAAAAGTGTCTATATCCTAATAGTATTATTTCCACATAAGTTGAAACTCAGTATGCATTCACGTACTAAACATGTTAAATTTATTATATCACAAGATTATATATGTATAGTATTATTTATATATCATAGAGTACATAAAATTAATAATATGATATGGCATAATGTTTCAGTAAAAATAGATAAACATGTTTAAAACAATAGCTTATAAAATTTACTATCATGAAGTACGTATTATCTTTCATAATGACTAAGTTAGGTAATTTAGATATAATGTTAGGGGGTTATTGTACATTATATTTTATAATGGCCATGGTGGGTAATTTAGATACAAATTTAGGGGGGTCATTTTGAATTATTTTTCATAATAGCAAATGTGGATAATTTATATATAAATCTAGGGGGTTATTTTGAATTATCTGTTTATAATGGCAGAGGTGGGTAATTTACATACAAAATTAGGGGGTTGCTTTAAGTATTTTTCATAATGGCGGGTAATTTTTTAATAAACTATAATAGATCCAATGGCTAATATCGGTGATGATAATTAGAGTATACTAAATCAAAGGCTAGATGTTTCTGATTATTGTGAGAATTTCTAGGATTTATCTTTTTTCTTAGCGCATCTGGTAAGAATTAACGTGGTGCCTCCGTTGAGTCCTCCAATTAGTAATAGTAAGATAATTATTTATAAATTTTAATACATAATTGTCGGCATGTTGAAAACGTTGACTTCTCAAAAAGCGAGAATGACATCTATTTAGAGACGGAGGGAGTACTATATTTCAATTCTCGGGACTATCCATCGATCGGGCAGTACTCCAATGTTGCAAGCAGATCGAATTAGCTAGCTAATGATAGCTAGTTAGTTAAGATACTATATACGGAGTATATATATATATATATAAGTATTATTTTACATCTTAAATGTATATATATGTAGAATAATTGTATAAGACTAAGCTGTTATTATAATATACGTATATGTGTGAGGGACTGAGGGGATGGGATCGAGCCGGCCAGCTGTATAAGGCATGCATGACCGGGTAGCTTTTGCATTTGCACGCCACCGACCAGGGATCGATATAGCAGCTAGCTAGTAGCTCTTCTTCATCCACCACAGCTCACAATCACTAGTGCAATGGCGGCACCTGCTGCGGCATCAGCAGAGGCAGCTCTTCTTCTCCGACTCCGACTCCGACTCCTAGTATTATTGGTACTCGCCGCCGCAGCGCTGGTGAGATGCAGCGGCGATGCGCTGAGCCTGGATTTGTACGACGAGAGCTGCCCGGAGGTGGAGGGGGCGGTCACGGCGGCCGTGCGGCAGGCCATGGCCAACGACCGCACAGTGGCAGCCGGGCTCCTCCGAATGCATTTCCACGACTGCTTCGTCAGGGTACACATCATCGATCGCTGCATTTGCTCTGCTGTCTGTCTCGATATATCTGAATCCGGCCGGCGGCAACAACGCACAGGGCTGCGACGGCTCCGTTCTGCTGGACTCGACGGGCACCGTGACGGCGGAGAAGGACGGCCCGCCCAACGTGTCGCTGCACGCCTTCTACGTCATCGACAACGCCAAGCGGGCCGTGGAGGCACTCTGCCCCGGCGTCGTCTCCTGCGCCGATATCCTCGCGCTCGCCGCAAGGGACGCCGTCGCGCTGGTATGTAACTGTACTTTGATGCATGTAAAAGATGCTGCTGAACGAAGACGAACCAATGCAATGCAACACGACGATTGACAGTCACATGCTTGCGTCTCTAGCTAGTACTTAGTGCATGCATGCATGCAGATGCAGCAGCCAGCAGTGTCACATGCATGCGGGTGTGTTTCTGACTTTCTGTTGTCGTATGTACTGTACTGTACTAGCTTGATGATCTTCCCAGCAGATCTCTTAAAAATATTACTCCGTATATATGTACTTGCTGTTATTGCTGACCATAATGGAGCACGCAACGCATCGCATCGCATCGCATGCAGTCCGGTGGCCCGTGGTGGGTGGTGGCCATGGGGCGGCGGGGACGGGCGCGTGTCCCTGGCCAACGAGACGACGACGTCGACGGCGCTGCCAGCGCCGACGGCCAGCTTCCAGCAGCTGAAGCAGGCGTTCCACGCCCGCGGGCTGTCCCACCAAGGACCTGGTGGTGCTGTCGGGCGCCCACACGCTGGGCTTCGCGCACTGCTCCTCCTTCCAGAACCGACTCCGCCGCCTCCAGGGCGACCCTTCTCTGAGCCCCTCCTTCGCCGCCGCCCTCCGCCGGGCCTGCCCCGCCAACAACACCGTCCGCGCCGCCGGGTCCGGCCTGGACGCCACCTCCGCGGCCTTCGACAACACCTACTACCGGATGCTGCAGGTGGGCCGGGGCCTGCTCTCCTCCGACGACGCGCTGCTCACGCACCCCAAGACGCGCGCCTTCGTCGCGCTCTACGCCGCGTCGCAGGAGGCCTTCTTCAGGGCCTTTGCAAAGTCAATGCTGCGGATGGCCGCGCTCAACGGAGGAGACGAGGTGCGAGCACACTGCAGGCGCGTCAACTCATCATGACGCGCGATCCCTATATATAATATATATGGGCTTTTGCTACGTACTTCGGAATGAATTTGGATCGTCCATTTATTTCGATCCAACGGTCACGATCACCTAGGTAATAGTATTTGTCGAATTTTTATTTTTTTTAAAAAGCGGATTTATGCGTGCTAACCCACGTAACCCAGCGGCGCCGCTCCATCCCGCCTAGCTACTTACGAGTCGCGACTGCCGCCGCTTGCTTGACGTCCCTTCGTGTCGATCGTTCTGCTAGCTCTCTGCTCTGTCCTCGCCTGCGGCGGCTGCTTCCTCCTCCTTTCCTCGCTCTCGGCCGCCGCGGTGCGCGAGTGGAATTGCGGCTGCGGTGGGGTAGGTGGCTGCCGGTTGTCTGTCTGCTTGCGCGTGATTGGCTGGCAACGAAGCTGCTATGGCCCAATTAGGCTTTGCTCATGGACAACGAGATCTTGTCCTTGTTCAACGTCCATGGCCGCCGGCCAGTCTTCCTCGAGGCGCGACTCATCTTCTCGCAGCACAACCTTCTAATTTGCTTGTACCAGATGTTGTTCTGATTCTGATGTAGTGTGTGCTCGATTGACTTAATTTCTATTTGAATCTTCAAAGTGCTCTCTGATGTCGGAGCGTGTGGACGGAATTGCGGGCCGCCGCGCATGCCCGCATGCGAGTAAGCTGCGCGTACGGACGCGGGACGGGCTGTCCGCAGCCGCGCCGTTTGCATGTATACCTCCGTCATTACCGGCCGTATGGTGTTTTATTTTTTAGTTTTTTCCTGGGAGGTAACCGGAGTACCTGAGCATTGGTCATGGGCTGTGGGCTGGGATTAAGTGTTGGATCAGGACCAACGAAGAAGGTTCAGTGTCATGTAGACCATCAAATTGATATGAGAATAATGCACATCATACCAAAATGACAGAGTTGGTCCATGAGGTGTCCAGACCATTGCCATCACACTGAACTGAAGATGACCCTTCTGTACTTTCCACGGTCAAACACACAGCAGGCCGGAGATAGATACTTGAGATGGGATGATCTCTCACAAGCACATCAAATTGGCACCTAGAATTCCACCAAACTGAAGGTAGCATGATCAAACTGAAGTACCACTGTACACTAAATTCAACACTATCACACATCACCAAGCAATGGTATCATCATATATCTCTAGGCAACTGCAAGGTCCATGAGCACTAACCTGATTTGTTGGTGAACTTGTATAGGCCATGCATGGGCCGGGGGCTTCCAAAGGCAACCACGGTAACACCTGACAGAGCATCGCTCAACCATGTTGAAAGACGACCATGGTGTAGGCCGTAACTTAGCATCACAACTCTTCGACCGCAGTTCTGCAGCTGACAGTGATGCCTTGTTGCATATAAGAGGTAACTGGAGTAGTGGCTCAGCCTTGATGGTTGTACCCACCATGGTGTAGCCTCAATGGCAGAATGTGATGCTTGGAACGCCGCGGTGTCGTTGTCGATAGCAAGACCATGGAGCTACACAGCAAACAACACAGCGCCTCCGGTCAGCAGCGCGAGCATGGAGCACCAAAACAGAGGTCCAGGCGGGTCACTCGAAGGTGAACGTTGTGGCAGGCTCACTTGTCTTTGTAGGCTGGTGAGGGTAGGACATTTCTTGGAAACACACCTCCGGTCCTTCGATTTGAGTGTCATCTAGGTCGTTAAATTTTCAAAGTGATATTGTTAAAAAAAAAAGCTTTTAAAGTGATATATATGGATACCCATCCACTGGACCGTGACGTGCTCAGGCCGAGCCAAAACGTCGTGTCATGAGCCGGGTTTTCGAGCCTCGTGCCTTGTGGACAAGTATAATCTTTGATACCAATTGTTAACAATCCTATCGGATGTGCTAACAAATAATTGGATTTAGTGCAATAAAAGTACAGGACTTATGGGGAAGGGAAGTCGAAACAGAGAAAGAACCGAACCGGGCACAAAAGAAAATACTTGAGGAGGAAGATGAACAGTAGAATAGTAGAGAGAAGTATTCTATTGATAATAATTCATTGGATACACTGAAGGTCGCCTTTTAACCACTACTATTGCTTGTTGGACAACGTAGCCCCACCTGGTAGCCTATCCATACACATACATATATACTGACAGTGACAATGAGCTCGTGTGGTGTTTTTATCAATCTTGACATTTACCGATCATTATCAGTTCTTCGGAGCTGTTTATAAGAGTTGGGTAGACGTGCGTACGTCCATGTATTTAAACGTATACGTCTATAACTAGATCTCGTAAAAAATCATACTAACCTTAAAGCAAACACCATATTAAATTAAGCTAGTGTGATCTATGGCATGTACATACATATGGCCCTTATGAGGGCCTAATGCAATTTATGCAAACCAGCCCTATGCAACAAAAATATATGTTATGTGTCGTTGTTTGATTTGTTTTGCATAGTTTTGTTCCCGTGAACCATCCGATGAAATCACAATGGAAGCATTAAAAACACTAAGATCCAGTCCCAAGTTTGTCAAGGATAGATCGGCCCAAAGCTTTGTGAAAAGCTTGTTCCTAAGGGTAGCTTTAGTGGCCAATTCAATTTCAGTGGGAAGACAGATTTAAGATTGAGATGTTGCGCATGGTTCGGATGCTGCAATGTGATACTCCAATGTTGGGGAGCATTGTTGGAGCCACAATTGAATAGAAAATAGAGGAAAGAATGTGACATCTTTGGAACCTAACAAAATTGGATTGTTCTATTTTTATAATTTTCTATGATTTTTCAAAAAATTAGTAGAAACAAATAAAAAAGAAAAAAAAGACAAAACCACTGTCACCATAGCAAAAACCACCATCAGAAACCGCATAGGGGGTGTAATTTGATTGGTTTTGGAGGTAAAATAAACGGTTTCATAGTTAAGGGGATGAAGAGAGGTTAAATAACCTTTTTCCTAAAAAAAAAGTCGTCAATTGTTTTGGGCTCAGCTCTGGGCCTGGCTGGGCTGGGCTGGGATGCTCTTCCATCTGTCGTCTCGTCTCCGTCAACCCCCCACCCCCCCCCCCCCACACACACACACGCAGCCCCACCCACCAGTCATCCCCACCACCTAGAGACTAGACTAGAGAGGGAGAGGGGCGACTGGAAGAGACCGAAACACCACTCCTGAGACGGCAGGTGAGACATCGCAGCGCAGGAGAACCAGCTCTAGTCTCAGGACGGCCGCACGGCCGGCTTGCCTACCTGCTTCCATCCCTCCCGAGGGACCGAGGAAGATAAGAAAGGCGGTGGTCAACTGTGGCCTGAGGTGCCCGGAGGAGCTCAAGGACAAGAAACAAGGAGGAGAAGAAGAGTAGATCTACATCGACTCCACGGATGAGCGCGTCTCGGTTCATCAAGTGCGTCACCGTGGGGGACGGTGCCGTCGGAAAGACCTGCATGCTCATCTCCTACACCTCCAACACTTTCCCCACTGTGAGTTGAAATTTTCTTTTTTCTTTTTCGTTTTTCGGCTCGAGAGCCTTTCTTCCTTCACGCACTCGCGCTTTGGCCAAGGAGCAGGAGTAAATCGGCTCCCCCTGCTCACACAGGGACTCAGAGGAGGGGATAAAGGAGCGGAATTCATCTTTTTTTTGTTCTTTGGCACATTGATTTCCACCCAATCATCATCGGGATACAGCTCAGCTACTACTCTCGACAAATACGCATAGAGACCTACCTCTGTTGATTTTTTCTAGGAGGGCAGTCCCAACCCATAGTTTCTATAGGAGAGAGAAAGCAACTCATATCTAATAGAAGCTATGCTTCCCAATCCATGATTTCCATAGCAGTTTCTATGTATAGAAGAACTTAAATGCAGCACAAAAAAGGTTGATCACATGTGGCAAACAACAACCAACTAGTCAAGCCATATACATCTATTGATCCACTGATATTTTGATAGCAAACCCTATACATTTTTTTATATGTATGACCATACAAAGTTGAATCAGAATTAGAAAAAAAGAAAAGAAAAGAAAAGAGTCCATCACCCAGCTGCCCCTGAATCCACCGAGTTGGGGCCATATGCAGCAGAAGCAGGCTCCATGTCTCGAAGGTTCCCATGCAATTGGCCGGAGACGCCCAAGGCCGTCACACAGTGGCGCAGCAGCTGGGAAGAAAACTGTTGTCGCCGCTGATGCGAAGCCATCGCGCGTGAATGAAAAAAGAGAGTGGAAAGGTCGTGCTCGCGCTTGAGCCGCGCGGAAGGTGCACACACGGGCGAAGGCGCGAGAGGAAGATGACACAGTGGGGAAGAGATACTGCAGGGGGAGCAGCGGATCTAGAAAGGAGAGAGAGCAAGCTGATGGAAACGACCGGAGGAGGCCCAATTCTAAAATGAGTGTTTCCTGGTGTGTCGGAGCTAGAGACAATTTTCATCTCTAGTCTCTTCCTTAACTAACCTGCCACATCAGCAAAAATGCTTAGCTGTCATGGTAATGCTATGGAAACGATCCTAGTTTCAAGGTTGAGAGTGCCTGGAGGACAAAGAAAATGGAAATCATGCCATTGTAATTAGGGACAACACAATTCTACCATACCCATAGCTTACCTCGATGTTCCCTCTTATCTATTTTGGAAGCCACAAAGTATATGAGTGTTTCTTTTTGTTTCTTTTGTTATGACCTGTGAGATCAGAGCCACATAGAATCGCTAATTATCTTTCCGTGCCAAACTGTGCCCATATCTAAAGGGATGAGGGTGGGTTTGTTTGTCTTCTTTCATTTGAGCCGTTCTGGCTACAATATTATTGCAGTTCTTTATGCCTACACGACACATCTCAATGTTACAGGACTATGTTCCAACTGTGTTCGACAACTTCAGTGCCAATGTTGTGGTCGACGGGAGCACCGTCAACTTGGGTCTGTGGGATACAGCAGGTCTCTTCCCTTGGCATTAACATCTTTCTTTGTATCTGCCTCCTTCCCGCTCCAAAGTACTGTAACTGACATTCTACGAATTTTACAGGACAAGAAGATTACAATAGACTGCGCCCGTTGAGCTATCGTGGTGCTGATGTTTTTCTGCTTGCCTTTTCTCTTATCAGCAAAGCAAGCTACGAGAATGTCTCTAAGAAGGCAATAATCTTGCCCTGCTCACTTTCCTTGCTCCCTCATTTAATGCATTCTTATTTATTTTAGCTTTTTGACTTGCATTTCTTGCATATAATCTGTGCATGTATTTTTTTCCAGTGGGTTCCTGAATTAAGGCACTATGCTCCTGGTGTGCCCATAATCCTTGTTGGGACAAAACTGGGTATGCTCTTCAGTCTTCACCTCTATCTGCAGCATATTATGTTCCTCCAGAATTGGCTTTTCATTCTCATTCGTCGCCAGTTGTGCCAAAACTATCTGAAATACACATGCAAAATCTTATGCCACACAAACTGAATTGATCTTCACATGTGCTGTGAAATTTTGGCTCACCACCTGCTTATGATTTAAGCAATCTCAAATCATGGTTCCTTTATTGCATATGTTATTCATGTCAAGCAGTGGCGGAGCTGATAAAGTTTCACGCCTAGGGCCACTATAAAAATAAAAATACGTATGGCGGCGCCGGAAGTTGGAGTAGCTAGCGCTGCACTGCACGCCATGGGTAATCACAAGCGCTGCAGGCTGGGCTAGCTGGGAGTTAGCTGAGATGTTGGGCCAAATCTTAATTGGGCCAGAAATTTTAAGAGGATAGAAGGTTTCTTGGGCCACGGCCCTAGTGGCCCTAGGCCCATATCTGCCACTGATGTCAAGCCATTTGATGACAATGTACCCTCCCCATCTCTCACCCTCATTAAGGAAAGCAAGGGGAAACCTCTTAAGATCCAAAATGATAAGTCTGCACTGCTCTATATGTGGAAATATATACAATCATGGTAGAAGGAAATACAAGTTATTTGAATTTTGCAGAGGCATCATTGCCTAGCGTCTTTGATTGGATCACATGATTGCAAGATAGTGAGCTTATTGGGAGCTAGACAAACTGACAACAGTGGGTTAGTTATTGTATTCTATGGCATGACTTAATTACGTTGACGTCGGTTATTGTATTGAGAAATACGCATGACCACAACTTTTTTTTGGAGAAACATACTAAACAAAGGTATAAGCGAAACATGTTTCTAACATGAAGATTGTTTTAACAACTTAATTTCGGAGAACCAGGTTCGACTAGCATGTCAATGCAATTATCTTTTGTGAGCAAATATTTTTTGAAAACATGCGATCTGATTGTGACTAGATGCAACAGTGACTGCTCAGGATAATCTTATTAGGTTTTTGTTACGGTACACCCTACTAATAGTGGACTGTTGATCTAGATGATTTTTACAACATATTACCTCCTAGGAGGTAATAGGAAAAACATATATTTATATTTATTTTTATTTTGGAAAGTAGGCAAAATATGGATTTTGTTAGCTCTAATTGATGGATATAATGATAGATCCCATGCATAAATAGATCTATTAACGATATGTGATGCATGATTTTGTATGAACATGCCTTTTGTTTCATGGATTGAATGTAACATTATAATATGCATATATGAGATATCGTATTTTTTCCTAGATTAAACGTGACATTATAGCATGCTAACATTCATAAATATGATGCGTCTTTTTCAAATGGTTTTAGATGTCAGGTTTTATATTGAATGTAACGCTACTACCCAAACCATTTACATATACTGAGATTAGCGTGGAGTCATAATCTTGGAGTATCATTCATTACTTGCCTTCCCTACAACAGATAAACAAATAGGGGAACCAATCTCTGGCTCAAATCAAATAAGGTTTGATAGCATAATTTTCTTTTTTTCTATTTCCTAATTATTTTCATCTACCCAAAAAATAAAGGGTCATGATTGGTTCAATCTCTTACCTCCTAGAAGGTAACTGGAGTACCATATCAAGGCTCTTACTGATTCTTTGCTTTTTAGATACAAGTTGATGTTGCTTAACCGTTCAGTTACTTGTAACAGATCTGCGAGATGATAAGCAGTTTTTCATTGATCACCCTGGTGCTGTTCCAATTTCCACTGCCCAGGTATGCTCTCTTTTCACTTGTCGGTTTGTGTTCATAGTGGCATTTGAAGGTGACCATGATATGTGCAGGGCGAAGAGCTGAGGAAGCTAATTGGTGCAGCTGCCTACATCGAATGCAGTTCAAAAACCCAACAAGTAGTGTGATTCTTTTCTTCTTTTTGGTTCCTCCGCATTCAGCATTGAGCTCACTTACTGTGTTTGTGGTTACTGAGTGCTGTGATTGCTGCTGCTTTGCACCTCTCTCCAGAACATAAAAGCAGTGTTTGACGCGGCCATTAAGGTGGTTCTCCAGCCTCTGAAGCAGAAGAAGAAAAAGAAGAAGGCACAGAAGGGATGCACCATTTTGTAACTACATGAACGGTAGACTCATCAGATCATCGGCAAGACGTCAACATCTTCTGCAGTCTGCGCTGCTGTGCTGCCAAAGGATAACCATGGCCTCCTTGCTGTATAATTTCGCCTGATCATGCCCACCAGCATGCCACAGGGGAGATGTGTCTTGCGGTGGTTTTGTGGTCTTTTAGGATCCTTGGCCTACTGTATTGTGTGGAGTCGAGTCGAGTCGACCGAGTGTAGTTCACTGTATGTATTTTTTTTGTATGGACAAGACAACATTTATCGGTGAAATTGCTATTATATATGTATACTAGCAGGATGCTAAAACTAGGCTCTACCGGCCTTTGAGTTGTTGTTTAGTTTTTTTTTATAGTCAGTGCAGATGGGTAAGCGAAGCTAGTTGGGTGCGCCGTGCGCGTTGTGCTTGCTTGTTTGGATATGGCGTTTATTAGTTCGCGTTAAAATTTCAAAGCTTTACAAAATTCTTCATGAATCTTTCAACGTATGTATGTAGTATTAAATATAGATAAAAAATATAACTAAGTATACAATTCATCCGTAGATTGGACAAACGAAAATGTTACAGTATCAAAATTCCAAATTCTTTTGCATCTAAACAAGGGCGCGCGGTGAAGAATGGAATCTGTCTCTCTAGCATTTTACTTTAGGATGATGGTGTCATGTGCGCGCCGTGAAGAATGGAATCCGTCTCTCTAGCATTTTACTTTAGGATGATGGTGTCATGTGATGTGTGTTGTGTTTTTCCATCATCGTCGCTTCTAGGGGGCGTTGAGAGGAACAATATTCGTTCGTTATTCGGGTGGATATAGAATAGAATCCATCCATCCAGGAACGAAAAAGTGAGTAATAATTCATATGACAAAGGACCGAGGTTTAATTTGCAAGCATCCAGCATCCAGCACGAATTGAACTGAATCAAAAGCAGCTATCACTTGACGGAGGGAGCAGTTAGGAGGAGACAAGCAGGCAATTAACGGAAGAGCAGCGCAGCAGCAGCAGCAGCAGCAGCAATGATGGTGGACATGATGAGGTGGCGCGGCGGCGCAGCGTTGCACGAGAGGCGATCTGGAGCGCTGAAGCAGCCATGGGTCTGGTCGATGCCCTTGCCGCCGGCCTCCAGCAGGAAGGTGGAGTTGGCGCTGCCGCTGCTGAAGAGGAGGCACCAGAAGAAGGGCCCGCGGCGGTGCGCCCGGTCGAAGCCGGCGCCCACCTGGGTGTGCTCCTTGCCGCGGATCACCGCCACATTGGTGCTGTTGCCGGTGGTGGCTGATGCGGCCAGCACGGCCTGCAGCAGCGCCGCGTCCTCCGGCGGCCCGTCGCGGTGGCAGCCGACGAGGCGGCCGGAGATGACGTCCACCGTGGGGAGCTCCACGCCGCAGTTGGCGGCGTAGACCTCCGTGATGTGGGCCTCGGGGGGCTGGCACGCCACCACCGTGTCGTTGCAGGCGGCGCCCGTGGTGGCCATGCACTCGGAGATGTACTGAAGCGCCATGCACCCGAGGCCTCTGCTGTTGCGCAGCGCAGGCAGCTTGTTTGCCGCCCTGTTGCCGTTGATGAGGGCCACAAGGTCGTTGGCTGGGTTCCCTGCCGTGCCGTGCCGCCACCATCAATTTGAGAGCAAATCGATTGAGCTCCGATCCAGAGAATCGATATTGATTTTATTACGTACCATGGATCTTTGCAGAGGCCGGCAGCATCCTGGCGCAGAGGAGCAGCAGGAGAAAAACAAGCCTGGAGTTGGAGATCCGCATTCTGCTGCTGTCCGTGGGCGGCGGCTGTGGCTGTGTTTCCTCTCTCTTCCTCAGCAAGAAAGAAATCCTCATGGGTTTGGGCTGGTAATAATGATGAGAGCAGTGAAGGAACGGGAGGGGGAGTACGGAGGGGGGGCACGGCAGCCGAAAGTCATAATAATAACCAAGGAAAGGAAAAGAAGGTGGTGGTGGTGCTTTCACTGCTTCCCTTTCCATTCCCAGTGAATGGACAACGGTCAATAAAAGTGCCTCTGTTGGGCTGGTGGTGGAGCGAAAACCTTGTTTTGTTGGGCTGGCAAGGAGAGGCCCAGCCCATGGCATTATTACCCGGATTCTGATGAGAGAGGACGAGTGGGTGGTGGTGCGGTTGCCAACGATGGATTCGTGGTGCGGCTGCGGCTGCGGCGGACTCGATCGGACTCCTGTGTCCTCTCGCCGGGGTCGGGGTCGGGCCACGCAAGCGGTGGCACCACCATTCATGATTCAAGGGAGGAGATTGGAGTGGTGGGGGCCAGGCCAGCTAACGGATCGGAGTCCTTCCTGTGCTTCTCCTGCGGCTGCTGCTGCTGCCGGTGGCTGCCGCTGCCATGGGTTTACCCAGCACCCCCAACCTGAAGCTCCGGCTGGTGCGCCTGCGCTGCGCCTTCAACTCTGAGCCTGTGGTGGTATGTACTCTAATAATCCTAGCTAGCTACTTATAGCTAGCTAGTAGTATGTATCTCATATGAATTTATCTCTGCCTACAATACATGTACAGAGCCACATTATTATTCTTCTCCGCTTCTATTCTACTTCCTCCTTTACCGTTATGACATTCGTGTTAGTCAAATTTTGACGAAGTTTGCAAAAAAAATAAAAAAATAGTGATACTCGTATCTCTAAACAAGTTTATTATAAAAATATATTCACTATGTATTTTTTTTTCCGAGTGGTATTCACTATGTATAATAATACTAATTATATACTATACATAATTAATATTATATATAGTTAAATTGAGGATCTATTTCGATCTTCACCTCTAAAATTTAGACAACTAAGCATTAGATCTAAAAACCGAGCCAAAGTACTCTTAAATTTCCAGAACTATAAAGTTTAGAAGAGAGGATCTAAATAGACCATAATTAAGTTTGATTTCTCAATAAGTAAACATGGACAGTTAAAAAGGATGTAGTGACTAGTTATTATACATACAGTGCATACATACTCAGGTTGGTTATCATAAATATCCTTTGCCTACTTATCGTTTTCAGCAGCCTCCCATGACTGTTTCCATCACTGGAGCCACAGGTTTCATTGGACGCAGCTTGGTTCACAAGCTTCTATCGGGTATATTATATCTGCTTCCTTCCTTCCTTCACTCACTCACTACTTATTAGTAACTTTTAATGCCTGCCTACTTTTAGTACCAACCAAATCTCTCTCTCTCTCTCTCATCTCATACACACACATGATTCATTGCATTCAGATGATCACAAGGTTTGCGTCTTAACAAGGTCTGCCTCAAAGGCTGCGTCAGTTTTTCCAGGTAAGAAAAGATCCAACTCAACAATCATTATTTCCTGATGCATAAATGCATTCACCTGTGCATATACACTACTAGTACTAGTGTCGATCAGGCGGCTAACAAATCCCATAAGTAATAAATGATGTTCAGTTGAGCCCCTAACTTCATTTGTCTCGTTGCTGAAACCAAAATTTTGATCCATGCATGTGCACATGACCTGATCCATCGAACACAGCTTCCACCTATCCTGGACTCACAATAGCCGAGCAAGGGGATTGGGAGGCATGTGTCAGAGGCTCCTCTGCTGTTGTCAACCTGGCAGGCATGCCCATAAGCACACGATGGTCACCCGAGGTCCGTTCAGTTTGTTTATAAGCTGTTGTGAAATATGCAGTCTGCAGTAGATATATATGCCATGGGTCGATGCATTTCTCTCCCTCTCTCCGTTGTCCAGTCATGCTAGCTAGCTGCCTTCTCTTTCGCAGATTAAGCAGGAAATAAAACAGAGCCGGGTCAATGCTACATCAAAGGTACATCCCATCCTTCCCCATAATTCAAAACATGCAAGCTAATTCACTTTGCCTGGATTGCCTCAGCTAACTATTTCAACTCTGGTATATATATAATTATGGTTCCTAATTTCACTGCTGATCGATGAAGTTGGTGAAGTACATCAACCGTGCTGGAAACGCTAATACTCGACCCTCAGTGTTTGTAAGTGCGACAGCCATTGGCTATTATGGTACGTCGTTCCTGAACTAGCCACTTGGCTTCATCTTGCTGAGGCTGATGAACTAGCATCTGTTGTTTAAATCCACCTGTAGTCGAAGAGAAACACATGCACTGATTGTTCTGGATCAATCCACTGTGTGCATACATGATGCAGGTACCAGCGAAATCCATAGCTTTGATGAATCAAGTCCCTCGGGCAAAGACTACCTAGCAGAGGTTAGGTTCATCCAGTTCCAGCTTACATTGTCTGCCTACTTTACATCACTCCTCGAGCGTCATAATGCTTTCAGTAAAAGATCATTGCTCCTAATGCATGATGCATCCATCATTTTACAACAGTCTGTGCTGTTTTCCTATGACCTGGGTAAAAAAGTGCAGGTGTGCAGAGAATGGGAGGCCACGGCATGCCAAGTAAACCAGGAGGATGTTAGGCTTGTGCTTCTCCGGATTGGGGTTGTTCTTGGCAAGGACGGCGGTGCTCTAGGTTGCTGTGTTTCATTTACTTCCTTTTTTCTCGTCCTTTGATTCTCTTCCTCAAGGAGAAGGATCATTCCCATCTGCACTGCATTATTCACCTGATTCATCTGTCCATCTGCAGCAAAGATGATCCCTCTTTTTATGATGTTTGCTGGTGGTCCTCTGGGGACAGGACGCCAATGGTTTGCTTCTCTCTCTTCTGTTACAGATCTATAGTATACGCTGGGATCCTAGTTATTCTGTGTCCAGACAGATGGATTTGATCGTTAGTACATTCAAATTCAGCATACTGTACCAATTAATTGATTGGCTAATTGCTAGGTTTTCTTGGATTCATCTGGATGACCTGGTCAACCTCATCTATGAATCTCTAAAGAACCCTACATACAAAGGTGATCTCACTTGCACTGCTCATCATCTGATTCCCTTCTCTTCAGTTACAGATTAGTCATACTAGAAGCCATGCAAACGCCCTATTGCAAATCAAAACAACTTATGAATTTCATGAATTATGGGATAATGGCATGGATATCACTTGAATGAAAGATACTTTATGAATTATGATGCGATATTGTAATAAACTCATATTTTGGTAGCATTCAAGTAATGCGTAGTACTAGTTGACTATGGAGACAGGGAACAACAATATGAATACAGTACATGATACACTTTAATGCAGGATTTTTTACACATCACTTGAATGCTCTTTCTGTAACGTGGCAATTGTGAACAGCTCCGTCCCTAGAAAAAAAAATACAATTATAGGATCCGCGCCGGTCAATGTAACTTAAGTTTAACTAAGTTTACAATTAATAATATTAGTATTTATGTGTCCAAATAAATATAGTATGTAAATATATTCTAAAACTAATCTAATGATACTTATTTTATATAATGAATGATACTACTTTTTTATTTAAATTTAGTTAATAAAGTTTAAACGGTTTGACTTTTTCGAAAAGCGAGAATTGCATTCTTTCGGGATTATATTGAGAGCAGCCTTACTTCCTGTTTATTAGGTGTAATCAATGGAACCGCACCTAATCCTGTGCGTTTGTCAGAGCTATGCGAACGGCTGGGGCGAATCGTCGGGCGGCCCTCCTGGTTGCCCGTGCCGGAATTCGCGCTCAAAGCGGTGCTTGGAGAAGGCGCTTCTGTGGTAACACTCATCTCGTCATTGTACATAGTGCTCATGTATCGAATAGTACTATTTCTATGTAGATCACACTTGTATGCTATTTGTGGATCAGAATAGATTACTAACTTTTGGATTGTTATTAGTGACTCCACCCGTATTAAATGAGTGCTACTTAAGTACTTAGGACTTTTTATGACATTGCATAAATTAAGAGAGAGAAGGGGCAGCCTAGGCTTATAATGTGTAAGACTATAAAATGTGTACATGCCTTAGGCCTTTTGTTTGCATTGTAACATGATGGAAGATTGCGATGTCACTTGTATTTGGATAATAACATTAAATATATGTGAGGAAATAGCTCTTATTTGTATTGTATTTTTTTTTTGTTTTTAGGCCACTTAAGACAGTATTTTTTTTTCCTGTGTTTATGTCATTGAGAGTGGACCCAAAATGTGAGGACGGTTTTTAATTTCTAGTCGATATATTGAGCTCAAGCTATCCTACGGAAGAGACACGACTTAGCTCTCTTTTTAACTCTTGCCATGTCATAAAAATAATGTTACACAACCTTGTTTTAATGCGATGTGAGTAAGTAGACTTATAAATTTCGGTTTTAATTTGATCTATCGCTGCAGGTGTTGGAAGGACAAAAGGTTCTTCCGGCGAAGGCAAAGGATCTGGGCTTCTCCTACAGATACCCCTACGTTGAAGACGCTCTCAAGGCCATTGCTCGAGACCTGTAGGTTGGCGATAATGGGCAACTTAATTTAATTTCTCGCTACACATGCATTACACATGCATCAATGCATGTGTATAGAGCTTACACTCCGATCCTCCGGCCTAGCTTGTTTGCATATATATATATATATATATATATATATATATATATATATATATATATGCGCATGTTGTGTAACACTTGCTCTCTTTTTCCTTTTTTCGTTTGCCTTGGGCATCATCAAATGTATAAACTGATGTACTTGCTTGGCGTCCGATCGATTTCGATGGATTGATGCTCCTCCATCTCTGGTCTCTAATGTGCCTTTTACTGATTGGTTTGGCTATATCATTATTCCCTCCAGTAAAAAGGATACTCTCACATTCCAAATTATATACTCATCTGAAAAAATACTGAATAATACTGAATAACGGTCTGTACCAGTCAGTACTACACCCAGCACCATAAAATACTGAATAATAATGACACACGAGTACTCAACAATACTGATTTTGTTTAGTATAACACCTTCTACACATAAGGTGTCGAATAATACTCACTACTACACAAACGACTTTTAGTTCCGGTTGGGAAGGGCTTTAGTCCCGGTTTTTTCAACCAGGACTAGGAAGAGACTAAAGGTACCTTTAGTCCCGGTTGGTGGCAACCGAGACTAAAGATCTCTTCCGGTTAAAAAAAAAGTTAAAAAAAGTGCCCCATCACAAATGGGCCCCATGAGATTTGAACCTATAGACCTCCAACATATTCTCGCGCATAGCTAACTATCCCATCTACTCAACACATCTATCAATAAATGCGACTCTTTCCTTTTGAACCCACCCATCGAGGGACCTTTAGTCCCGGTTCGTACGAGCAACTCCAACGGTTTTACATTTTTTGTTTGACAAAATTAGGAATTTGTTAAGTCTCAAATGAATATGACAAAGGTAAAAAGAGTCAATCTCCAACGGTTTCCCATTATTCACTTGGCAAAACTAAAATTTGTACACGCGAGGGGGGAAATATCCCGCGGGACGATTACCAAGCGAACCGCAGTTTGACATATATGCCAAATATCACCCGGTGTTTACCAAGTTAACAAAAATGCCAAGCTCATTTGTCAAACCGTTGGATAATAGATTTTTAGATTTTTTTTTTTTGCAAAAACAAGAATGACAAGCCCATTTGCAAAACCGTTGGAGTTGTTCTAACATCAACCGAGACTAAAGCAGACTCTTTAGCCACCAACCGGGACTAAAGATCTATTAGTCTCGAACACAAAAATTTCCAAAAATAAAGCTTATTTTGGACATCGACCACCTATTCTCTAGTAGTGACTTATATATATATATATATATATATATATATATATATATATATATATATATATATATATATATGTGGCTGCTGAATAGTATTCACCTACCGTTACAGAGTGCAACGTCGGTAACTGACAGCCTGACAATGTTGTTTTTTATTACCATATACATCAGTAGTAATAAAGAGCTTGATTTTAGTCGTGTCGTGCGCTTGTCCGAAGAATCAATACCATGCATGCATGACCTCAGATATAAATGACGTGATTGTAGGTACTTTATAGTAGTGTAGTAATTACATTATTTGGAGATGTTACGTCAATTGCCTAGTAATTGTATTAAATTTGGGTATTGCGTCTCTAAAGTGAAATGGTTGTGCGGCTACCATGAGAATAATTTTATATCCAGAGTACAGGATGTAGTAATAAAATATTTTTTTTATCATGCATCACATTTGCTAATCATATAGGATTAAAAAAAATATCATTATAGATTAAGTTTTCTCTAGGAAAAAAAACTTAGATTGGAGATGATGTTTAAGTAGTAATTATTATTTGTCACATACCGCAATATCTGAACTAAGTAAAATCATATGATATTAGTAGTAATAATTATTAAATTATTAATGAGTTATAGTTTTTATTCCGACAAACCACATAAGAGTAATTTTTTACTCCTCTCCGTTTAATTATATTCACATCACCGATAGCAAAACTCTTTCTCTAAATTTGTATTCCGGCAACTTCTATGGGAATAATTCAATACCCTGACGACCAGAGATAGCACCTCATATGAGGCAATTAAAGACTCAAACTTAATCCAATTGCCTCCGTCGTGGACTCCAACAAATGCATGGCTAGTAGGAAAACATTGATTGCACCGAATCAAAGATTGCATGCAAGGCTGGTGTGAAAGTGACACCCTAATTTTTCGTAATCAAAGTCTGCATGCAGGGATATTTAGGCAAGTAAATCATGCAACTTTTTTAGAAACTATTAATCAAGTGAAAAAAATGAAAACAAACCCGAGATGGGATTAAAAAATTATTAGCCTTACTCCACCTAATTCTAGAGTTTTTTACTCGGGAATAATTTGTCTCTCTCCATGCACATTTTTTATTACTAACCATATCGTTTAAGTATATAAATAAATTCATCTAGATCCATGCACAATAAAATGGTTTGTGATAGTTTTGAGTTTCCAATCTCTGGACATAATATTTTTTTTATTATTAATTGTATTTTTTGAGTCTCTAAATTATTAAGTCTGAACCTATATACACTAAAATTGACTCTTGTAGTTACTAGAGATAATTTTTATTACTAATATTATCGTTTGGGTTTATAAATTATTTTGACATAACTTGTGAGCAGTAAATTTGGCCGTGGTATTCAATAGGACGCCTGGTATCTAGAAAAGGTAATTTGTATTACTACATTGGATCGATAAATCTATTTTTTACTAACATGACTATTTTGTTAAGTAAATAATTCTGTCAAAAACTATGAGCGGTAAATTTGATTTTTATAATAACCGACATGTCTGGTTTTCGGTAAGACTATTTTTTATTACTAATAGTATATTTTTGTTAAGTAAATAATTCCCTCCTGATGTGAGAGTCATAAATTTGCATGTGATAATTATTGGCATGTCCACTCTCTGGTCAAACTATTTTTTGTTACTATTAGAATTATTTTACTATGTAAAGAATTATTTTACTATGTAAATAAAAGTGCAATCAAACCTTAAGTGGGTTTTGGTGACATGACAACGCAATTAGAGGACTAATGATACTCTTCAAGCATGACAAGCAGGTTAAATGAAAGGAGGTTGATGAACGGGTTGGCAGACCCCTCCAATTACAAAAGTGCATGGCAACAAGCTCAAAAGGATGTTTAATTCATTTTATATTTTGAAATTGAGTTAGGTATGCCGTACTATTAAGAGGGATTCAACACACATGACAACAAGTGAACCAAATGCTATATCTATCCATACATCATACACCTCCACATACATAGTAGGCAAAACATCCAGCTATTCCATGATTCAATCCTTGCTGTCTTTGCCAGGCTGGCAGTGCCGGGTTCCAGGCCAGCACTGCCGCGACTTGTTTTCTGCCCGTTGGCAGTGAGGTGGTATAACCTTATCCCCTCACTCCCCCAACGGTAATATTGACCATTCACTCAGAATCATTTCGTGGAACAGAAAGAAAAGCTCCCTTCTTGCTCTCCCTTCTCCCTTGGTGCTCTAATTCTCTCCTTCATTGATTTTCACTCAAATCTTTGAGAGTTTGAGTCTCCAAGCTTGAGAAGAAGCTTCTCCCTTGGATCTTCAACTCTTACAAGCATTTGGTTTGCGTGGTGGCCGGTGGTTTGAGTTTGTTACTCTTGGAGTTTCGCTCCTAGCCGACTAGGCGTCGCCCTTGAGCTTGCCTCCTTCGTGTGGCAGCCTAGGGAGGTTTGTAACACCCATTTGCTAATACATATCCCCTCATCTCAAGAGTTCATTCTCTTGACTTGAGACCGAGGAAAGAGCTAACCTTTGTGGCGAGCTTGAGCCTTATGTGGCGCATCTCAACAACGTGGACGTAGGCAAGCCTTGGTGGCGAGCTGAACCATGAGTCAAATCTTGTGTCACCTTGTGTTTGCCTTATTACTTTGATATACTTTGCTCTCAAGGTGATTTCTAGGGTTTGGACCCGATCTACTCGGTGGGTGTGTTGCTACCACTTTCAAGTGGTGCTAGAGGTTCCTTACACCTCTAGGAAGGTTTTGATTCAAGCACATTTTCCATTTGAGTTTCATATTTTGAATTGTGCAAGGTTCTGTCCAGGTGACCAGCACTGCCGCCCCAGGGAGCAGCAGTGCCGGGCACCCCGACAGTGCCGGTCCTAAGGCCGGCAGTGCCGCGTTTGTGCTGACAGAAAGTGTGAAGTTTGTTTTAAACAAACCTATTCACCCCCTTTAGGCTAATTAGGTCCTTACAAGTGGTATTAGAGCAAGGTTATCTCATTAAGCACTTAACAGTGTGAGATAATGACCGAAGAGGGAAGTGTCAAGCAAGTTGACCCCAAGAATGTGGACTTGCACTCCACAGATAGAAGCGATGATAGTGTGTCCACGGACAAGTACTTGACCACCGCTGGCATGTCCGCTGGAGAGAAAGCAAGAAGAAAAGAAGAAAAAAGATTGAGAAGAGAATAAAAAAGATTGCAAAAAGAAGAAAAAACAATCAATGAAGCCAAGAGCATGAAGCTTGCCGAGAAGCTCCATAGAAAAGAAGTGAAAAGATTGAAGGAGGAGCTCAAGGCTAAGGAGGAGGATGAAAGGTCTAGATATGTCTAGAGAGGGGTGAATAGTCTATTAAAAATTTCTACAACAAGACTTAGGCAAACTTGTTAGAATAAAACACGGCGTAAAGCAAGTTTGCACTAGCACTACTAGGGTTGGCAAGCCACCTACCACAAGTCTAGTTACTAGCAAGATATATCCTATGTCACACACAAGAGATAGAAGACTAGAGCTACTAGACTAAACTATATAAGCTAAGCTAGAGGCTCTAATTTGCAAGAATGTAAAGAAAGTAATGCAAAGCTAGAGATAGGAAGGTTATACCACCGCGAAGAGAATACCAAAGAGATAACCAATCAATCACAAGATGAATCCTCGGTAGAGAGACAATGAGACACGATATTTTTTACCGAGGTTCACTTATTTGCCAACAAGCTAGTCCTCGTTGTAGCGATTCACCTACTTGGAGGTTCACGCGCTAATTGGCATCACACGCCAAACCCGTCACTGGGTGCCGCAAAACCAACACAAGATAGGGATCCATAAGCTACGAGCAATCCACTAGAGATACCTTTTGTAAACTCCCGCGGGGAAGGTTCAAGAACCCCTCACAATCCACCGATCGGAGCCGGAGACAAACACCTTCCTCCGCTCAACGATCCTCGTTGCTCCAAGCCGTCTAGGAGGTGGCAACCTCCAAGAATAACAAGAGCTTCCGCGAAGACGACGATCACCAAGTGCCACTAGTATGCAATCAATCAAGCAATGCACTTGGTTTCACTCAATCTCTCATGAATATGTCAATTATGTCAAGAGGATGAGTGGGTGGAGCAATCTCAAGCAAGCAAAAGTGTATAAGTGAAGTAGGAGTGCAAGAGAGTGCCTCAAGGGCCGGCCATATCACCTTATATAGCCCACACTCAAACACTAGCTGTTTTGCCCCATAAACTGAGTCTCTGCGTCCACTTGGGGCGCACTTTGCACAGGGGGTCTGGACCATCAGCTGTGTCCAGACCCTTCACCAGCCGAGAGCCACGCTCTCTGTCTGACACTCCGGACGCGGCCTCCGGACGCGCGCAACGTGCCGTTCGGACCATCCCGCGCGCGTCCGGTCACCCTACCGATTCAAATGGTTTCTTCCCGCGCGCACAGCTGCTCACCATGTGGCTCCGGATGCACTCAACAGTGCTACTCCGAACCAACACCTGGTGGCGTCCGGACCCCAATAGAGAGGTTCCAGAGAGCACTTTTCCTCCGGACGCGCGTCCGGAGTCTCCTGTCCGGACACAACCTAGCGTCCGGACCTTCTTCCAGATCGACACAGAAAGCAATAGAGAGCAATGCCACTCCGGACGTACGTCCAGAATCAGCGTCCGGACACGCAACAGCGTCCGGATCTCTGACCATAGCAAAGAGTGCCTAGGGTATGCGTCCGGACGCATACGTGAAAGTCCGGACACATCCAAACCCTAGCGTCCGGACCTCCAAACTTGGTCCAAACTGCCTCCAACTTTCTTCCAAGCTTCCAAGGGATAACACTAAGTGATTCAAGCACTTGTGCACATGTGTTAGCTTTTAGTTCACAATTATCTTGGAATTAGTTGGTTGTTTCACTTGGTTCAATTGATTTTAAATGCAATGCAAAGAACCTAGTGGCACATGATAACCGTAATCAAACATGTGAGCTCCCTCCTTGATAGTTCGACTATCTATCCTAAATGTGATCACACCCTCTATAATGTCTTGATCACTAAACCGAAAATGGTTTCTATTATCACCTTTGCCTTCACACCATTTTCCTTTTCCATTTCCTCCACCATGCTAGAGCCTTTGCAATCACCACCTTGATCCATTAACTCCATCACATGGCATGTACTAACCTATCTCATGATTCACACTTAGAGATCAAGGTTAGTACTTAGGTAGGTTTCATCAATTACTCAAAACCAAACACATGGGGCTCTCAGAGGAGCTAAAGAAGAGCAAAGAGCAAGCCTCTCAAGTGGAGGTTGATTCTAGTAGCTCCGATGGTGATGATGATGCATCATACCATGCCTCCAAGAGTGTGAAGAAGGATGAGAAGAAGAAGAAGGATGATGGCAGCAAGAAATACTCCGCCGTATCCTTCAACTATTCATCTATTTCTAACCATGAGCATAAACCTCTCTTTCATGTTCCCGTGGGCAAGTTGTCTCATTTCGATGGGACCAACTTTGCCAAGTGGAAACACTTGATGAAGGCTTATTTTGTAGGTCTTCACGCTGGTGCTTGGGAGATTGTCCATAGAGGATGTGAGCCTCCCATGGATCCAACAAGCCCCACCACCACCGAGCTTTGCTGCATAGAACTCAATGCACAAGCAACTAGTGTGTTGCTAAGTGCATTGGATGGTGATGAGTACAACAAGGTGACGGACTTGGAGGTTGCTAAGAAAATATGGGACACCTTGCACCTTGCACATGAAAGAGTGAACAAAGTAAGGTGTGACACCCTATGTCAAGCTTTGCATTAGGGTCATCATTAGCCACTAAGCATAAGCATTGCATTGCATTCATGTTTACTTCGGCCATCATTTCATGTGTGTATGCTTTATTCTTCACACTAGAATTGAATAGGTGTTTTGTGCTCAACTTCTTGATCAACATGTTTAGCTAAGTTTGCTATGTTTAGAATAAAGAATGGTTTGCTTTTATGATTAATTACCCTGCCTAATTAAGCTTAGTTTACCTATTAAGAATAAAAGCAATTCTTTTCTAAAAATGGCTTAATTAGTTTTTAATCTAGAACCTTGTAAATAATTGTTTTTAGAAATTATGACCTATATGAAAAATGTAGAGAATATTATTCTGAACAACTTTGGTTTACGTTTCAAAACTTAGTTTGGAGTTTTTGAAACTATTTTAAAGCAAATTCAGTTTGAAACAAATAACAGAAAATGGAAAAAAGGGAAGCAGAGTTGGAATGGGTCGAGTCCCACCTTTCGGCCCACTCAACCTTACCCGCGGCCCACTCGCGCCGCTCGCCCGCGCGCTCCTGCGCACGCGCAGCGCACGTGCGATGCACGCGCAACGCACGCACGCGCACCGCGCCCGACTTTGGCCGCGCCGTACGCTGGCGTTGCTGCCGCGTGGCCGCAGATGCCTGCCGGCCTGTGCCGAACACGCCACGCCGCGCCACTCGCTCTCGCGCCCCACGCCGCACCCTGCGGCACTGCGCCGACCTCGCTGCGCCCTGCCTCTCTACGCCGCGCCGCAGACCGCTTTGCCCCGCCGTCGCGTCGTGCAATCACGTCGCCGTCGCACTCGATCGCGCATCCGCCCTAACGGTGCGTCGACCAAGTCGCGCTTTGCCCCGCGCGCCGCAGACGCGCTGCATCACTACCGCTCGCCACCTCTGTCCGGGCAGAGCACTATGCCGCGCCGTGAAATCACGTCGTCGTCGCGTCGCCGCTGCACCGGCAGCACCGACCGAGCCACGCCCCATCCCGCTCGCCATTAAACACGAATCCGCGCTAACGGCGCCACGACCAAGGGCGTATCCCGCTCGCCCAACAGACGCACGCCGCAGACTGGCAGTGCCGCTGCACCCGTTCTGCCGCTCGGCCCACCGTCGTGTCTAGGCCCCCACTGGCCGCACCTACACACCCTCGACCTCCCGCACCCGCAAGCACGTACGCTCATTCACTTGCTCGCTTGCTCTGCCTTCGCACTCGCCGCGCCGAGCACCGAGAGCGCCCAAACACCCCCTTCCTCAGTTTGCCACCATTCGAGCTCCTCTGCTCGATCCACTTCGCACACCAGCTCGCCTTCGCCTCGCACACACCCTGGTTGCCTCAGTTTAGCTAGCCGAGCTCCACCGTTGCCGGGACACCGCCGCCGTTCCTCGGCTCGCGGTCACCACCGCAACGACCAAACTACGTTCACCTCTCTCTCGACCACCTTCGCTACTTCCATCTCCGTGGAAGCTTCACCGAAGGTAGTAGAGGCGAGAACACCCTTCTTCTAACCTGCTTTCACTCTAGAACAACACAGCACCGTTGGTCGTGCGCCATTGCCGCCACCGCGGAGCTCGTACGTGGCCGGGTCTCCTCGGAGCTCCTCCGACTCAACCAACACTTGTGCTGCACCCACCACACCACCGTGGTGCTCACGCAACCGCTAGCCTAGCTTAGCACCGCCGCTATCGGCCCCCCCGCCACCGCACGCCGCCGGTATCGGCCCCGCCGCGTCTTGCCGCCACCGCACGCCGCCGGCTCGCTACAGGGTCGCGCCGGTTCAACCAACACCCCCAGCCGATGCGCGTCATCACCACGAGCCCAGCGCATCCACCCTCGCTGTCGGCGAGCTCACCGCCGGTGAGAAAACGCCGGTTAGCACCAGTGCTCTGCCCTGGCTCGCTGCCAAGTGGACCCTGCGTTGACCGCGGGCCCCGCCTGTCAGTTTGCTCTCCCGCACGCATTGGGCCGAGCCCAACACTGTTCACCATGGGCCGAATGCAGAAATGCTTTTCCTTTTTCCTATTTTTTTGTAATGTATTAATGCTTGTTTATTTAATATCTGAAGTTTGGTAAACCCTAAAATGATGAATTAAATTGTGTTAGATTCTACAAATGAAGATATTTCTGTTAAAAATATAAAAGTAATTTTTGGAGAATGTCTTCAGTACTAATGTTTAAATAATCGTTTTCTATATTTATCAAAGTTAAATGTGTTCCTGCATGAAATGATCAAATAAAAATGTGAGGTTTTTATGCTAGCTCTATTATCCTGTGTAGAAGCTAGGAAAAATATGAGTTGCAATGTTTCTGTGTAGAATTTATTTACTGTCTATTAAAATGTGTTTCTGCTATTTTCTTAGATCAATTCCTGTGGTAAATCTGTGCATGTATAAATCATGAAACATTTTGTGTAGCCTCTATGTACCATGATCTGTCTAGGAAAAATATAATATATGGTATGTTTTATGGCAGAAAAGATACTTGTAGTTCAAGTGTCCTTTTCTAGAGTTTTCTTTGGAAAATCATATAGAATATAATCTGGTTGTTCTGATCATGGAATTTTCTTAAAAAATATGTTTCTAAGTAAAGAACATGTTAAAAATAAGATATAGCATGTTTCACCCTGTTAGCCAGTAGATCTAGTTCAAAGTGCTTTTTCTGTTGCCAAGTTTGGAAATTCAAATTCCCATTCACATATTTAGGGGGAGTTCCTACACTCATGACTTGCATTGTCTCAGATTTTACTAAGCTCTAAGTGTGTTGTCATCAATCACCAAAAAGGGGGAGATTGAAAGTGCAATCAAGCCTTAAGTGGGTTTTGGTGATATGACAACGCAATTAGAGGACTAATGAGACTCTTCAAGCATGACAAGCAGGTTAAATGAAAGGAGGTTGATGAACGGGTTGACGGACCCCTCTAATTACAAAAGTGCATGGCAACAAGCTCAAAAGGATGTTTAATTCATTTTATATTTCGAAATTGAGTTAGGTATGCCATACTATTAAGAAGGATTCAACACGCATGCCAACAAGTGAACCAAATGTTATATCTATCCATACATCATACACCTCCACATACATAGTAGGCAAAACAGCTAGCTATTCCATGATTCAATCCTTGCTGTCTTTGCCAGGCCGGCAGTGCTGGGCTCCAGGCCGACACTGCTGCGACTTGTTTTCTGCCCGTTGGCAGTGAGGGGGTATAACCTTATCCTCTCACTCCCCCAACGGTAATATTGACCATTCACTCAGAATCATTTCGTGGAACAGAAAGAGAAGCTCCCTTCTTGCTCTCCCTTCTCCCTTGGTGCTCCAATTCTCTCCTCCATTCATTTCCACTCAAATCTTTGAGAGTTTGAGTCTCCAAGCTTGAGAAGAAGCTTCTCCCTCGGATCTTTAACTCCTACAAGCATTTGGTTTGCGTGGTGGCCGGCGGTTTGAGTTTGTTACTCTTGGAGTTTCTCTCCTAGCCAGCTAGGCGTCGCCCTTGAGCTTACCTCCTTCGTGTGGCAGCCTAGGGAGGTTTGTAATACCCATTTGCTAATACATATCCCCTCATCTCAAGAGTTCATTCTCTTGACTTGAGACCGAGGAAAGAGCTAGCCTTTGCGGCGAGCTTGAGCCTTGTGTGGCGCACCTCAACAACGTGGACGTAGGCAAGCCTTGGTGGCGAACTGAACCACGGGTCAAATCTTGTGTCACCTTGTGTTTTCCTTATTACTTTGATATACTTTGCTCTCAAGGTGATTCCTAGGGTTTGGACCCAATCTACTTGGTGGGTGTGTTGCTACCACTTTCAAGAGGTGCTAGAGGTTCCTTACACCTCTAGGAAGGTTTTGATTCAAGCACATTTTCCATTTGAGTTTGATATTTTGAATTGTGCAAGGTTCTGTCCAGGTGACCAGCAGTGTCGCCCCAGGGAGCAGCAGTGCCGGGCACCCCGGTAGTGCTGGTCATAAGGCCGGCAGTGCCGCGCCTGTGCTGACAGAAAGTGTGAAGTTTGTTTTAAACAGACCTATTCACCCCCCTCTAGGCTAATTAGGTCCTTACATAAATAATTCTGTCCATTGAGCTTCAAATTTGTATGTGATAATCACCGCCGTGTCCAAAATTCGATTAGGCTAATTTTATTACTAACAAACTTACTTTGTTAAGTAAATAATTCCATCCTAACCGGTGAAGGGTAAATTTTATTGTGATAATAATCGGTATGTCTCATCTCCAATTAAACAAATTTTTATTACTAATAGTATAAAAAGCATAAAGTTAGAAAAAATATTGCACACAACCAAAGAAACCAATTAACAAAAATGCATGATTGCAACAAAATGATCAATAGTTTTGGTTTAGTCTCATGTACACAACATAAGAAATCAGCTTGCAAAATATTGTATAGGAGGTATGGAAGTATATAAATTGCAAATCGATACATGGATCTCTAGATCTCCTGGCGCAAAGTAACGTTAAAAGAAATCCATCTTATGTTTACTCAAAACAGGATAGGCAAGATGGAAAATGTAGTGTACTTCTTAATTTTTGTTTAGCCTCATCCCAACAAAACTAAATACACAAAAAGTTCATCTCCGAGAGATGGTAAGGCTAGTCTCAATGCAATGTTTCATCACGCGATTTTCTAGTTGTGTGAAACTTAACATGAAATGTGTGTCTCTCTTAATGCATAGTTTCATTGCATAGTTTCATGCGGTTACCAATGTCTCTCTTTTTTTTTCTCTCTCATCTCCACCATACATTTACTTTGCATGCATCCTATGAAACTAAGAAAGACTCTCAATGGGGATTTCACACGGTTTCTAATGTTTTGGAAACAACACTGTATAGTTTCATCACCATAAAACTTCCCCCCCTCTCTCTCTCCTCATAGTTTCATGAAAAAGTACAAATCTGCTGATGTGTCACCCTATTTAATGTGCATGAAACTCTCCATGAAACCCCATTAAGACTGGCCTAATGAGCGCAGGCAGAGCAGCTGCTGTTGCAGTGCACCTTGTCATATGGCCCCTGCTTCTTGGCAAATCCGCACTTGTAGACACCGTTGTTGATGGCGCATCTAGAGGTCCAGCTCGGGATTCTCGGCGATGTCGTTGAACCCGATGTTGAGCATCCGAATGATCTCAGAGCTCCCGTTGTTCACCACCGTCTTGAGTTACTTGTCCCACAGTACCTGCATTATTGCAAATGGTACAATCAGCTCGGCAGTTCTATTGTGCTCTATTATGATCTTCTGCTTGTTTGTTAGATTTGGAGTCGGAGGCTCACATGAACACAACACGTTTGCAGAGTTTTAAATTCAAGAAATTGTATAAATAAAACAATCAAATACATCAACACGACAACACGCCGCCCTAGAAGCCAGGTGCACAGGCCCCGCACGCACGAACAACCCGCAACCACGCCCGCCGTCGCCGGGCGTCCCACAGCCGCTGCATGTCGATGCCGGGCGCTCCTGGTGAGGTCTCGGATCTGCGAGCGAGCCACCGCAGCTTTGCAACCACCACTTGGACGCCGATCCAGCCGAGGGGACGTCTGATCCGCATACATCGAGCCGGAATCCTACCCCAGGTCGTCGCCGCCATGTAGACCAACCTTGGGAGCACCTGCGGAGAGATAGATGACGGAGGGGAAAAAAGACCCACCAGCCGCCCTCCCTGCCCTCTACCGGAATGCCTTCGTCGAGCTCCGGTGGTGGACAGGCATGGAACTGCGAGGGAGCAGCTCGGAGGCGAGGGCTCCTGATTAGCCGGAGGAATATATGCCGGACAAAAAATAAGATCAAAGGAGACCAAAAAGAAATAAGATTTGGAGTTTATTTATAGTTGTATATTTTGGACCTGTGATTTATACAATTGACATGGTGTTACTTGCTACGTGAAGTGGGGCGTGGATTGGGGCAGTAATGGAGGTTGTAATCATTTATTACATAAGAGAAGCAAAAGAGTAAAAAGTGTTAGAATCATATTAAATATGTCAGTTATTTTCTCACGGGAGAGAGATGGAGCTCCGTTAGTATGCTGATTATTATTTAACACCCAGGCCTTAGAATAGTAGAATTACTAGAAAACATAGGCGCCGCGTTGCCGCGCCAGCTTGATGGTAATATGGGTGTATGTTCTTTGTACTTCATGATGGTGATTCAATGGTATTTCATCTGTACAATATTAATGGTGAGGTTCTACACTGTAAAATACTAGCAACGAGCTTAAAGACAACATAAGCTGAAATAATTAGGTTCTAAAATCCTTAATTAAGGTAACATGATCTTGTTTTTACATGGAGCTACTCCTGTATATAAAAATCTTAAAGCTGATAGTACATATCGATATTTAGAATACATGGAAACATGGTTAATGAAAGTGGTTCCTTCATAAGACAACCTCGCACTGAGTAAACACTCTAAATACTGCAGGATGAAGACGGGCACGTAATGACATGAAATACAAATATTGAAACTATTAAAAACAGCAATGCAGTATATATTAAGCAGGTGGAAGTAGAAAGGATTTGATTTGATGGTACCATCCACTAATTTGTACTAAACTATGAGCATGGATCGATGTTAATAATCAAGTTAATATGGCTTAACAAAAGGTTATCCTTTCATGTCCAGATATTGTACGCTTCAGTATGGAAAAATGAGACCTTGTCCTTGGTACCTTGAGGGAATCCTGTTCAAAGCAAGCATATAAAGATTGGCATGCCTTACATTATGTCTAAAAATGCAAATAAATATTGAAATAAGAATTTTCCACACTAAAACGGTGAAAGCAATGAATGTAGCAGCAAAGGCATTCAATTCATTGTTACAAAGATCACATCACATTTGTTGGAAGTATGACCCCATGTTAAAGATAAGAACGATTTGCTGAGATTTTCAACATAGCCATAGCTTTGATTTAGTTGGGTTAAGAATATTTTTATTGTTGTTGTTCTTGGTCGCTCTATTCAGAAGCAGAAAAATGATTGAAACTAATGATACTTTTAAAAAAGGGCGTACCCAGTGCCGTAGGCTCCCGTACTGCAATGTAGCAGCAAAGGCATTCAATTCATTGTTACAAAGATCACATCACATTTGTTGGAAGTATGACCCCATGTTAAAGATAAGAACGATTTGCTGAGATTTTCAACATAGCCATAGCTTTGATTTAGTTGGGTTAAGAATATTTTTATTGTTGTTGTTCTTGGTCGCTCTATTCAGAAGCAGAAAAATGATTGAAACTAATGATACTTTTAAAAAAGGGCGTACCCAGTGCCGTAGGCTCCCGTACTGCAGGGTTTGAGGAAGGGAAATAGCCCGCAGCCTTTCCCGCACAAATGTGCAGAGGCTGGGGCTCGAACCCTGGACCTCTTGGTCACAGGCGGTAAAGCTCTACCGCTTGCACCAGGGCCGCCCTTCAAACTAATGATACTTTGGTTAGAATTTATTTTGCCATCTTTGACTCTATGAGAAACTTTAAAAATAAATACACAAAGCAAGGATATTCCAATGATGCATGTGTTTGTTACCGCAATCTTTCTTCAACTATCTTTGAAATGAGGCCTCTCAAAATTAAGACTCTTACTCATCTGAAGGATCAAGGATAGTTCATATATTTTCTTATGGATAATATCTTGGTAAAGAACTGAAGATTTTGAACAGCGACATCAAACCTTGAAGTTCTTAATTGGGGTCTATCTGTTAAAGTGCTTTCTAAGGGTATGGGATTGTTACTGTTGCTACTCATTAGGACTCAATAGCTTTATTAACAAATATATATTTGCCAAGTTTAGAAAATATTGGTAAACTGAGAACTCAGCTCTAAACACTTACACTACGTATGTATAAAAGAATAGGATCATGATGCTTCGTGTTATTTTATAGTTCAATTAAAAAAAAGTAACTGTCAGCCCATGGTGAGTTTGTGTGGAGCCGTGGATTGCACAATACTTGTTAAGGTGATTTATATCTAAATCTCAATTCTAATATTTCTCTAAATGTTCAAGTTAAAAAATCATACATAGATACTATTGATGCAAGCAGTTGTCTAGCAAAACACAATATATAAGCACAAAAGAACATTTAATTACCAACATAAGTGAGATAACTTTTTTGCCATGTTCTGTCTAATGTTGGTCATCGATATCATAAGACAAGACATAAAGTGATCATGATGAAAGAACCAACATACACAAAAGGATAAAACTTACAATATTATGTTAGAGTACTCCTCAAACTTGCCTCTAGCACTCTAAAATAGGCCGGCCTGCATTTTCACCTCATATCCTTATTCTACTCAAGCTGCTCATCCAGTTCATCTAGATGTAGATGAGTAGCAGGATGGCGAGACAACAACACACAAAAGAGATCCCTATGTTTGATGAGGCAAGCTTCAATAACCTGCAAATGGAGCGGTTATAATTCATGAGATTTTACGAAATTATTTGCCATCATTGATGAGTGGGACACCTCATATAACCTTATTTGCCATTATTTGCCAGCATTGTTACACCTAAGAATTACCGAGCAAATGTCCAATATGTGCTAAAAAATAACAAGCTTATCCTTGTCCTCGCATAACCACTTGCGGAGAGAAGATAAACTTGTTATATGTGCTTTCAGAAAAAAAATGAAACTTAAACGACATATATATGGTGTTAATAGTTAATACCATACGAGAAAAACCCAAGCTTTATAATGAGTGAGTTAAGCTATTTTTGTAGGTTGAAGCAAATGAAAAAATTTATGTTGCTCCTAAATAAGAGAACCGGCCAAAAAACAACTTATTATAATTTAGAATGAAGTTATAATTTAGAATGGAGTATCTTTTTAAGAGAGTTAAATTGGCTTACTGACAATCGTGCTTATAACCATGCGGTTTTACTGTTAAGATCTAGAAGGAGGCCGGGTCACATATTTAGTCTAGAGTTCTTGGAGCTCCCAATCACGACGCGATTGAATATCACAGAAGCCATTTCAACAAACAAATGGAGAGCACGCATGGTGAGTTTCTCTAAGCTAAGGAGACACAGCGGCAGGGGCGTAATTCGAGAGGGGTGCAGCAGGACGTACCTATTTCCGGCGGCTAGTGTTTGCAGGGGACGTACGAGTGCATCCATGCTGACGGAGTGGCGAGCGAGAGACCTTGCGTTGGCATGCCTCCGTCGGCATCCATGCTGACGCAGAACCGGCGGGATCCCAGGCATGACGCATCGCCAGTGCGCCCGCACTCGCGTCGCGTGGCTCTCGCTCTCCTCTTGCACAAGCTCCTGCCACCGCCACTGCCACTGTGCGACAGGGCCGACGAGCGAACGACCCTATGTGCAGTTGTGGGTCCTTGTGGACGGTGGAACTCCTGTGCCGACGGCCGGCGGCCGTGAGGCTTGAGAAATTTGTGGGACTTGACTGATCCGCAATCGAACTGGCGACGGCACCCGTGCCCTAGGGTGGATGCGTCCGCGTCTCCTCGCCGCCGGTTGCCACGCCGTCGATGCTGCCAGTTGCCGCGTCGTCGATGCTGCCAGTTCTCTGTACAAGAAAGCCTCGCCCGAGAAACTTCGCGACCCATCGGATGAGCGCAGAAGCGGGCAAAGACCCGAACCGCTCCAGCATCGGACGGACCATGTTGCTTGTCAATCGGATCAAATGGTTAATGGGTTATCGGGTGACGTGGCGCTATCGGGTGCCAGAGCTTGGACCCGGGATTCGAAATGTATATATATATATATAATATATATATATATATATATAGAGCGGGTGTGGGCGGCGAAAACGGTGGAATGACGGTCTGGAGGGCGCGCGGGTCCTAGGCGTAGAAGCTGAACGGTCGGGTTGCGTGCGGGTCGGAAGCGGAGCGTGTGTCGGTCGGGTGCGTGCGGTCCGGTCGGCCCAGACAAGTTTAGGCCTGGGTGCATTCTATATAGAGAACGCACCCAGGTATATAATATACATACAATATATATATACCTGACCGTTCGGCTTCTATGCCTAGGAGCCGCGCGCCCTCCAGACCGTCATTCCACCGTTTTCGCCGCCCACATCCGCTCCTTCCACCTTTTGCGCCGCTGAGCCAGAGAGGAAACCACCGCGAGTGCGCCGACGGCGACCATCTTGCTCCTCCACGGGAACCGTCTGCGCTTCATCTCGCACCCCCACCCACACCTGCTCCCCCCGCGCCCATTTGCTTCCGCTCAGTTCGTCGGTTTTCGCGGACGGTTGCTCCGCCGCAAAAACCCCACTCCCCCACCCCATTTCCGCGCGCAGGCACCGGTGCTCCGCCGTACCACAGCGCTCGCCCGCGCGGTTGTCGCTGTGCCGCTGGCGATCCCCGCTACGGGAGCGATGCTATTCCGATTTTGATTCGGCCCGGCGGAATCCACGATTTCGCCCGGACCCATCCTCTCCGACATAGGGTTTCGAGCTCCTCCGCGATGGAGTGCTCTCCATTTTTTGAGTCGCCGGACTTCTAGCTTCCTCGCATTTTCAATGTAAGGTTTATTTCAAACCCTAACCCCACCGATTGGATGTGGTTTTTTCTGTTTTTTCGATGCTATATGTGTTTATTTTGTAGACGAATCTGTAATGCAACTATAGTTAGTACCCCTGTTTTTTTATCTCCTAGTTGATTTTTGTTGCAATAGCTTTATTACTTTTTGTTGTAACCGGATAGCTGTTCCAGTTCGCAATTGGTCATGTGCATAGCAGTACCCCTGATTTACATTTTCCTAGTTGATTTTTTGTGCATTAGTTTATTACTTTTTTTGTTATAACGGGGTAGCTGTTCCAGTTTGCAATTGGTCATGTGCAAATCTGCGATGAAGTAAGCGAGTTTGCTTTTTTTGTGTCAGTTAGTACGCCATGTTGCCTTTTTTACATATCTGTGATAATGAAGTAAAATGATGCACATGACGTACTATTTTTATTTTGTTGTTGGTATTTTGCTATTAGTTTATTACCTTTTTTTAGCGGCAATGGGTAATTTCATTTTTCCATGGTGCATTTTTGTTTTATAATTACTTGCAATAATCTTTAGTTATAATTTTCTGCAGTATTAATAACATGTACAGTTTTTTGTGTAACCATGTTATTATCTTAGGCGCAACTTGGGGTATGTGTTTTTATAGTTGCAATTGGTTGACTATTCCCCCCCTCAAATTTTTGCAGTTGTTTCAATGAACATGGAAGGGAACGAGTCAGGTGCTCAGGGCAGTGGCATGCCCCGCCGTTCACCTCGTGTTGCTCTGCAGGGGCAGCAACAACATAATGTGCATAGGGGGAATGAGAGGAAGAAGAGATTAAGGTTGCCCTCACCCCCCGCCAAGCTGATGTCCAGAGTCAGGTAGATGAAGGACAGGAAGGAGAGGATGCTGAACCACATGCCCAAGATCTAGATTTTGACCCTGATCATGATGTTGAGGCTGGCAACGGTGACGACGATGGTGCTGATGGCGATGCAGCTGATGGTGATGCAGTGCTTGTAGTTGGTCAGAAGAGACACCGAAAGCAGCCTCCCGCACTTCGATGCTCACCTTCAAAAATCAAAGAGCTTCTCAAATCTCTCCCTTCTGATGTCATTAACAAAGCAAAGGCACTTGAGTTTGGTGGAATATTGCAATTCAAACCAACATGCTTGGATAGGAAGTTGCTAACTTGGCTTATGGTGTGGTTCAATTCAGGAACGATGAAGTTAGAGCTTGGTGGTGGCAAAGAGATCCCAGTCACTGAGCATGCAGTTTGGTGTATGTTCCAGCTACCAAAAGTTGGTGGCGACCCACCTTCCATATCTAATGGTAAAGCTCGTATTAAGCGGAACGAGTTGGGGCAACTAATCTGTCCTAGCACATACAAAAAGATCGGCATTACGATCTCGGATATTGTGGATGGACCGAAGAGTAAGGCGATCACAGGGGATTTGGCTCTCAGGGCATTTTTTATGGTTGTATTCCATTCTTTACTTTTCTCCAACACTGATATTCGTATCAGACTCGATGATGTGATATATACTGAGAATTTGAAGGATATTGGCAAGCTCAACTGGTGCAAAGCAGTCGTGGATAACCTTTGCAAATCTGCACGTTTGTATAGAAAGGACTTTCCGGCGAAGGGGGCCCAAGCACCTATGACAGACTGCGGCATTTTCCTAATAGTAAGTCTCTTTTTTTTTTTCTGTTTTGTACCTTTTTCTTTTTTTTGCAACTCATCTAGAACTCGTGTTGTAACTAGGCAAAATACTTGTTGTAATTTGTAACCAACTATATTAGAACCTACTAATATAGTTACATTTCTTTTTGTACCTTTTTCTTTTTGCAGATGCTATATGTGGACCACTTGCAGCATGGGCTTGATGTACACCCGTTCTCCCTGCCTCGATGTGCTATACTGGACAGTAAGACAATCGATTCAATTTCAAATTTGGATCATAGGGGAGACGTCGCAAATGAAGTTATCGAGTATGGCAACCTCAGGGTAAGTTTGCTGTTAATAAGGGTTTTTCTCTTTTTTTTCTTTTGTTTTTGTTTGCCTTTTTTCTGTTTTCTCTTTCCCAGCGTGTGATTTTACGTTTATGATCAATTGAGAAGCATAAACTTTTTGTAGTTGAGAAGCATCGCCGGTACATGTTACACCCCCTCCCTACTTTCGCCCCATCTGTCAGTGCCCCCCCTCGCCCTAATACTGCTGTCACTGGCACACATGACGCCCCTGGTGGTTATGTTGTCATGTATTTTCAGCCTCCAGTTCTACACCAATATCCGAGTTTGGAAGCTGCTTTTGGCCAGAGCATTGCTGATGTAGTTGGAAGAAGCAGGAAGTCAGAGGCACTTAAGATATTGAAGACTTTTGATAATAGCACGGTCATGGCCCAGGCGTACGCAACCAAGGCTGCAAAGTACATTATTGCAGCCAATGATCTCATAAGGACAAGTCACCAGGAGTGTTTCAGCGCTATGTAGAAGCTGCTAGATGACTCTCGCACTTATAAAGAAGGTGCTAATGAGCGTAGGAGGGGAAAGCGGACGTAAACCTGCAGCATCAGGTACCTTTTTCCAGACCAAAAAACAAAATGTTTTTCACATTGTTTTGTAATTACTTATTTACATGTGTCGCAATTACTCCTATATATGTGTTGTCATTACTACTATATAGTGTCGCAATTACTACTATCCAATCATCATCGGTTTGTTTTAATTCTTTGACATTTTTTTTATTTTACGCAGCAGCAGCTAAATCATTTGTTGATCAAGATCAACAAGAAGCAGGAGGTGTCGAAGTAGATGCTTCATGAGATGAAACTGCTGGTGGAAATCCTATAGGAGATATTCCAACTTATGAACCACCACCAGGTACTTATGTTCAACATTTGTGTTTTGTTATCCTTTTTGTCTTTTGCGTCACAATTTTTTACCGTTATCTATCCTTTGTTGCAATTGGTGGCAGATGAATTTGCCTATGATGATTTTCATGATCACAGATTTGATGGAGATGGATTCGGTCAAGGAATTGATGAAGATGAAGTTATCATCGAAGATTGAGTAGATGATGAAGAAGAATTTGGTGGAGGAGTAGAGCGTCAAACAGATGATCGGGAAGGTGAAAATCTTGGAAGGAGTCCTCCAATACTTCTTTAAAAATGGAGGGAACCAACAGGTACTTTTTTTTTTTTTTGCCCTTTTTGCAGTTTGTTATATATTTTACGTTTGCAACTAAAAACTTTCTTTAGTTGCAATTGGTACAGTGCATTTTACAGGGGATTGGCGCGAAACATCAGGTGATCAAGACATGTCTAGCAGCGGCAATGTTGATGCCCAGTCACCTGTGTCTACGTTGTCAATGTCTAATACCAATGTTGATGGCCAGGATAAAGGCATATCAAGTAATTCTCTCTTTATTTGTTGTATTTATTATGAATTTTTCTTTTTTCCGTTTGTCATCCTAATTTTTATATATTTTTAGTGTGATCTACCCCTAGCACCGCCTTCGTTGCGCGGTCCTGTGCAGGGGTTGGATTCCATAATAAATGAGCTGACATCTATGTTTGTTGATGACCCAACCGACCAGGTTACATGATTATCAATTTTTTCACTTATTTGGTTACATGTTTGGATTTTTTTTACACATATGTAGCATTCATATGGTTTTTTTTATTCTTGACTCTATCTTTTGGTTTGCAATTTGTATTGTATAGAACACATCCAGCAAGATCGGTGATGTATCCAGGCAAGCACAGGATGCCAATATTCAAGACGAGACACGGTCGCCCCCAAGAACTCAACCCCCTCTTGTATGTTTTTTTCTCATTTTTTCCTTTTTTTTGCAACTGTGTGTTTTGACCATGCTGCAATCCTGTTGTTAACCATGTTGCAATCCTGTTTTTTTTGCCAGCATTTTTATTATATTTGATGTTTTTCAGAAAAAGCAACTAGCATCTAGGAAAAAGATAGTCTATCAAAGGCGACCTGTGAGGAACAAGAAGTCTGCAGCACGTATTGAGAAAGATGAGCAAGTGCGCCGTGATGAACGGGAGAAATGGATGCTTCAGATCATGATCAAGCTAATGAAGAGATTGATATGTTGAAGAGCAGTGTTGTTGGTGAGGCAGGCCCTAGTGTAGTTGTATGTGCTCCATGTTTTCCAGATGATCTGATTGATGACATTAGGAGCGTAACCCCACCCATCTGGTTGTCTCAAGAGGAACGCGAACAAGGATCGCAAGACTTTAATCAGTTCCAGAAGATGATCTACAAACACGTGGGAGAGCATCTAAAGAAGAAACCAAGGAAGTACACATCTCCTTTCCAAATTCCCAATAGCTGCCCAAAAGTATCATTGGCAAAGGCTCTAGCGTTGAGGATCAAGATTGTGTCTGATGAGAATCTAAAAGAGTAATGACCCTCATATCATTGTTGCAATTAACTTTATAATTTTCTTTTGATTTTTTTTATTTTTGTTTTGCTGACACATTCCTTTTTTTTGCTCACTACACAGGATGACTCTGATTGATTTCAACATCTTTTTATCTCTTGACGGCCATGACCTACTCACAAGTTTCGCGGATAACAAATACGGTGACTCTTCTGTTGTAGATTTCACAGTTCATTGTCTCCGTTTTAATGACATTGTCCACAAGGATGACTCAATTGGATATAGGCTGTTCCTCACAACCGGCTTCTATGTGAGCTTTTGACTGACCTCATTTTCTTCTCTCTTTTTTCTACATATTAGCTGTTTGTTTTTTTTAAAAAAATGATATCTTTTTCATGTGTGTGTTTCTAGCATCTGGTACAAGGCACTGAGAGAATCTACACAGACGATGGTAAAACCGAGACTGAAGAATTCATAATATTAAGATAACATCTTGAGTGCGAACTTGTGAATTAACCTGATTTGACCAAAGCAAAACTGGTTAGTATCTCTCTATTTTTTCTAGTTTTCAGTCCCACTGCAAATGTTAGTTATCTAGATTATAATTTGAATCCCATGCTTCTTGCAAATGGTTGTATAGTTGGTGCAGACAACAATTATATTTTTTTTGGTTTTGTTTTTTGTTTACTCAACTAATGCACAACTGACTATCAAAGAGCAGTCACCCATGTTTGCAATCTGCATCTCATCCTTTGTTGCAAATGGGTGTATAGTAGGTGTAGAGATGCAATCAACTGATGTGTGCAGATATTCATTCCAATCATAGTTGCAATCTGCATATCATCCTTGTTGCAATCTGCATACCATCCTTGTTGCAATCTACATATTATCCTTGTTCCAATCATAGTTGTTGCAATCTGCATATCATCATGTTTACTCAACTGATGCACCACACTCAACATATGTGTGCAGATATTCATTCCAATATGTGATGGGAACCACTATTTTATTTACTGTATCAACCGAATTCACAATCGGATTGATATCCTCGACTCAGTTGACTATTGGTGGGTGGACACTGACCCTGGATTTCGTCATGATCCCATTGCCAAGAAGATCCCCATTATAAGTGTTGCATTCCAGAAGGTCAGCAAGAAAAAACTCCCTAACATTGAGAATTGGAGCAGACCAATCATTGACGTCCCAAAACAAGTCGGGCCCAATGATTGCATGTTTTTCATTTGGAAGTATATGGAATTTTCGGATGGTGATAAATTGAACATTGATATCAATCCAGTGAGTATTTCCTTCCAAAAAATGTTCATTTGTTTTCTGCCCTAAAAAACGTTCATTATAACATGTTCTTTTTCTTTTTTTGTTTTCTTTTTTTCACTGTGTTTTTGTAGTTCAAGGGCATGATATACTGGGTAGAGATCATGCACTATTTGGTGTTTCATCCAATGAACCAGGCTGACTTACCTGATGAACTTGATGTCTATAGGGTTGGTGGAAGGAAGATACTTTGCGATTCTGAAGAATGATGAAAACTCCATTCAACATCATGTGTTATAACTTGCAACCCCTCGAGCATTTTTTGTGTTGTAACTGAATCGAATACTCTTTTTTGTTACAAACCCGTGTAGCTGTTGTGTTACAACCCCTCTAGTATTTTGTCTTATAACTAGCACCCCCTCGAGCACTTTATGTGTTTTGTAACTGGATCGAAGACCTTCTTGTCACAAACTCGTCTAGCTTGTGTGTTACAACCCCTCTTGAACTTTGTTTTATAACTTGCAACCCCTTGGGAACATTTGTTTTATGAACAACTGTGTTTTTGTTCCAAGCTACGTGTTTTTTCATTTTCATCTTCACGATATCTGTGTATGTTTACTTGCATATCGACTAGCCTTTTTTTTGGTTTTTTTATTAATTGTAATTAACCAAGTTGCAGTTGAGTTACACATAATGTCGTAATTGTGCAACACACCATGTTGCAAACGGTGTACATTAGACGTACAACTATCCAAGTTCCAACTAATATAATTTAACCATGTTGTAATCCATTATTAAACGATGTTTACAATAGCCTTACTCAACGTGTCGCAAATGGTGTTACAGTAGATGCACAAATCAATTAACCATGTTATAATTAACCATGTTGCAATTAACCAAGTGTTCACAGTAGACGTATATAACAACTAACCATAGTTTTTTTACAGAAACCGCTACTAGCATGTATTCAGAAAGCAAAACCAGCATGTGTTTCAAAGAAGTAATCATATAGTTTTTAAATTTATACACATGTAACCTATAATTTATAGAGGTTTTTAATCTAGACACCCATACTATGTGTTTTGACACCCCACAAAGGACCTTTTTATTCAGTCATTGCAAAGGTTACTCGGGGAGCCCCCCACTGCCTTTTGGTTGTTCAACCTCTTCCTTCTTCCTCTTCCGCCTCCTGTGCGTGCAGAGCTCCTTGGCTGTGCTTTACTAACTTCATCAACATCTATATCACTATCTTCATGCAGATCCCTCACCATCTTGGGCCGCCCTCTTTTCTTTGGAGCTCCATCATTTGATTTTGCACTTTTTTTGTTGTTACGCTTTTTCTACTGCCTTGCTTCGATTGGGGTTTAGTGGACACGTCGTGACGTAATGTGTACCCCGGATCCCACACCTGCTGCATTCTCTGTCACCATAGTTGTCTTTGTCATACGTGCTGAATGGGTTACCACCAATTGGAGGTTGAACTTCACTTTTCCTTTTCTTCCCTCTGCCTTTTGTATGCGCTATAGTGGGTTCAACCAGCAATAATCCATCATGCAACAACGCTGATGATGGCTGCGATCCAGCACCACTATCACCAGGTTGTGTTGTTATCACCACTGATCCATCGGCCGATGGCCCACCGCTAGGCGACCCATTAGCTGCGGCATCATCATCGACAGGGTGCGCTGCTGTCGCTGTCGATTCAGTTGCTGACGGCCCACTGCTCGACGACGCATTCTCCACGCTTTTTGGGAACATTTCAATCCCTGGTATGATCTTGTCCAGCTGCCTGTTTGTCTCTTGACAAGCACGATCTGACCTACTTCCTGCCCTTCCAAGCATCATCAACTTAGGCAGCAAGCTGGACATCCGGGTCTGCTCCTGGCTTGCTGCTGGACCAATTCGAACGCCGTCATGCCTATCCCATGGAACTTCGTGTCTTGCAAGACGAGTGTATCTTTTCTGGATGTACTTCTCTAGAATTTTTCTGACCTGTAGGTGGGTGAAGGCTCTTATAATATGCATGCAGAATAACCCTGCATATTTTTTTTAAAAAAACAGATGCACATGTCAGATAGTTGCAGTCAGCCTATGATATATGTTGCAACTACTTGCCAAATAAGTTGTAATTGAACTTCAAACCAAACATAAATTGATCCAGATCTTTTCGCTTGATACCTGTGTGTTCCCATTGTTTGCATTCATATCTATATTCTTCATTGTCTTTATTAACAACCACCCTGAATTCATGTTGTGCCCAGTAGAAGCTCCCTCCAGCTTGTTCATGCTTCACCAACCACCCATTACTCACATGCGGGTCTGGATCAGGGCGAATCACAAATGTTGTGCTGTTATTGTACTACTTTTTGTACTCTTGGTATATAGCTCTAGTGTACACTCTACATAGTTGCTCATCAAATTTTGCTTTGCAAGCTCGAACCACCTCAACCTGCATTTTTAGCACTCTTTTTTAATCATTTTTTGCAGGATATGGACAGTGTGTTATAACTGGGGAACAATAACTATTTTTTTTCTTTTTTTTGCAAATCCGCGCATAATGTGTTTCTCCTGCGTCCATGTGGTCAGCGTGCTGTAGTGAGTCCAGCATCCTTCTATCAAACATGTGCAGGCTAGTGCTGTCACCAACATAGCCATCTTTGAGCACCCTGTTCTGGCTCTCTGATCGTTGCGTCGATGTCATCCTACCACAATACATCCCCTTGAAATAAGCAGCAATCCACCTCTCCTTCTTTTCCCACATGGCTCTAATTGCAGCATTTTTAGCAATGCCACACTCATCTACTAGCTTCTGCCATTCATCCTCAAATTGAGTTGGGCCCAATGGATAGTTTATCAAGGGCTCAAGCTTTTCCTTCAAATTTTGATCCTTGTGCTCGGCGTACAGCCGGTCCAACTCAAACTCCCATTGTCTCACTATGTGCCAATGACAGTTTCTGTGATGAGACTTGACAAAGACCAACTCAATTGCTACTTTCATCGCAGGATCTTCGTCTGTTAAAAGACAAAAACCAAGTTGCAATTTTTTCAGTGACACAAAAATGTTTTCTTTTTTTTGCAATCATGCAACACACCATGTTGCAAATGGTGTACAGCAGACACACAACTAACTATTTTTTCAGCAGACGCAGAACTGACCAGAAACAACAACTATCAAATAATTTTTCAAAAAGCAAAACAAGCATGTGTTTTCAAAGATGTAATCATATAGTTTTTAAATTTATACACATGTAACTCATAGTTTATAGAATTTTGCCTAGGTTGCAATCAGTGTTTTATAGGAAAGGAGATAAGGTTCACGTATCAGGATAACATGAGGTTCACGTCCACCCATGCAACTCTTGAACGTCTCAAACAACCACTTGAATGATCCAACCGATTCATCACCAATCAGAGCTTGTCCAAATGTCACATTATTTAGGTTATTGTTGCCTCCAACAAACATCTCCAGCGGCATCTTCTTGCTGTTTGTGTTATGCGTCGTGTCAAAGGTGATGGCATCTCCAAAATCTATGTAGTCAGCTCTCTGGCTTGCATGACTCCAGAATATGTTCTTGATTACTCCTGTTTTTGGATTTGCATCTACATCCAAGTAGAAATACTCATTGCTTTCCTTGCATTCTCTGAAGAACCGTAGAAGCTTGTTAAGATCGTCTTCTCTGTCCTCTCTAGCCTTCGCTGGCTTCCTGTGAAACATTTTAAAAAGATGTCAGGGTTGCAATTTCAGTCATGTGACATGTTGCAATCAAAATATATCAGCTGTTGCAATTCACCGGAAACAAAATAAAGCACTTACATATTCTTTACATCCTTCTCTGTAAACCCCCACATATGTCGACCATCATATAGATCCGCCATCACATGCAGTGCTGCCTGATGTGGAACTCCGTTTCTCGTCATTATGGTAAACAAGTCACTCATGCCTTCTGCCATGTTTTTGTGTGCGTGCATGTATCTCGTCATCCTTGGAGACGGTTCGAGCTTATGGTTGTGGACTTCTTGTACATGGTCAAAAAACCAGAATCTATGCTTTCCATCCATCTTAACCTTCACATAAGCTGGGCAGCCGCATCTCTTCGACCTTTTATCTGTTTTTGGTGTCTCATCCTTTTTTTCCTCTCACATTTCCCCTCTCTACTGCAGACCCAATGGTTTGTTTGCTTGCTTGTTCTTAATGTCCTCAGACTGAACCCAGCCAGCTTTGCATAATCTTTGTAAAATACGTGAGCATCATCCATAGTAGGGAATCACTGCCCCACTCTCGACACCAACATAGCTGATATAGTTGGTTCCTGACAGAAACCAAGTTGTTGCAAATTGTATACATTAGATGTAACAACTAACCATGTTTCAAGTAACATAATTGTCGGTGTTATGACCCGGGGGTCAAGACCACCAACGAGTAAATTTGTATATCGCGTGCTCCCTCTCTCAGACGTGATGCAAGATGGACACAAGGTTTATCCTGGTTCGGGCAAAGAAGGCCCTACGTCCAGCGGGGGAGGATGACTTGTATTATCTCCCACCCAAAACGTGCTCGTACAGGGGGGGGGGTACAAGCTGTGTTACACGGGGTTGCTCAGAGTGAGCTGCGGTCTAAGGCTAGCGGGTTTGCCCTAGGCTGCGGGTTTGCCACCCGAGGGGTCGATCGAGTGGCGGGGTGTGTATGTGTGGAGTGTGAGAGTATGAACTGAAGTCTCGGAGATTTTAGGATCCAACCCTTTATTCTACCTCGGCGTCCCCTTTTATAGACCAAGGGGAGGTCCGAGGGTACAGGACCCTAACTGTGGCGGTATGGATGGCGTGTTCTCGGCATAGTGTTGGCGAAGGGACGACGTTCACTGTGCTGGCATGGTCTTCCCGTCCTTCTGGCGCTCCCGATCGTGGTGGCAGTGGAAGTCGCCGCGACATGGCACATCGTCCGCAGACGGGCACGAATCCCACGACTGAAGCGAGACGGGGCGGATGGGACAGGCCCCATACTGGAGTTGTCGAGAGAGGGGTCGACCCCCCCGGTCGAGGGAGGGGTCGAGCCCTGCGTGGCTCTGTCGTATCCCCGAAGTCATCATCGAGGGCCGTACTGTTCACTTTTCGAGGGGTGTTGTTGGAGTCCGTACTCGCGTAGTGGCGACAGTGGCGGCACAGTTGATAGGAATCGGAGACTTGACGGAGAGTTGGCGGATTTGACAGCGGACGCGGGCGCCCATGTCGTTAGGTGATTTCACTTTAACCCATGCCGGGAGCAGTTGGGTTGGTCGAGCCTCCCGTCCGGGGTCGTTCGCTCGTCCCCTCGGTCCATCGCTTATCGTCGAGGTAGGAGCCGGGGGGTCGTTTGCTCGTCCCCTCGGTCCGTCGCTTATCATCGAGGTAGGAGCTGGGGGGTCGTTCGCTCGACCCCTTGGTCCGTCATTCCGCATCGAGGTGGGGGCTGAGGGATCGTTCAAACAACCCCTTGTCCGTCATTCGGCGTCGAGGTGAGGGCCGGGGGGTCGTTCGCTCCCCCCCGGTCCGTCAATCGGCGTCGAGGTGGGCCGGCCCGCGACTTGTCGCCACAGCTGGTGTAGAGGGGCCCTCGAGCGATGGGCCGTGCCTTACTGAGCAGTGGGCTGGTCCCTGTCTTAAAAATGGTTGCTATGTTTAGCGTTAATTTATCGAAGGGTTTAGGGTACCCCTTACCTTCGTACCCGACAATAATCTAACCATGTTGCAATCCTGTTTTTTTAATTAACCATGTTGCAATAGGCTCACTCATGGTGTTTTTTGCAAAATGGCATACAACAGATGTAGAGGGCAATTATTAGGGAGACGGGGGAGGTGGAGATGCTTTTTTTACCGGGTAGAACAGCTGGTTGGCTTCTGGAGTTACCATGTCCCCTAGAGCCAACATCTCTGGTGGCGTGAGTGTCGTCGTATGGTGGAGGGGATCAACACATCCATGTGTCGCAATCGGTGTATAAGCCTGAATCGCAGTCATAGTCATCATTGGAACCCTGGGCGTCGCCATTGGCGCAGTCTCTGTCTGGTGAGCTTGAATTGCAAGAGCTGGAGCCGTGGACAGGGTTGGCTGGGGTAGGCTGAGTGGCGATTTCGGCGCTGGCTCTCTCTGATGAGCTCGAATTAGAGCAACGATCTTCTCCCTTATAGCTGGTAGACCGCCCACAACCCCTGCTGCGGCCACGGGGCCTTCTGATTCAGCATCTATTTGTGATGGTGGCAATTGACCTATCTGGTAGAGAATTGAGGCGGGTGGCGGGACGCGGGAGGCGGGGGCTGCCCTATCTAGATGAGATTTGAGGCGGGAGGCGGGGGTTGGCCCGGCGGCGAACAAATGAACCGGTCTTCTCCGGCATCTAATGGGATCAATGGGGCTTGTGATCCGACATCGATTACCGACGGCGGCGATGGCCCCATCTGACGAGTTTTTTTTGGAGGGGGAGGCAGTGGGCGGGGGAGAGGCCGGGGGCGGCGGCGGTGGCGGCGCCGTTACTGGCGAGAAGAAGGGGGGGGGTTGGGGAATTGGGGTGATGCGTTTCTTCTTTTTTCTCTTTTTTTCTTTTTTCCTTTTTTCCTTTTATTTTTTTTGGGGAGGGGAGGGGGGAGAGGCGAGTGGTACACGTGTTTGGCGGCAGCGCACGGCCCACGCGGTTGAGAGAAGGTGGAGAGGCAGCGCTTCACACGAAGACGGCCCACGCGCGGGACACGAAGTGAGACATTTGTTTTGTAGTTGCGGCGCCTTGTTTGTTGCAACCACGAGACACAAAGTGTTGCAATTGGCTCTCGGTTTCGGAATGCGAGGAGTTAACACGGGCGACGCACCTGTGCGGCGGTTGTGCACGTGTAGAAAATGGTGGAGAGTCGTGGTTCAGAATGGAAAGAGACGGATTTTTATTATTTAACCGAGGAGAGTCTCCGTTGCTTTCCCCCTGACTATATGCATTCATCAAACAGAAAGAAAAACAGAGAGGAAGAGGCAGGGGCATTGTCTTCATCAGGAGGGACCGAGAGCAAGAGGGGAGAAGATGGACGCTGATCAAGCAATCCTGGCTGCGGCGTTTGGCGCATTGCTGATGCTGCCGGAGGATTTAATCTTCCAAATCCTACTCTGCGTCGTCGACAATGGTGGGAACATCTTCGAGTACCTGAAGCTTCGTCAAGTTTGCCGCGTCTTCCGAAGAATCTGCGACGGCAACACGATGATCAAGCTCCTGCCACTCCGACAGATTCAAGAGCGCTACCGACCTTATCATACTCAACTGGACTCCAACTTCGTGCAGCGTTTCCTCAGGGCGAATCACCGAGAGGCCTTATGCTTCCATGACATGGAAAGGTTGATGTCCTGTGGAAGGGATCACGTCGGCCAGGCACTCATCAACCAAGCAGTTGCGGCTGGAGACGACGGCGCAGGGTACTTCAAAGCTATGGTGCGTTATTGTGCGAACCCGGCAGACCCTAAAGCTCTTGCCATCATCAACAGAATCAGCGGTGGCATTTTACAAGACAGCAGGTGGGGCAACCACGACCTAGTCAAGCTTCGCCATTGCATCCATGGAGATCTTCACATCATTGGGCAACGAAAAAGGCTTCGCTATCCAGAAGACACGCCAGAGTTGCTAGTCGACGACCCCCATGTCTGCAATTGGGAAGAATGCGGGCGTTGGCCACAGGACAACAACTTACCCAGGATCACCAGGTATTGCAGCGCAGAGTGCCGCATTCGCCATGAATTCGAGCTTTGGACTAGGAGTGCCAGCAAGAGGGTCACCTACCGCATCAAGAGGATGAGGCTGTAATGTGTTGAAATATGTAATATTTATATCTTCTTAGCGTGGTGCGTATGCACATCCAGGTTGTAACCAGAAATGATCCTATGTTGCTACCGGAAGACAAACATTGTTGCAATCTGTAATTGAAATATGTAATAACAAATGTTTTATGTACTGTTTAGCATTTTCTTTGCAGTTGCAATCTGTAGTTGAAATCAAAATGCGCATTTTTTCCCTGAATGTGTTATGTAGTTGCAATCTTCAATTGAAACCATGTTCCACGGTTCTTTTTTCTATTTTTTTTGTTTACTTACCTGTTGCAATCGACACTGGGGGAGGATGCATATCCTCGTTGTAACCGCACACACCCTACGTTGCAATCGGCAGGGCACAACCCTAGGGGGTTGCGTGGAGGCCTGCTATTTTTTCTTTTTCTGCGGTGGGCGGATGCACATTTGCATTTTTTTTGCAACCACACTCGACCTTGTGTTGCAATTACTGGCCCTTTGTTTTTTCTGCAGGGGGCGGATGCGCGCGGCCCACGTGCGTGGCGGAATGCACACAGCCCACGCGCTTGTCAGATGCGCACGCGTCCCACCCGGGGGAGGCGCGGGGCGGGGCGGGGCGTCGCGGCCCAGGAGGCGACCGGGCCACCTGCTTGCTGGCGGGAGCCGGACGCGGGGGCGGGACGCGGGGGCGAGCGCGATTCGAGCGGGAGGGTCTGTGCATTTGCTATGCACCTGGGTGTATTTTAGCCTCGCCGTATATATATATATATACTATTTAGTAGCCTGGGTGTTAAATACTATTTTATTCTGGTAAGTCCAGCAGTAATAATCTATTACTGATGTATGAAATTTTATTACTGCTAGCCTCACGAGAATAAAATACTACAGTGAAGTGTTAATAAATTATTATTGTTGGGTTCACTAGAAATAAAATACTGCAGTGGATTGCTAAATAATATTCAACAACCACGTTGCTAAATAGTGGGGGTCATATATATATATATATATATATATATATATATATATATATAACTACTATTTAGTAGCCTGGTTGTTAAATACTATTTAGCACCCCAATATAACATTTTATTCCGGTGAGCCCAACAGTAATAATATATTACTCATGTATGAATTTTTATTACTGCTAGCCTCATCGGAATAAAATACTGCAGTGGTGTGTTAATAAACTATTACTGTTGGGCTCACCGAAAATAAAATACTACAGTAAGTGTTAAATAATATTCAACAACCAGATTGCTAAATAGTAGGGTTATATATATATATATATATATATATTATGATTTGGAATTTGGAACCTGGCCTCCACATTGGAGAGACAGATATATACATGTTCGACATTAGTGGGATCAACCAAATGTGAACGAAGAGCCAACAAGGGCCAGAATATATATAAGACTGAACGCACTCAGCCTCCGTTATCCTACCAGGGGCTGAAGGGAGTGGGGATCCATTGAGTTTAATAAGTTTCTCTAGTAGTTTGAGTTATTAGGGTTAGAGTTTCCATGTCAAAGTCCTTGGTATTAGAGTTTTATCTCCTCCTTCTCTTCTTCTCCGACAATGGTGAAGGAAAAGGATGAAATTGTCTTCTCCATGACGACTTTGTTGAAGATGAGGACGACAACTTCGGCGTCACCATCTTTATCGATATGACGACATGAAGATTTTTGTTTCCGGACGACGGCATCAAGGCGGAGATGATGTCGCCGACATGAATAATTTTCTCCGGTCTGTTCTTCGTTTTGTTGTGGTTAGATCTGGCCACGATGAAAGACTAGAGAGAATATTTTTCAGATCGGTCTTCCTCGTTCTTTTGTGGCAGAAAGAAGAAGAAGGAAAACACCACAAAGAAGAAAAATATCCTCAATTCCACCTACAAAAATGTTGACCGTCGTTCGTTGGACAATTGTTTTCAGGCAATTTGCCGAGTGTCTAGGTTTTAAGGTGTACTATTTACAACGTGAGTACTTTTTCGTATTGCAAAGTGCTTGTAACGTATTGATGTACCTAGGTTTCATATAATATAATTATTCTTTCATCGAAAAAAGAGCTAGAATATATATTGGCATTTTTTTTACTTTTGCGTCGTGCTTTGAACGGATGGGGGCAGTTAATTAGAGCGTCCACAATGTATGGGCCTAAGAGGTGTCTATGCATTTAATGCTACCATAGAACCAGAGTCTTCACACTGTGAGCCTGAGTCTATATAGAACCTGCTCCCATGCATAGAACCGGGTCCTATCTCTCATCTCTCACATTCATGTGGAACTCATTTGTAGATCTAACCCCGGGTTCTATACAGTGTGAATAAATTCACAGATGGTATCTTGTTATTGTGGGACCCATTTAAAGACACACCCCATTTCTATACACTGTTGATGCTAAGTAATAATCTCGACATGCACCGTACCGTACCTAGCTAAAATTAGTTGGGATTTTGGCCGTAAATAAAAGTGGACAGACACACTAGCAAAAATAGGCGCACCCGGCATTACATGGGCTGGCGGTTGCGCAGGCGTAGGAGGCGGCCCACCATGCATACATTCATGCCGTCGACCTGCTGGCGTGCTATGTATATATCATCCATGGACGGCCCAGCCGAAATTTGCTAATATTATAGCTAGCTTCAATTCGTTCTATATAATTCTAGCAGCTCCCAAAGAGGGATTGATTGATTACGTCGTCGTGCAGGATCCGATCGGAAGAGTCGAGGTATATAGGTCAGGTCCCGGCCGGCCGGTCGTCGAACAAGAGGCTGCTACGTACTGGCTAGTAGGTATACATAGGGTAATATGACGACGACGACGCCACCAATGATTCGGAGGTCGACGGCGGCGGCGGCCACGACGACGGTGTGCCTAGGCCTTCTTATTGTACTACTACTGGCGGCGTCGACAGCGACGGCGCATTTCACGGTCGGCGACGTGGACGAGTACTTGAGCAAGCGCACGCAGGAGTCTCGCCGCAGGAACCACGGCGGCGCGGGGATTGACGACCTCATCTCCAGTGCGGCGCGCTTCCACGCCAGCGTGGATGCACGCGCGTATGGCCGCCGCTCCGACCTGCAGAAGGATGAGGAGGCAGCAGGAGCAGCAACAGCTTCTACCGCGGCAGCGGGTGTAACGAAAGCAGAAGCACAAGAGGCTTCAGCTGAAGGCGGGGATTAACCAATTAAGTATGTTGCAAATTGCATGCATAAATCTAATTCATTCATTATTCTATATACGCGAATATATGTACGTACCCGGATCCCGTCCTTGTTTGGATTAAGCATTATATATTGATTGATCTTATATTACTATATATATATCTGTAAGCAAGCACAACCAGATATTTTATAATATATATAAATATTATTATCAATTGTTTTACGCTTGTTTATATATAATATAATAATATATGCGAGCAATGTGTTCCAGAAGTATCGCTATCTACAACCTACCCGACCAACTGATTACTTTAGCCCCGAAAAAGATTAAGAAAAAGTCTGTGGCCTTATATTTGTGCATGTGTGATTTAAGTTTTACGAACATATATATGACTGATAAACATGATTTTGATCGCCGAGGGATGAATTAGAACATACCTAGCGGCTCCAAAGTCGGTTGGGCATGTCGACATAACGTCTGTTGGAGTAATCGTCTTGCTCAATGCAATGCAAAGATGTTGCGGTGCCGATCTCTCAACACCGCTATGAAAACTAGGAAGATGATGAAGACATAAGTCATGGACCGAAAGAGCAGTCACGTGATCGCTCCTCAAAAACCTGATTGCAGCCCTAGTGGAAGCTCTGGTTTTTGCAAGTGTCCAACTCAAGCGAACGAATGATGGAAAGAAACTTATATTGTAGCCAGAAAAGACGAAAAGACACAGGAGACAACCAGAATTGCCGATGCAGATTTCATGGTGAATGTAAACCTTGAGAAGTTTGCCATCCGAACATGAAATTGAGCTAGGTTTCTTTTCACGACTGCAGAATGACACGCCACACCCTAGAGAAGGTGTTTCTAGAAGTTGGACCAATGAGATTTTTCTAAAAATTACTTATCTAATAGCAGCAAGCAGCGTTTGTTCCCTAAAATCTTGCACATCCGTCGAAAAATATCTAGGCTCAACCGACCTACAAAACAAGTCGATTAAGACCATATTGGAACATAGGAAGCTTTGGTGGACTCTTTATTTTATATATCCATATCGATTAGTTTGCTCAACCACGCCTTTCGAGCGCTTTGATGGCCGCGATAACTGGGATTGTCAAATCAGATTTCACAGTAAATGTAAACCTTGAGAAGTTTGCTATCAGGACATGAAATCAAGCTAGGGTTTTTTCATGGCTGCAAAATGACATGCGACGCACTAGAAAAGGCATATTTCTAGAAGTGGACCCTAGGAAAATTTTCTAAAATAAATTCCTTATCTAAAGGCAACAAGCAACCTTTGTTTCATCGAAATCCTACACATCCGTCGAAGAATAGGAAGCTAGATTGGGCTATTTAGTTTATGTCCATTTCAATTAGTTCGCTCAATCACACCTTTCCAGTGCCTTGATGGCCATGATAATCGGGATTGGTGGTGCATATTTCGCAGTGATTGTAAACATTGAGAAGTTTGACATCTAGACATAGAGTTGAGCTAGGTTTTTTTTCATGGCTACATAATGGCATGTCTCACCCTAGAGAACATGGATTTCTAGAAGTGATGAAAGGTCCTTGTATGATTTTGGTAATTGAGTGACAACTTAGGTGGACTAATATATGCTTGAAGTGATATATACACAGGAGATTAGTTCACAAGTGATTGTGTGATGAAGGAGCTTATTGCACATGAGACATGACATGGAGTCATGTGACTAAGGTGGAGAAGATCAAGATGAGGCTTGGTGCTGATGGACCAACGCAACGGTGAAGAGCAAGTGAGGTCAAGATCGATGAACCAATACGGTCATGTGATGAGATGAATTGGATCATATCATTTGATGATTGATTGTTGCATGTGTTGCATCAACATTGGAGATGGAATGGAATGCGCAAGGCAAAGGTATAACCTATAGGGCATTTCATTTCACTGGTCATTGGTGTGTAGAGAAGTATATAACCGGGTTTAGGATAGATAGTCATACTATCAAGAGGGGCAAACTTGTTTGCATATCGGTTATTTAGTGCCACTTGAGCGATCTAACTTTGTGATGCATTAGGATCGAGTGGCGCGGTGAGAGTAAGTGAAAATGCTTTGAAAATGATTGTGAAAATGCTAACACACTTGCACAAGGTGAAGAACACATTTGTGTTAGCACATGTGAAGCAAAGGAAGAAGTGCGGAGGAGTTCCTGCTGAGGAACAGGCTCCGGACGCTAGGGCATGTGGTGTCCGAACCATTGGAGAGAGGGTCCAGAACCAAACCCTAGGTCTCGCCCTGGTTGAGAGGTCCGGACACTGGTCCGTACGCTCAGGCGTGGGCGGTCCGGACCATTGCTAAGCGTCCGGTCGCCAACCCCACTGACTTGGCTCTGCTGATCGAGGAGGTCCGGACGCTAAGTGGAGTCCGGACAGTGAGCTCTATACTCACGTCCGGAGGTTTTCAGCTCTCAGGGAGCTCTCTGCTGGAGTCCGGACGCGCAGTGTGCGTTGGTCCGGAGGTGGTCCAGATGCGTCCGGAGACACGCGGCAGCGATGGGCGTAGGGCGCCAACGGCTCGTTTCAAACGGCCTGGAGTCCGGACGCGCGCGGCATGGTTCGGACCCCAGTGATGGGTGCGTCCGGACCCTCTGCAGGAAGCCCATTGAGTGGGCAAAACGACTAGTTTCGTGGGTGTGGCTATTTATAGCCCTTGGCCGGCCTCTTGGGCTAGTTGAGCACCTTGGGGATGTGTTGCCCTAGTGTGCTTGGTGAAGGAGCCCTCTAACTCACATATGCTTGATAGAGATCATCCGATTGTGTGAGAGAGCGATTTCTAGTGCATTGCTTTGAGAGATTGCATCATGTGGCACTAGGTGATCGTGTTGCAAGCTCGTGGTGCTAATTACTCTTGGAGGTTGCCACCTCCTAGACGGCTTGGTGGTTGAGGCTCCGTCGAAGCCCGCAAGAAGCTTGTGTGGCGCTCCGGAGAAGTGCTTTGTGAGGGGCATTGTGCTCGCCCCACGGGAGATCGCGAAGAGCAACTCTAGTTGAAGGTATCGTTGAGTGCCCTCATCTTGTGCTGGTTAGGCGGCAACCCTTGTGGGGTTTAGGCGAGTGAGGCCTGTAAAAAGTCGTAAACCTCCAAGTGACTGAGCCGATACAACAGGGACTAGCTTGGTGGCGACCAAGTGAACCTCGGGAGAAAAATCACCATGTCAACCTTGTGTACATCTTCTCGGTGGTTTGCATTCTCCAAATCACTAGCTTGCACTTACTTTCTTATACTTGTGATAGTGGTTGTTTGTTGCTCTTGTAACTAGTTTAGCTTGTGTAGCTTGCCTAGTTACCTTCTAGCTTGTGTAGCTTAGAAGTAGCTCTTGAGTGGCTAATTGGCTTGTGTAGCCTTGTTAGTCACATTGCTTAGTTTGTGTAGGTTTGAGCTCTCTAGTTGACTTGTGTAGTTTTGCTAGAGAGCATTGCTAGTGAGCTTAGGTGCTTTGTGCTTTGCTTACTAGTTTGTGTAGGAGCTCCCAGTGTGCTTAGAGTATTAGTTGCTTAGGTTTGTGTGACCTTGCAACCTAGACTTGTTTAGGTGAGATTCCTAGCTTGGCACCTTAATGAGCCCAATTAGTTTACTTTGCTAGGTGCTAAAGTTTTAGATAGAAGGGTGTAGTCTTGGCTATACCAATAGTTTTAATTCCGCATTTGTTTCGGTTAGCCGTTGCGCTTAAGTTTTAGAAAAGACTATTCACCCTCCCTCTAGTTCGCCATCTCGACCCTACAAGTGGGTCCTAGGAGTTTTTTTCTAAAAAATTCTTATCTAAAGGCATCAAGAAGTGTTTGTTTCACCAAAGTCTTGCACATCCATCGAAGAATGTCTATGGCGAGCTGACCCCAAGACGAGTCGGTTAAGGCAGGACTGAAACATAGGAAGTTAGGGTGGGCTCTTTAGTTTATGTCCATGTTGATTAGTTACCCAACCACGCCTTTCTAGTGCCTTGATGACCATGATAATAGGGACTATCAATGTCAATTTTGCTTTGAATGTAAACCTTATTAAGTTTGCCATCCAGACGTGGAATCGAGCTAGGTTTTTTTCATGGCTATAGAATGACATACAACACCATAGAGAAGGCAAGTTTTTAGAAGTGGTCCCCAAGAGAATTTTCTAAAAAAATCTTATCAGAAGGGTTTCGCCGAAATCTTGCACATTCATCGAAGAATGTCTAGGCCTAGCTAACCTCCGGACAAGTTGGCTAAGGCCATATTAGAACTAAGAAGCTAGGGTAGACTCTTTAGTTGATGTCCATGTTGATTAGTTTGCTCAACCATACCTTTTCAGTGCCTTGATGGCCGCGATAACTGGTACTGCCGATGCAAATTTTGTGGTGACTATAAACCTCGAGAAGTTTGCCATTTGAACATGGAATCGAGCTAGATTTTTTTTTCATGGCTATAGAATGACATGCCACAACCTAGAGAACGTGGATATCTAGAAGTGGGCCCCATGAGTTTTTTTTCTTAAAATTCATTATCTAAAAGAAGCAAATAACATTTGTTTCGTCAAAATCTCTGTTGACACAAAAAGCGTCAGGATCTGCGAACACCTCGGGCTTATACCCGAATTTGATGTCCAAAGGTGTGCGAGTTGATTTGACCAATTAATCGACAGGGACGATAGATAGAACAAGATCTGAACGAGACAACGGCGATGCGTCCGGATGTCAAGGCTCAAACTTGATCAAGATAACTAGAGCAGAGCTGAACGAGACGACAGCGATGCGCCTGGATGTCAAGGATCAGGTTGCTCAAACGCGGAACTTGCAAGGGTTGACGGAGATCGAGGAGATGCAGTCCGTCGAAGCTTGAAGAACTCATAGATAAGCTAGATCTAATACAATAAAAGTAGGATTGCTGGAAAAGTAAATAAGAGTAATAGATTTGTTTGGTATATGATTGTATTTTTCTTACGACCTCTACGTACATATTTATACTCCAGCAAAAGGAGTTGTAGACAAACACGACTCGTACCTTTTCTAAACAAAAACTCCTATTTTTAAGGAAACAACTGACCCGCGTAGGAGTCGGACCCGAATAACAATAGTCTTTCTCTAAACAAAAACTCCTATTTTTAAGGAAATAAATGACTCGTACAAGAGTCAGACTCAAACGATAAAATAACACTGGCATAAAAACACCAGTTTCCATATCAAACCCCTCCACGATGAACCCTTTCATCGACACACTTCTAGTCTGCAATCTTCTTCCATCGTCATCGGCAATTTTCTGCTGACGTCAGCCGCCACGTCATCCTGTGTCCATCGGCAATATTTTCCTATCGGTAATCTCCTCCAATCGGCAACAATTTTACTCTCACTAGCAACTTACTTTTATCAATCAACCCTTATCAGCAACAAACCTGCTTTATCGCTCAGCTTCCATCGGCAACAACCCTTACCCTTATTGGCAGTATTTATCCTCATCGGCAATCTTAACTGATGACCTTCCAATGCCGATAGAAAATGGCCACCGATCAACGCGAGTCCTAGCCCATTTGACATGTTGAAAAATGGTGTCAACACATGCCCCCCAATTTCGGAGTGCAAAATATTTTACACGCCGAAATTCTCTCTACTGTTACCTTTTCCTCCAAGATACTTGCATGACCTCCTCGATTACCGCGCGTAAAAATCGCAAGTTACCAACAGAACCCTGCAACTGTAGCGCGAATAGTCACAAATCCAACCTCAAAATCCCTCGATTGCCGCGCGAATACATTACCATACTCTTCCATATTCCTGCTCAGTGCAAAGAGAATTCCAAAATACCCCCGACCGGGCCTATAAAAGTTACCACCATCCAATCTGTTCTCCATCCTGAGCCCGCATTCACTTTTACTCCTTCATTTCACCGGCACCTCCGAAGAACACTCGGTGATCCTCAAGCAGCGGCATCTCCTTCCTTCATCAAGGCGCGAACCACAAGAATCCCTCTAGCTCCAATGGTGATCAACTTCAACGTTTCTGAGGTAATTCCTCCTTCCCTCGCTCTGTATCTCTCTATTTCCTTTTTCGCATTGTTCCATAATTCCCCTTTTGCTTTATTTTCATCTTCCAAATCTAGGAACTGCGCAACAAAATAACAATCTCTATCGATCAATCACACTTTCATTGCCTGGGCCCAATGGGGAATACCGATCCTACTACGCTCATCAATACAGAGACCAACCGCATCCCCTTTAGGTCCGAGTGTTTCAATCTAGGGTTGTGGAAGGATGCTTTCCGCTCATGGCCCAAACCCACTAAAGGTTAGAAGAATTGGTATCTTAGGATGTCCAGAACACAGCAAGTCTATTGGGCAGAACGCAATATAGACCAGTGCATCAAATTGTCACTTGCCGACATAGCCAAGAATGAAAACATGATGATCGCTGCATCTTATTTTTGGTCCGATACAATGAACGCGTTTCTATTCAGACATGGACCAGCCACTCCTACGCTTGCCGATGTACATATGCTCATCGGCCTTGATGTCTCTTCTGCCGATCCTTCCACCCTCTTCCATAGGAAGTCTGAACATCGGGTGAACACCCGTAACATCGGCGGTTAGACTGGATACATCCAAGAAAACCAGAAGACCGGATCGGTAGGCCTGAGGGAACACGCCATCTTCCTGAACATGTGGCTGGATAAGTATATTTTCTGTGGCATGACAGTCAGACCCACAACCACATATCTCCCTGTAGCAGAATTCTTAGTCAACGAAGGATTCCCTCTTGGCTGATATCTCCTTGGTTCTGTATATCATCTTCTGCACCAAGTATCTAGAAAACTACTGCTAGGTGAACCCATCGACAACCTTGGAGGCCCCTGATGGTTTGTGAATATGTGGCTGAATGCACACATGCATAAGGTCCTCCAGTTTGACCTATTCAGTCAACAATTCCCAAGAGATATATCGGAGGAATATGAACTTGACGATGATGAATCGGCAACCTGTCCTCCACTCAATTTTGGAGAGGCCATAATAGTGCTGCCAGGGACCGATGCCAATGAAAGTCAATTCGGCATGTTCTTTCAGAGATTTTACTGTGGAATCCCTGCTACAAAACGGGTTTGGTGGCCTTACGTTGACCAGGACAACCAATTCCCACTCTCCTTCAACCTTACCGATGGGAATATACCACAGAATGAGATGATCATGAAAGCTACCATCATTCCACGGACCATTCCAGTTAACATCTTCGGGACCGGGAAGAATGCTCCATCTTATGAGTTCTATTATCCATCGGCAGCAGCAAGACAACTAGCGTTTGGTCAGCTGTGGATCAAATTCAGCTACGCCAACGTGATCAAACCAAGAGAAACCATCTCCAGTGCCATGGATTGGAACAAGATTGTCAATCTCCCTCCTGATGCCGATGTATCAAGCATTGACTTATCCTCTTGGGCACCAACATCCTTCATCACTGAGTCATACAAATCTTGGTGGCAAGAGTGAAAAAATCAACTGTTCGCCGCATCATCACACTATTATCGGCATTTAATTGACGATGAGAACGTTGTTCCCGATGACGCAGTAAGTCTTACTTTTGACTTCATTCACTCTTATTTTCTCCCGGATTCATCGGTACTAACTTTTCTGCCAACAGGTCAACGATCCAATCCCCCGAAAGAGCAAGAGCGGCAAACACTTCAATCTACACTTGATGAATCCCATATCAATAATCGGCAGCAAGGCTCCCTCGTTGGCTGCCTTCACACCTCAAAGGGTACCTAAGGTTACCCTCAAGCCTAAGCCGACACCAGCTAGGACCACCGCTATTCCATCGGCCGCTGCCGCCATCTTGGCGCAAGCTTTCGCAGTAAGTCCTTCTCGCATTTATACCGATCACAAACTCTCATCAACAACATTCGCTTTATTTAACTTGCACCAAATCTTTTATAGGCAACGAGCTCATCGGTAGCTGCTCCAAATGTACAAACCTCCCCGACTCATGCTACCGATGCCCCCCAAGCTTCGCAGCCGAAACGTGCTGGTTCACCAAGCGTTGCCCCAAGGAAGAAGAAACGCCTGAGGCTAGCTACTGCATTTGTGCCACCAACCCCAGCTATGACATCAGCTCCAGCCTCGTCACCAACTCCATCTTCTCCTGCTCACACCGATGTACCACCACAGGAACCAACACTTGCACCTATCCCTGATCAATCATCGGTGGAAGTCCCTGATCAAGAAAGAGCACCGCTTCCGCAGAGTCCATCCGCAACAACACCGGCAACAGTATCGGCACCAGCATCAACCATGCCTCCTACAGAAGCAAGCTCATCGGCAACCATTGCCGATATTCAAGACACCACTGCGCCAGCTGCTTTCCCGAGTCCGAGGCAAGAAATCCGTTTTAAGATGGTAAGCCGACTGTCATAAAACTTGCAATATAAACTTATGATCGGCAAACTCTAATTTTCTTCTTTTCAGGCCCAAGACTCCCCTGATAGCTTATTCTCTTTCGCCGTTATCGTTCCCGATGAAGATGATGAAGAAGAAAGCTCTGCTCCAGCTCCAGGCACTATTTCGGCAGACATCAAGTCTAAGCTCGAAGCATTGCTACTTTCACTGCAACAAAGCACATCTCTCCTAGTTCAAGATTCCACTACAGCGAAAGTGGCTTTCAAGGAGATTCAAGGTCATCTACCTGCCAATATCGAAGAAACAATCTTCCAGGCAGCATTCCTTGAGATCCGACAACTTCAATACCAACGGGCCTCACGCCATATTGCCGATAGAGTCGTTCAATCAAAGCTCGAAGAGGAAATGCTCCAATTCAAACAAGCTGCCAATGAAAAGCACAAGGACATCGGCCATCTAGAACCCTCTGGCATTGATCTTGAGCAAGAAATCACCCATTTATCAGCAAGAAAGGAAGAACTGCTGGCGGAACTGAAGAAAGTCGATGAAGCCTTAAATGTGGCCAACCAAAAGAAAGCTCAACTGCCTGATGCTGTCAAAGCCCTACAACAAGAAAGAGATGCAAACGCTCGGCAAGCTATTCTGCTGAAGAGAAAGATCAAGCCAGTCGAAGGATCTGTCGACGATGACATCAGGGAGATAGAAGAAGCAGATCAGATTCGCCTGCATGCGATAACATCCATTCAATCCCTATTGTAATCTGTTGTAATTTGTTATGTCGGCAACTGTGAACTTGGCAACTGATTTTGCATGTAATATAACGTTAATACGCTTTCCACCGATGTTTCGTATGATATTTCCATCATCGGCATTTATACTTACATTGCTTTATGCATCTACCTAGATACTGGGATAATATTTCTTTAAATATTTGCCGTTGATTGCTTCAAGTGTTTCCAAAATATAAGCATTTCCAGGAATAGACTGACTTATCCGAAAAGGACCTTCCCAATTAGGAGACCACTTCCCAAACGTCGAACTTTTAGTCCCAATTAGTAAAATCAGTTTCCATATTAGATCATCATCGACAAACTCTTTTACCTTAACCTTTTTGTCATACCACCTGGCAACCCTCTTCTTGTTCTCCTCAATGCTGATTAGAGCCCTCAACCGATGACTCGCTAAATCTTCCAACTCATCCTTCATAAGGACATCATATTCATCGGTTGTTAACTGATCCTAGGAAAACAATCTCGTAGACCCACTTTTAATCTCCTAAGGTAAAACAGCGTCGTGCCCGTACACCAATTGATAAGGTGACACTTTAGTAGCGCCATGGCATGCCATCCGATATGACCATAAAGCTTTGTTCAACACAATATGCCACCTTCTAGGGTTTTCTTCGATCTTGCGCTTGATAAGCTTAATAATCCCTTTGTTGGTTGCTTCGGCTTGACCATTAGCTTGAGCATAATAAGGAGAAGAGTTTAAAACCTTAAATCCCATACCGATAGCAAATTCATCGAACTCACCCGATGTAAACATCGTCCCTTGATCAGTGGTAATAGTCTGAGGAATACCAAATCGGTAAACAATATGCTCTTTTACAAAGTCTATCATATTACCCGATGTTACCTTCTTCAAAGGAATAGCCTCAACCCATTTCGTAAAGTAATCGGTGGCAACAAGTATGAATTTATGCCTCTTACTCGATGGTGGATAAATTTGTCCAATGAGATCAATAGCCCATCCTCTAAACGGCCAAGGCTTGATTATAGGATTCATCGCCGATGCAGGTACCCTCTGGACATTACCAAATTTCTGACAATCTTGACACCCCTTGAAGTATTTGAAGCAATCCTCAAGAATTGTTGGCCAGTAATACCCATTCCGTCTAATCACCCACTTCATCTTGAATGCCGATTGATGCGCTCCACATACCCTTTCATGAATCTCACCCATCAACTCTTCTGACTCTTTTTTAGCAAGGCATCTGAGCAACACTCCAATTGTCCGATAATACAATTCATCATCAAGGATCACATACTTGGTAGCTTGAAACCTTTTTAGACAGATCTCTTAAGTAATCGGAAATTTCTTTTCTACAGTCATCGGCAACCATCACCGATGTCATGACTTCTTGAATCAGCTGATACCCCGAAGCGTTCTGTGCTAATCGATTAGCCTCTTCATTATGCAACCTGGGAATATGCTCGAGCCGGTACTCTTTGAATTCTTTTAATAACTGTAAACACCTCTCATGGTATGCAATCAACACTTCACTTCAGCATTCATATACCCCAATCAATTGATTGATCACCAACATAGAGTCACCAAAGACTTCGACGGCATCGGCACGCACTTCCCTGAGTAACTTCAACCCTTTTATTAAAGCCTGATACTCAGCCTAATTGTTTGTTGACGTAGCAACAATCGGCAACGAAACTTCATATTTCTATCCTCGGGGTGAAATTAAGAGAACGCCGATACCTACCCCTTCTCTGCACGTAGACCCATCAAAGAACAAAGTCCAAGGAGCAATCTCTACAGAGTTTATCACATTGCAATGCTGAGTAACAAAATCGGCCATCACCTGACCCTTAACTGCCTTAACCGATTCATACCTTAGATCAAATTCTGAAAGTGCTAGAATCCATTTGCCGATTCTCCCACTTAATATCAGCATTGACAGCATATACTTAACCACATCATCTTTGCAGATAACAGTGCATTCGGCCGACAACAAATAATGCTTTAATTTTATGCAAGAGAAATATAAGCATAAACATAATCTTTTTATGGCCGAATACCTGGTTTCAACATCCACCAGCCTTCTGCTCAAATAATATATCACACGTTCTTTCCCTTCAAATTCTTGGATTAAGGTTGATCCGATAACGCCATCATCGGCAGACAAATACAACCTGAAAGACTTCCCGTGTTGAGGTGGAACTAAGACCGGAGGGTTTACCAAATATTTCTTGATCTCTTCCAAAGCTAACTGTTGTTCTTCTTTCCATGTAAACTCTTAATCTGCTTTTAGATTTAACAACGGACTAAAAGACTTAATCTTACCAGACAAGTTGGATATGAATCTCCTGATAAAATTAATTTTGCCGATCAAAGATTGCAGCTCAGTCTTATTGGTAGGAGCAACTACTTTGTTTATTGCATCAATAGATTTCCTGCTGATCTCTATACCTCTCTGATGTACCATGAAACCCAGAAATTGACCTGCCGATACCCCAAACGCACACTTATTAGGATTCATCTTTAACCCATGTTTCCTTGTGCATTCCAGGATCTTTCGTAAATCGGCAAGATGCCTCTCAAAATTTCCTGACTTAACCACCACATCATCAATATAGATTTCAACTATCATGCCGATGTACTTATGAAAAATAAAATTCATTGCTCTCTGATAAGTAGCATCGGCATTCTTTAAGCCAAAAGTCATTACAACCCACTCAAACAAACCGACATGACCTGGACATCTAAAAGCAATCTTGGATATGTCTTCTTCAGCTATGAATATTTGATTATATCCAGCATTACCATCCGTGAAACTAATGATTTAATGTCCAGCAGCAGCATCAACCAGCAGATCGGCAATGGGCATCGGATAAGCATCCATCGGCGTAGCCTTATTGAGATTCCTGAAATCAATGCAAACACGTAGTTTTCCATTTTTCTTATACACAGGAACCACATTAGAAATCCATTCGGCATATCGGCATTGCCGAATAAATCTAGCTTCAATTAACTTTGTAATCTCAGCTTTAATGCCGGGTAAAATAATAGGGTTGCATCGGCATGCTGGCTGCTGATAAGGTTGGAAATTAGATTTAATAGGTAACCGATGTTCAACTATTGATCGGTCTAAACCAGACATCTCTATATAATCCCAAGCAAAACAATCTTTGTATTCCTTTAATGAATCACTCAACTATTGTTTACATTGGGAATCTAACTTAGCACTAATGAAAGTTGGCCTGGGCCTACTGCCATCGCCAATATCTATCTCTAGTAAATCATCGGCGGATGTGAACCCCTGCCCCAGTTTTCCATCATCGGTGAATTGATCCATTAAAATCCTTCTTCAGGACCGACTGCTTGGATCGGTGTAATGCGGTAGTCGGCAACTTTGAGGAACTCCGTGTCCCAAGCCTCACCTGATATGCACCTGGTTTGCTCATAAGTTTCCGATTCTGTTGATGCAATAATTGACGGAGTTTCACTCCGAACGACTTCAATCTTGTCTCCAACCCATTGCACGAGGCTTTGGTGCATTGTAGAAGGAATGCAACAATTAGCATGGATCCAATCCCTTCGTAGGAGCAAGTTGTAGGTGCCTTTGCCACTGATCACGAAAAACGTTGTCGGCAAAGTTTTACTGCCGATGGTTAATTCAACACATACGACCCCCATAGCTGGCGACATATTGCCTTCAAAATCTTTAAGTTTCATGTTCGTCTGGACTAAGTCTTGGTCACCTTTCCCAAGTTTTATGAACATGACATATGACATTATATTGATTGATGCCCCACCGTCCACCAGCATCTTCGTCACGGGCTGCCCATCTACTTTACCTCTGATGAACAGAGCCCTTAAGTGCTGCCTTTCATCATCGACAGGCTTCTCAAAGACAGCTGTCATCGGATCTAACACCAACTGTGCCATCTCAGCAGCTTCTTCCTCAGCATCGACAGGTGCCATGAATTCTATCGGCAATATGACGACCATATTGATTTCTGCCGATGGATCCCTATCCTTGCGCTTTGGCCTCCACTGCTTGACTGGAGACTTTTCCCTTGAATTATTTTCACTGTCATATAAACCTCCTTGGCACTCGTGCTGAATCCTTCTTTTCTGAGTCTTTGTTAGACCTTTGGGGCACCATTGAGGAAGCTTAGTTTTCCAAACAGGCCGGTACTGTTTTTCACCGCTTGTATCGGCACCACGCCTTATGTTTGGATCTCTAGAGAATGTCTCCTCATCGGGTACTCTTGCATTGGCCATCTCCTCAAGCTCTTCTTGACAAATATGCTTGCCAAGCCTGTCGTGTATGCTGAGCGGGCCCCCAGCCGATCATGTGCTGATTCTTTTCTTCTGATCGGCCCACCATAGCTTGATGTCCGATCGTTAAAATAAGGTTTCTTTTCTGACCGATCGGCAAGGTAGTACCCATTGCATTCAGGACAATTATCGGTAGTAGGTAGCTTGATGCCTTCTTCCCAGCAATGAACAAAGAAGGGGCACCTCCAATGATCTTTATGCCGAAGCCACTCTTGGTGCCTTTCTTCTTCCTACCGTCGATATCGTTCCTCCTGCGATTGCGGATAATCTTGTTGTGGCCGCCTATGCGTGATCACGACGCCATAAGACCTCCCGGCGCTACTGCTATCTTTGGCAACTCTCTTGCCTTCTCTATCATTGACAAACTTCCTCCCTGTTACTTCATGCGCAGCTATTTGATGTTTAGGGTCTACCGATGTGCTTTTCTTAGCAGCTTTCGATGTCAACACCTTAGTCTTTCCACTGGTTTCCACCATGTTATTTGGATACAGGTGCTGATCGATCTTCATCGGCTTCTGGGCTTTAGAATTTTCAAACTTAATTCGCCTAGATTCGATTTCTGACTACAACTGCTGCCTAAACACTTTGCAATCATTGGTATTGTGCGAAGTCGCATTGTGCCACTTGCAATACCTGATCTTTCTGAGCTCTTCGGCCAATGGAATTACCTGGTTAGGCGTCAACTTGATCCACCCTTCTTGAAGCAATAGGTCAAACATCCTATCGGCCTTGGTGATATCAAAGGAGAACCTCTCAGCTTCTTTTTGGCCAAACGGACAAGATACCGACTTCTTATCTTTCACCCATTCAGCAGCGCCAATACTTAGTTCTTCATCTGACTCAGAACCTTCTTCTTGTCCAATAAAGGACACCTTGTTCCAAGTCTTCCTAGGCTCGAAAGGTTTAACATCTTGATCGGCAATTCTCTGCACAAGATGACTTAAACTTTCAAACTCCTGAGATGCATATTTATCTTTGATATGCGGCAGCAATCCTTGGAAGGCCAAATCTGCTAATTGCCGATCATCAAGCACCAAGCTGTAGCACTTATTCTTCACATCTCGCAGCCTTCGGACGAAGTTTTCTACCGATTCATCATTACGCTGCCTCAGCTTAACCAAATCGGTAATCTTCTTCTCACGTACGCCGGCAAAGAAGTATTTATGAAACTGCCTCTCCAAATCGGCCCAAGTGATCACAGAGTTTGGAGGCAGTGAAATGAACCATGTGAATGCCGATCCAGACAATGATGACGAGAATAATCTCACCCTTAGTTCATCTTGGCTAGCTGCTTCCCCACACTGGATAATGAAGCGGTTGATATGCTCCATTGTGGATGTATCATCTTTGCCTGAGAATTTTGTGAAATCTGGTACCTTGTACCGATTTGGGAGAGGAATCAAATCGTATCCCGGAGGATATGGCGTCTGATAAGAATAGGTATTAACCTTAGGCTTGATGTCGAACTGTTCTTTCATCACTTCGGCAATCTTATCGGCCCAATATGCATCCTGATCTTGCCGATGCATTGGCTGAATGTTGATAGGTTGAGCAGGCTAATATGCTTCTTCATATCTCTGTGGTAAGTAAGCCGGAGCAGCTGGTCCAGGCGCAACATTAGTCCGCTGAATATTATGCATCGGCTGATTAGCCGATAGACCACTTTGAACGTTTATTAGGAAACACTGTGGCATCATACTCATCGGTTGATACACCAATGCTCCACTTTGAGCATTTTCTAGGTACTGATACCCGAGTTGCACCACCTGTTGCTGAATCGGTGGTGGAGCAGTCCATCCAGGATTGTAAGTCATCAGCATATAATTCACCGATAGCTGATGACTAACTGGAGCCTGTTGCTCCTGCATTCTGGAGTAATCAACAAATTGACCACCCTGAGGCGCCGGTACTCCAGCTTGAAGATTCGCCACTACTATATGCTGACTTATATTTGCAGGGCCTTGCTTCATCGGTAAAGGATTTGCTGATGGTGGCATAAGAGGCACTTTGGGTATCACCACCTGAAGATCTTCTGATGGCAGTTGCACAGCTGGGGAGGATGTAGTATAATGTGTCATAGGGATCATCGGCTGTGAAGGCATTACCGATGCTATAGGACCCTTCCACGTTGTACTGTCACCTCGGATCAGATTAGAATCAATAGATGGATTTGGAGGCATACCGTATCCCAACCAGTTGACAGGAGTTGGCTGACTCTTAGTTGCGGGTCCTGACATTGCTGACGCCGCCAGATCTATGTTCAATCGAATAATACTTGCAGGGCTCGATCTTGGCGGTGTAGCCGCATCGGCAATCAAATCCACAGGTTGGGAAGACACCATGGGAGCCGCTGATGGGGTTATGGTAGATGCCGATCTAGGTTGATGATAAGCCGGACCAACATACTGGGGTGCATGCCCTTCTTTGAAAGATTGCATAACAGCATTGTATACTGTATTGGACAGCACGTTGGAATGGCTAACTAATGCATGATTTAATGCAGAATTAACCTATCTCTTATAAATTACCAGGATTGGCATCAAACGTGACCTGCCGCGGCAACGGCGGATCTTGCTTCTGGATAGCTTCGCCACTCCTGCTTAGGCTGAAGGACTTCAGATATAACTGCTTGTAATCCTCCATAGCTTGCTCCATAGCCTGCCTCTGATCATCTCTTAGATTCGCTTCAGAGACTTCTATGACGTTGCTTGGATTGACATTGGTATTATCACCCATAGCAGATGTATAATTGGTCCCACCGGGTGTGCCAAAAGAGGTGTTGACACAAAAAGCGTCAGGATCTACGAACACCTCGGGCTTATACCCGAATTTGATGTCCAAAGGTGTGCCAGTCGATTTGACCAATTAATCGACAAGGACGATAGATAGAACAAGATCTGAACGAGACACCGGCGATGCGCCTAGATGTCAAGGCTCAAACTTGATCAAGATAACTAGAGCAGAGCTGAACGAGACGACAGCGATGCGCCCAGATGTCAAGGCTCAGGTTTCTCAAACGCGGAACTTGCTAGGGTTGACGGAGATTGAGGAGATGCAGCCCGTCGAAGCTTGAAGAACTTGTAGATAAGCTAGATCTAATACAATAAAAGTAGGATTGCTGGAAAAGTAAATAAGAGTAATAGATTTATTTGGTATATGATTGTATTTTTCTTACGACCTCTATGTACATATTTATACTCCAGCAAAAGGAGTTGTAGACAGACACGACTCGTACCTTTCCTAAACAAAAACTCCTATTTTTAAGGAAACAACTGACCCGCGCAGGAGTCGGACCCGAATAACAATAGTCTTTCCCTAAACAAAAACTCCTATTTTTAAGGAAATAAATGACTCGTACAAGAGTCAGACTCAAATGATAAAATAACACTGGCATAAAAACACCAGTTTTCATATCAAACCCCTCTAAGATGAACCCTTTCATCGGCACACTTCTAGTCTGCAATCTTCTTCCATCGTCATTGGCAATTTTCTGCTGACGTCAGCCGCCACGTCATCCTATGGCCATCGGCAATATTTTCCTTTCGGTAATCTCCTCCAATCGGCAACAGTTTTACTCTCACTGGCAACTTACTGTTATCAATCAACCCTTATCGCAACAAACCTACTTTATCGCTCAGCTTCCATCGGCAACAACCCTTACCCTTATTGGCAGTATTCATCCTCATCGGCAATCTTAATCGATGACCTTCCAATGCTGATAGAAAACAGCCACCGATCAACGCGAGTCTTAGCCCATTTGACATGTTGAAAAACGGTGTTAACAATCTCGGACATCCGTCGAATAATGTCTAGGCCCAGCTATTAACGGTCGTTAATGTCAACATTTACTATAATTATAAACATAATAAATGGATCAATCACATGAAAAATATAGAAGTATAGGGCTTTATCTAAAAAATTCCACGAGTTTTGGTATTCTATTATTTTCCAGGGACTATTCCAGAAAAGAGGATAAAGAGAATCAAAACAGAATAAATATAGATGAAATCTAGCAGAGATATAGTTACCATTTAAATCAAGAAGGACCCATAAGACACTAGGAGGAAGAGGGGCCCAAGCCGCCGCGAGGTGGGGTCGGACGGCCCCAACCCATGCCGGTCGGCATGCCCCTGGGCCCGCCTCCGCCGACCTTCTAGAATATTCCTCCACCGCCTTTGATGATTAATTTGAGCCCTACCTTAACTCGGTCTGATCCAACGGCTGTCATGCATCTCACTGGGCTATAAATAGAGCCATGTACACCCCTGAGAGAACAACTGATCTAGGTCAAGTCAGAGCCAGTTCAAGATTAGAATAGATCTAGAGTTTCTAGAGATTAGATTAGAACTCTAGTGCTTCAAGTTATTAGCTAGGTAGCTAGCAAGGTTCAAGTGGAGTTGGGTGATACGCTCTGGATTCTAGATCCGTTTGTCTGAAGATCGGTAATTCATCTTGTATCTCATTATGACTTTATACTTTATTATCATATTGCTACTTATTGAGTGCTTAGTTTATTCTATTTTCATATTAGATATAGTTATGATTGGTGATGATTATCTTTATATGTTCGTAAAACGCCTAATTCAATTCTTGAGTGGGTTAGGTGGTATGTATTATGTAGGTGTGGTGCCTAGATATTATATGTATCTACGGATGTCTCCTGATGTGTCGTGTCGTGTGGTAGTTCGCGTAGGTGACTTTTATAGCTGCGTTGATTCCTCTGTAGTCCACCCTTGGCACATAGGCTTAGCAGAGCACGGTCGTGACGGAGGTGACAATTCCATCTTAATAGCCTCCCTGTTTGATGCTCCTTATGATGTTTTCTGAGTCAGTTATGCTATATATGAGAGTATGTAGGTAGGGTGTGCTTAGTTCCTTTTTATTTGGTAATTACTTAGGATTCTTTTACTCTAGCCGAATCTCGAGTTGCCTGACTAAATTATTAGTGAGACTCTATTTCTATCTCTAGAATACCATTTATATTATACCTTTATTATCATATTTATTTATCTTGACATGACTTACCCCTGCTAAAGCATTAGAAAGGTTGGTCTAATCTTAGGTTTGCACATTTATAGTTAAAGCTATATGCATTTAGGTTTCCTTTTCTATCCCTATTTAATTACTGCAATAGATTGAAAGTTTTTCTTTTGGCATAAACAAATCAACGATACTCAGAGAATCTCACCGGGTGAAATGCTACAATAGAAGAATTATATGTGCGCTTGCAGATACATTCTATAGAATTATTTTTAGAACTGTCAATTGTAGATTTTATTCCAGCATTTCTAACATCATGCTAGGGATGTGAAAGGATCAAGATGCCCAAGAGGGGGGGTGAATTGGGCTTATTTCAAATTTCTAAAGAAAATATGAAATCCTAAACAATGCTAATTCCCCCGTGCCTACCGAATGTGTGCCTTAAACTATGAAAGCGGTAGCAAGTCAAGGAATGGAAGAACACCCTAGACAATTCTAGTATGAATGTAAGAACAAGTATGGAATGTAAAGGAGCTAGGGATAGAAAAGCTTGACACGACGATGTTTTTCCGAGGTATCGAGGAGTCGACACTCCCCCTAGTCCTCGTTGGAGCACCGCGCAAGGTATTGCTCCCCCTGAACCCGTGCAAGGGTTGAGTGCTCTCTACGAACTAGTTCTTCGCCACTCTAGCTTGATGTGTCTTCTTGCTCTAACCCTTCACATGCTTTGTGACAGAGGAACAAGTTGAGGCTTTTGGAGATGACGAGCTAGCCTTGGTCATCACTAGGTTTTCGTGGTTTCACAACAACCGCTTGAACCGACGACGTGGTGGCGCGGCCAAGGGGTGCTACCGTTGCAGTGATGAGGACTCCCATCGCCCGACGATGTCAACAAAGAATCCTAAAAAAACTAGAGAAGTTTTTGAGCACCACCGTGAATCTTCCCGTATTTTTGGGAAACTATTTCGCACCCAAGAAGTTGTTTTCGTAGCGCATTTTCAGGCCCCAAAAACTCGACATTCGGGCTGCGAATAAATTCCTCCGCTAAGCAGTCGTGTTCGTCAAGGAATACCTCTACATCCCACTGGTCTTCTAGATTTTTTGAGGCTATACTGAAATTTTTTTTGGTCAGGTCGATTCCGGAGCCCGAAAACCTTGATTTCGTAGGCTATAGCAAAATCAGGGGTTTCGGGCTCCGAAATCGACCCGACCAAAAATTCTCAGCATAGCCTAAAAAATCGGGGTTTTATTCGCAAAGGAATTTATTCGTAGCCCCGAACGTTGAGTTTTCGGGGCCCGAAAACGCGTCACGGAAATAGCTTTTCGGGTGTGAAATATTTTCCCAAAAATATAGGAAATTCACGATGGTGCTGAGAAACTTCTTAGTATTTTAGGATTCTTGGTAGACATCGTCCGGGCGATAGGAAAAGTGGCCAAACACGATAAGTGACCGAAAACGCGGGCTATAGATCACGAAATCAGGGTTTTGGGGCTCAGAATTGACTCGACCAAACAATTCTCCATAATAGCCTCAAAAAATCTAGAAGGTCAGTGGGATGTCGAGGGATGTCTCCCTACTATGACTCCTTAGTGGAGGATTTATTCACATGCCCCGAACATCGAGTTTTCAGGGTCCTAAAATGCGTCACGGAACAGCTTGTCGGGTGAGAAATAGTTTCCAAAAGTATGGGAAGATTCACTATGGTGCTCAGAACTTCTCTTGCTTTTTAGGATTTTCGGTTGACATCGTCTCGGTGTTTCGACCCAGGGGGTCAATCACCAACTAGTAAATTTGTATATTGCGCGCTCCCACTCTCAGATGTGATGAAAGAAGAACACAATATTTATCCTGGTTCGGTCAAAAAGGCTCTACGTCCAGCGGGGAAGGAAGAATTGTATTATCTCGCACTTGAAGTGCTCGTACAGGGGGGGAGTACAAGCTGGTTTACACGGGGGTGCTTGGAGTGAGCTGAGGCCTAGGACTAGCTAGGCTACCCTAGGTGAGTCAATTGATTGCTTGAGATGTTGATCAAGCCATCACTAGATTGTCTTGGGCTCGGAGGTGGCCCTCTGTTGCATATGCTAGGGGTTTGTGGAGAGTGCTAGTGGGTATTGTTTGGATGGCAGCAATGTGAACTGATATCTTGTTGTTCTATTTCTTTCCTACTATCCTAGCATCCCCTTTTATAGACTAAGGGGAGGCTTGAGAGTACAGGAGCCCTAGTTCGTATCAGTATGGGAGGCACGTCGTGGCACCATGCTTGCGATGAGACGTTGATGCTATAGCGCATGCTCTTCCTGTCCTTCTGGTGTCCGGGGCATGGTGATGATGGACTGGTCGCTGCCAAACGGCATGGGTGGAACGATGGGTTTCCACAGTGGGGCGAGTCTGGTTGGAGCGAGCGGAGTGGGTGGGTTCCAGCGTAGTGGTTGGAATGAGGGTCCCCCCA